>JASUUJ010000070.1:0-600000 GCA_030449895.1 Citrus mangshanensis
GTTGTACTTCGTTCCAGTTACGTATTGTAGCTATGCCACCACATTATTTCAATTATTTTTATTATTATGCAATGTGAATTTTTTATTATTATGCAATCAATTTTTATTAAGCATTTGGTCGTTATCAGGTTCATCCAATGAATAAAAGGAATATTTTGTGAAGGGTATTTAGTTTTCAGTGTTAGCAATTCAAAACTAACATAAGCCAAATGTCGGGAGGTCACTAACATTCGTCGTCTTTCTATCAATTTGTTATTATCGTACTCAGGAAGTCATAAAAATAACCCAAACTATGCTAGTATAAATAAATAATGCTCTATTTATATTATTAAATAAAATCATTTGTCAAACAATATTTGGCATCAAAGAGCAACAGGCCGGGAAATAAAATATTTTGGTTGGCATTAGATTTTCTTCCACATAAAAAATATTATGTGCACCCAAGCTAACATTTTTTAAGCAAAGATTCCTTTTTGTGATCATCATATATCATCATCTCATTTTAAATAATAAATATTTACACATAAAGTTAACACTTCGTTCAGTTACGTATTGCTTCCGTTATTATTATTATGTCTTTTAAATCTATATAGCATTATATAGTAATGCATTTAAGAAAAGTTTTATGGAGTACACAATCCCAGATTTTATCAATTAAATACCCTTTGAGACAATTGTTGGCCGGGTTCAAATAATTTTATGGTTTAAATTAATTTGATGTTTGATAGACTTTTAAAAGAGTAAATGTTGATTACTCCTTTTTTGTAAAATGACAATTTTTAAAATATGGTTTAAATTGTTGTAAACTTGAATTTATTCCTTTTTAATCCAAAAGATTAGGCAAAAATGAGGGTGGGGTCGATATTTTTTTCTTCTTACAAAAATACGATAAATTGATTTTTACGATACTTTTAAAGATATTTTAAAAGTTGTCATTTCACAATAATACAGAAATTAATCTTTTATTACTTTCGTTCAGTTTAAAACAGAAACCATTATTCCTATTCCTACACCATTACGATTATGTTAAGAAAGTTTCATTTAACATTTTTTTAACATTTATTATAGAGATTAATTATCAACATTAAATTTTCTAAACACAAATTGGTGTACCGACAACAGGTAAAATTGTTTTCTTTATGTTTTTAGCAATTTAAGAATAAATGCCTGCAAGTCCATATTAACCATATAAACATGTTCAATAATCACGATTATCAAAATTTAAGATTAAGAATAAAAACGAGAATCGGAGACTCAAACCGGACAGGCCAGAATAGGAATATTCGGTCCCCGGTTTGAATCCGGTCCAGATGCAACCGTATAAATCTCGATTTCTAATAATATGTTTTAAATGTAGCTTATGACCTGGCATAGGTCTGCCACAATCCTATTGGTCTGCTGAGCATGTCACCTTTTACTCGAACAATATATCCAAAAAAAAAAAAAAATAAAAATAAGGAAGGTGAGAAAAAGGAAAATAATAAATCACGCTCCATGAGTCGAATTTACTTCTCACTTCAAGTCCTACAAATAATAATAATAATAGATGAATTGTGTGCTTGACAGAAGGCTGTGACAGAGCTATTGCTGACAGAGAGAGCTGCAGAGAGCTGTTAAAGATCAGCAAGTTTCGAAACATGTTTTACAGAACTCCATTGCATTGGCAAATCTTCTACTTTTCTCTGTTCATTATTCTGTGTAATTTGTGAATCTGCTTATCGATCAGCAATTTGTGATATTTTATTACTCAATTGTGTGTAAATGCCATTGGATTAGGGTTTCGACGTTTAGATCTTGCGTTTTCATTATGTTCTGTTTAGTTAAGGTTAAAATGTTGCAAATGAAGGCTCATTACAGTTACGGTTGTTAATTTCTCAATGTTCTTATCTTGTTCATTTGAATTTGCAATTAAATGATTTGATTTATTGGCATTTGGTGATAATATTTTGCACCATCCTTGAAATTTATCAAACACAATGATGATGGATGATGATATGGAGAATAGTGGTTTTAGGGGCTGCCAAAGATCGGCCGAGGGCGTTCCCCCAACATGCAGTAAACCTAAACCTGTTCCTAAGGTAAGAGGCAGCAGTATAGCATTTGCTATTTGTCAAGTCTTGCTTTGTAGAAATTTCTTTCATTGGATCATCTATGCTTTGCCATCAATCATGCCCAGAATAGCTATAGGAACTGTCTATATGGGATACCCACCCTTTAAGAATAGCCAAACAGGGGATGGATGGTTAATTGTGAAAATTTTATAAAATTTGAATTGAAGAGATCTAGTGTACTTTTTAATTGAATAAAAGATAAACACTTCATTAACGGGTATCTCCTCAACTCTGATACAAAAATTATTAGAGGAACTGTAATTACCTTAACTCTCTAGTACCCAAAAAGAGCATAATTAAATTTAGAAGAAGTAATAGAACAAAAAAAAAGCCATTATTTCCACTAATAATTTTTTTAATGTATAAGTTAGACCTAACTAAATTTGGAGCCCAAGAGTGTGATGGGCTTTCATTTCATCACTGTTTAACGTAAATAATCTTGTCTAAACCTACTTAGATTCGTAGTTACGTTTCTCGTCTGCTTCGGTGGATGCATGGTTTTCCCGGACCGAAGTATCAACGCCCTCTTCGCCTTCATTCAGATCTGTTAGGTAAAATAAATTAAATACATTTCTTACTCTACTCTTCCCTATCTATTTTCATAAATTTAGTGATGGGTTCCCTTCATTTTTTTTAGGTTGCTCATAATATGTCATTTTTGCCTTTCAATCCTTTGTTGCTTAGTTGGATACCTTTTTTACATTATGTTAATGGCTATGGTTTTAAATTATTATTACTGTTATTTTTATATTTATATATATGTTTGTTGTTGTTGTAGCTCAGCTTCAGATGGTCTAATTGAAAATTACACGAATGTGGATTAGTGTTAAAATGGGAAGTGTTTGTAAATTTATTATATAATAGCAATAATTTAGCAAAAGCAATGGACTGTAAAAAGCTGTGGTGCTGAGTAGGAGTACATTCTGCACTTTCGTGAAACTCCATTTAAGAGCATCTTCAATGGATCTTGTGAGTAAGAATTCAATAATAATTCGTAATCATCTCTCATAACGCTTGCTTCTCTCTTTATTCATATAGCTTTAATATAAATTATATGTAATTGCTTTTAGTAATGTAT
Source organism: Citrus mangshanensis (assembly GCA_030449895.1). Lineage (NCBI taxonomy): Eukaryota > Viridiplantae > Streptophyta > Magnoliopsida > Sapindales > Rutaceae > Citrus > Citrus mangshanensis. Next base: position 3,190 of record JASUUJ010000070.1, read on the forward strand.
AATTATACCATAATAATGAAGGGTAATGTAAAGTTAAGCAATCTATTTTGATTACTGCCAATGTAATCTATATGTGATCATTCGAGGGGTCGTATCAATTGCTTATAACTGCTACATCTTTTGTAACGCATTTATTGAATGGTGGCTTTGATTCGCTTTGCTTACAGTACAAAGATAGGTCAGGATACGTTACATAAATGGTATTCTTCATCACAATATGTGTCACTAATCCAAGAGAAACTAAGTTAATGATGGCAATGGCATGAATTGGGGCTGTATTACTACAAAGCGTAATCTCAGCTTCTCAAACACACCCTTCCCATTTAAGTTTACTTCTCTTTTCGAATTCTTTCTTCTATTTTCATTTGACAGTTAGTTGAATGAACAAATTAGAGTGAAATAAACAAAAATAAGACAAACTAATAATTCAGAAAATATTCATAAAAGATGTAACAGGAATTTGAATATTGTATATTTTGAATGGCACAAATGTGATGATACACTGACGAATACTTTGTTTGTTTCAATTTCTTATGATCTTAAGCTAAATATGGTAAATTTTCTATGTTCTTCTTGTTATGTTACTAGTTATATTTAAAGTACAGCCAGAATAGAATTAACTGCTGAGGTTTGTCATTTATTATATCATTTTTTCATATTTCAGTTTTGTTGTTCTATTGTTCCAAAGTGAGAATTGCACAAAGCATTGTAAAGAAGCCTTTTGTAAGATAAAGTGTGAGCTGCTTATTGAAAACAAGTATGTTGCTGGACACATCATGTTTATAGCTAGCCAAAGCCATTGTTGAACACAAACGTGAGAAACAGGCGCTGCCACGCATTAGAGATCTGAATGGGTATAGTTCAAGCAGTGATGAAATGAATTTTCAGTTATCATCGCCATTTAGTTCGAAAAACGATACATGTGGAAGAAACGCATGGTGACTGAGCCGCATGACAGTCATTGCAGGCGGCCAGCACCCACTCAGTAAAGCTCATGACAGGACAGACGACAAGCGTCATTTCATTTGGAAGAGAGAGTTAGAGCTAGAATTCAGGGCCTTCCTATTCAGCTGAAAAAGTGAGAAATCCTCCGAAGAATTTCTGAAAAGCAGGCTAAAATGAACAGAATGTATGGATCTCTTGAATCTCTTCATGTAGACAATATATAGGATGTGGTTTAATTTGTTACAAGCGAGTAGTGCCAATTCAACACTGTTTGCATTCATCCAAAATGTTAGTATATTGAATTATTGGCAGAAATGAAGCCTCCATTGAAGTTATTCTCAAATTACCTGTAAAAGCCGTTTAATAGAGGTATAGGTTCTTGAAGAGTAAGGCCTATAAACCTGTGAAAATTGTATTAGAATTAGCTTTACAACGCACATTACTCATACGCAAATAATAGATATTTACCCGAACCACAAAGGGTATATCCGTCAACTATCTAAAAAGAATTAAATCAGGATGTATTTTTCCAAACATCAAGTGATATATGCTCATTACCTCTTGGACTATTTTCAGTTACTCACAAGCACTTCTTGACAAAAGTAACATTACCTCCAAGGAAGCATAGATTTTGCAACTTCAATGGCTCAACTATATTTCATGCAAGGCTTGAAACTTTAATTACTTAAGTGCTTTATGAAGAAATGCATTTTGGCATCTCTTCAAAAATTAATTACACCAGCGCATGGAAAATGCATAATTAAGGCTTTGTTGAAAATAATTTTTCTCCTATTTATTTATTTGAAGACCAAAAAGATTTCTTTCAAGACCAGAGGAAAACATTACACAATATACGAAACAATTGAATGGAGAATTTTTCTGGCAATTCAAACTGTAAAAGTGCCAAACACTGCACCACGTTTGACCTGTGCAGCAAACATTATTAATTTGTATAACGGAGATAGCTGATATTGATCTTGGATTACAGATCCATAGGGACATATGTGAAGTATATTGATCTCAGATTAGAGATCAATACGGATATAGCGATTATTGGTCTTGGATTAGAGATCAGTAATAAAAAAAAAAATCTGAAAATAATCAACGATCAAACTCAGACACACGTAATTACTAACTAAATCTCATACTACAAATTCAGATACGGACAAAAACATTTATTAGATCTAAGGCATAAAATCAAACAAATAAAAAAAGATGGCTGAGATTGAGATTTAGAATAAAATTTCTTGTCAATTTTGGTGTTTCTTAGATATAAATAGAGGCCAAAAGTATCGAGAAAAGATCTTTGGCTATTTTTCTGAAAGTCCAGAGAATCCATAATCCAAATCAAGAAATTCTCTAAACACAAGCATTAACAAAAACATCAGAGCATCTTTTGCAAGCACATGCTCGAATCCAATTTGTGGAGACTCTCATGGACAACAAATCAACATCGAAGCTTGTAGAGTAAACAAGTATAAGTTCACTATTTACTATTTCTTTAGTCGTTTTTGTCTAGATAATTGAAGGGGTTTTGAACCTTTGCAAGTCATAAATGAACTTTTATATTCAAACTAGGGTAGTTAATTAAATAAACATATTTAAAACACCACTCTGCAATATAACTTAAATGGTAAAAGATTATCTATACAAAAACAAAAAGAAATATGAAATATAAAAATTCCAGCTATTTTAAGACCAAGTTCTTTTTCATGTGAAAGAGGCAATATGGAGAAGCATTTTGACCAATTTAGATAGAAATGTGAAATTAGTGCATCCTTGCTTCACGATTCTACCTTGCTAATGTAGTGCTTTCGATATACCGCATCAATAACACAGAAACAATAACTCTTAGTTATTTTAGATTTTCTTTTATTTATTGCTCACAAGTTTGAGTCTGTCAGGAGTTCAACTTGCTTAAAATTTTATTTACCTACATAACAAAGAGAATTTTACCAGTTTGATCCCTGGTGGAAGAAAGATGGAAAACCAGTTGGTGGTGCATCTCAATTCCAATCTGCAAATCGAATCCTTATCCTCTTATTTTTAGCATTGCTCACTCATTTTGAGTCGGAGTGCAATTAAAATTTTATTTCCACCAAAAGGGATTTTACCAATTCAACTGTACTCACTTACTTTTTAACACAACCACTGGCTTATTTATATACTCATAATTGTACAAAATGTTCCAATTTTTTTTCAAATTTTGGACCCAGGTTTAAATAAATGGACAGCAACACCTCGTGTTGACCGTGATTTGACAAAAATGGTGATAACTTATTTTTCAAAAAAAAATTGCAGGAATAACCATTTGAGACAAAAATCAAAAAACCCCATAATTTATTTCTTTCATTTTTTTTTCTAATGGAAATTTTCCGCAAATCCTGAATTTTGACCCAAAAAAATATTATATATCCCAAATAGAGTTTGTGCAATCGTTTTAACCAAATTACACTCCCGGTCGTTTTTCCCTCAGTTCGGTAAAAGATTGGATTATATAAACATATATGTAAAAGATTATTATTAGCAAAGTGAGACTACACAATTAAATATAAAAATTTTAATTAACAATTTCTTAATTTTCTCCATGATGAGGCCAATGGTTTGAGTATTCCAGTGGGTGTGGGAGCTTGGTAACTTTTAATTATTTTCTTTGATTTTAGTTGTAATTCAACTTTCATACATTCAAATAGATCTCAACGGACACTAAATTAAACTTCAAAATTCCAAAAGACCTATTAGAATAATATTATTTTTGTATTACTCACTTAATAAACGAAAATAAGATGGCATAAAAGAGGTTATATAATGAAGAGTCTTGTTAATTTATAATTAATGTAACTTACAATCCTTATAATAAGACAGTAAATTCCACTATCATATCACAAATTTTTATATATTTTATCATAAGCTGTAAGTTGCATTGAATGTAACTTAATAAAATCCTACAATTAAATATCACAATTTCTACCATACAATATTATGCCATGCTTTTGTGCGGGCGCTTTGATTTTTCTTTTTCTTTTCACAAGACAAAATTGGCAAAAACAAAAAGGTTTCCAAAGCCGACACACAAAACCATGGCATAATATTAGGCAGTAAGTGGTCTCAAAATCAGAGGGCGTTCTAGCCAAACATTCGTTTTGGTCAGCGGCATATGTGGCTACAAGACAAAGGCTTTTGTGCTGTGCTCGCCTTTTTGCGCTTGCATCATGAATTCAGTGCGTCATGCGACGGCGGTATTTATGTCGAAAATTGACCATGTCCAGACACTGGGCCTTCGCTCCAAACAGCTGAACTTGATATGGAAGATGATTCCGCAGGTGCTTATGTATTGAACGCTCTAGTGTGAATATCTACGTAAGCATGCAGCACGGCTAAATTTTGACCTTACAAGTCTAAAATGATTGGCCCATCGATTTTAGAATTTACAAAATGAGTGGTCTGTTCACGGTAATATATTCTCAGCAAATTAAACATTCCTCAGACATCTAATTCTGCCAACAGCAGAATGCAAAAAGTTAATCATACCAATTAAGATCCTCTTTATTAACCTTGGTACATCGGTATATCAAGAACAATACTGCAAATGCAGCTTTAGCGGCATTAATACATTCGGTAATCAATTCATTGGGTGGAAGTCGTACAGAAGGGTAGACTGCTAATCCAACCGGGCACGAAGACGGTAACTTAATTACGAGATAACCCATGCAACATGTTGTAACTCTAGCATCACTATTGCCTTTTAAGGTGTCCTGAAGTAATGAGCGTTGTACTATCCTCAAAGTTCCACAAGTGATGACGCGCGAGCAATACTTCCGTTACTCTTAGTAGATACGTGTATAATTCATAGCGACTACACACACCAGATATCCCTCTACCTGTACTATGAGACCCACCTGCAAATCCGAGCCAGGCATCACTAAATATTTAGGGTATTCCCCTCCAAGTGAAGGAGTCACTCTTGGTTGGCATGATGGTATTATGTGGTATTATTTCCTTGTTTCCATGCTGCAGAAGTGAGGACAACTCTAGCCAACCAAGAACAAAGTACTATATCTGTTCAAACTACTAAGGGTTCATCAACCATTCATGAATACAACTCCAAAATGAAAACTTTCACCGAACTCACTTAGTAATAGTATGAATGATGATGATTTCATCATGTGTATGCTTGCTAGGTTGGGGAGAAATGTTTACCCAACATCAACTCAATGCAGAGAATCCCTGATCTCGAAGTGTATGGTATGCTCTTGAGTCAAGAAAATGAGCACTTGAGCTGGGAACAAACTATGCTCAAATAAGGAATGGAAGGAGCTGGAATAACGGTACCTTGAGCTGCTCATCACCAATAGTCTTTTAGAAGCCACTTGTTAGCAACCAAACCAATCGGAACTTTCAAGACAAGGGGAAAGGAAGCGGTGGCGGAAAGTGACAATGGTTCTGATCCAAAAGGGCCATGTCAAATTTCTTTGGAAAATGGGTGTCAATTCAAGAAAAACTTTATTGTACCTGAACGAAGAGAACAGCAGGAGGTGCTTATGTTCTGCTGCTGCCTGAAGGTCAAAGCGGTGGAGCTTGGTACCTGGTTATAATCATGTGACAAACACTCTTGGAAATATCATCAACTCCTGAATACCAAGGTAAAAATAAACTAGGTGTTGGTAATGGTGAAAAGCTTTTTGATCACTCATATTGGTTTCTTGCCCACTTATGATCCACACAAGCACATTACCTTGGCGATATATTATATGTGACATAACCAAAAACCTTATTAGCATTTCTATATTCCGCATGACAATGATGTTGATGTTGAGTTTCAAAAATTTGTTTGTTTTATTAAGGACAAGAGACAAGGGGGTGAAAATGGCTAGAGATGGGCTATATGGTGATGCACTGTATCCAACAAAATTCCTTATATTGCTTTGTTTGTTTTCAAAGTCGAGTCAATAAACAACATTAGTTGTCATGTGTCCATGTTGTCCTTCAATTTGAGTAATGAGTCTCAAAGTCAGTGTTGAGTCAAATGTATGATGTTGAAGAAAGTAATCTATGGCATTCCCGGACTAGGACACCCTAGTACATCAACACTTGAAAAATACCTTGCTATCTTGTAATCGGCAAAATTAATAAAGATGATGTTCCTTCATTCAAACCCATGTCAATATGGAAAGCAATCAAAACAAACTTTCAAAAGCACCGAAACCAAAACTAAGACCGAACTAATTCACAGAGGGGACCACCAATCAACTCATGGACACATATATTACATCTCATTTGTTGATGACAGAACAAGATACACATGGCTCTTTCCTTTAGCAGCCAAGTCTCAAGCTCTTGATACCTTCATTACCTTTAAAAATCAGATTGAAAAACAGTTGAACTTAACAATCAAAGCACTACAGACATGGGAGGAGAATTCAAAGCCTTTGAACCATATTTGAAAAGAGAGGGAATAGCTCTAAGACATTCATGTCCATACTTACATGAACAAAATGGCAAGGTTGAGAGAAAACATGTGACACATTGTGGACTGGACTTGCCCTGCTCAAGCCAAAATGCCCTTAAGATTTTGGCAAGAAGCTTTCTGCTATCTTCATCATTAACTCACCTCAATGCTGAGAATAAGACACCATTTGAATTATTATACTCTCTCAAATCAGATCATACACAAATTAAAATTGCGGCTGTGAGTGTTTTCCATTTCTAAGACCATACAACAAACACAAATTTGATTTTCACACGAATGCATCCTATTGGGGATCGGCAATGTTCACAAAGGTTATGTTTGTATGAGTAACTCGGGTAGAATCTATATCTGTCTCAAATTCAATGAAAACTCTTTTCCTTTCAGAAAAGATTCTAGCTTTAGGAAACAAGAGTATTAAAGAGGGTGATGAAGTTGCTTTATTTGAGAAATTTCTGTGTCATTTTCGTTGATCCCCATAGCCTCACACAAGTGACGGCTCATGGAAACTCTCCAGACACTACTGGAAACACAGAATGCAGCCCAAGTCCAGTCCAGAATGAAATGCAACAGGTAAATATCGACACAATATCGGTAGCCCTTGACAACTCACCGGTCCACCAAATCACGAAACAAACAATCAAAACCTTCCCACACACCTTGTCTTCACATCCCATGGTAACGAGATCCAAAGTGGGATCTTCAAACCAAAGTTGTATTTGAGTGGCACAACCTCTACTCCCAAAAAGCACCTTAGATGCTTTGAAGGATCCCAAGTGGAAAAAGGCAATGAAGGATGAGTATTATGCATTGATGAAAAACAAAACCTGGACCTTGATACCAAACAACTAACATTGCAAATTGATTGGAAATAAGTGGATCTACAAAGTAAAGGAAAACTCAGATGGCAGCATCAACAAGTACAAGGCCAGATTAGTAGCAAAGGGATTCTTACAAACTCCAGGACTTGATTTCAATGAAACTTTCAGCCCTGTTATTAAGGCTGCAACTATTAGAATCATCCTAACCATGGCAGTAAGCAATGACTGGTTGCTTAGGCAAGTGGACATAAACAATGCCTTCTTGAATGGTGACCTGACAGAGGCAGTATACATGCCACAACCTGAGGGTTTTGAAGACAAGAACAGACCAAGCTACATTTGCAAACTGGAAAAGGCTTTGTATAGATTGAGGCAAGCTCCGAGAGCATGGTTCGACAAACTAAAAGGTGCCTTGAGTTCTTGGGGATTCAAAAATTCCAGGAGTGACACGTCTTTGTTTTTCAGAAGAATTGAATCAAAGATAGTCATCATGCTCATATATGTAGATGACATTATAATCACTGGAAGTGACAGTCAAGGCATTGAGGAAGTCATTAAAGATCTGAACACATCCTTTGCTCTGAAGGATCTCGGAAATTTGAATTTCTTCCTTGGGATACAAGTTATCGGGGGAGTCAAAACTCTATTCTACTTTCTCAAGAAAAGTATGTTCAAGACTGGCCAAAACAGAGATGGCAGAATGTAAAGGAATAGAGACACCCTTCAAGACGACGAAATTGCGAAGGATGTTGGGAATAGATTCCATGATCCCACACTCTATAGGAGTGTCATGGAAATCTGCAATATGCCGGTATTGACCAGGCCAGAACTTGCTTTCTCAGTTAACAAGCTCAGTCAGTTCATGTCTAATCCTAGACAGCCACATTGGGTGGCATGCAAAAGAGTGCTGAGATATCTCAAAAACACAATGAATATGTGTTTAAGTTTCAAAAAATCTGAACATCTGGATCTCATTGCGTATACGGATGCAGATTGGGCAACTGATCCAGATGACAGAAGATCCATAAGTGGATACTGTGTGTACTTGGGAGATAATCTGGTTGCTTGGAGCTCGAGAAAACAAGACATAGTAGCCAGGTCAACGGCTGAATCAGAATATAGAGCAATAGCTCTATGCAGCACTGAAATCACATGGATTAATTCTCTACTTGGTGAGTTGAAGATGGAGATTGAAAATATACCAATTATCCTAAGTGACAGTATCAGTGCAGCAGCCATAGCAGCAAACCCAGTCTATCACTCCAAAACAAAACATTTCGAGATAGACCTTTATTTTCTCAGAGACAAAGTTACAAAGGGAGAATTGGAAATAAACTATATTGGCAGCAATGATCAAATTGCAGATGTGCTGACCAAGCCATTACCACATCACAAGTTTAGCTGTTTTAGAAGCCAAACTCAAAGTCATTGACAAGACCTTGAGTTTGAGAGAGGTGTTAATGTGAGGAGTCAACAATTGACCTTGAAGCCAAGGCGGCATGCCACCTAAGCTTCAGCCAGTGTTCATTGATATGGAAGATGAGTCGATTTATTGGGCAGGAAGGGTAATGCATATGGTGAAGAATATCGCACATAAGCATGGAGCAAACAACCTTCTAGAAGTCTAAATGATTGTCTCATGATTTTAATTCTGACAAATTAGTTTTCATTTTCCATGTAATATATTTTTGCTAGTTTGTCATTATTCTCTTTGTCTCTATATATCTTAATAGCTCTTTATTACGATTTATTCAAGTAATCAAAAAGGAATACATTGTCTTGTTCACTCTGCTTGCAACACTAAAGCAATTCTCTAGAGTTGAAGTATCGTCATTATTATTATTATTATTTTCTCTAAAATCCCAATTGAAATCTAACACAAATAAGTAACCAATTAATTAATTAATGCTCTCTAAAACCCCCAATTGAAATCACTCTATATATATGCATATGCATATGCTTGCAATTCTGCTCTTACACTCTCACTCACTAATTTTGCTTCCACTATTTATCAAAAACAATGAATCATTTCATTCTCATTGCTTGACTGCTTCTCGTTTTCTCGTTAACTAATTTTGTTGTTGAAGCTCGACAAATTGCAAAAAGCACAACTACTGGGACCAGATGGGTAGTTCTAGTTGCTGGATCCAATTATTATGAAAATTATCGGCACCAGGTTAAATTTTATTAATTAATTAGTTTTAATTTTTATTTAATTTACATACAAATTAATTTTGTCGATTTCACCATCAAATTTGCTGGTTATTTTTTTGCAGGCCGATGTGTGTCACGCGTATCAAATTCTGAAAAATGGAGGATTAAAAGATGAAAACATAATTGTTTTCATGTATGATGATATCGCATTTAATGTTCAAAATCCAAGGCCTGGTATCATCATCAACAAGCCGTACATGGCCCTGATGTTTATAATGGAGTCCCCAAGGTATTTATTTTAATTTTAATTTTTTTGCTTGATAAATCAAACTTTTTTATTTTGATTATATGATTCCTATGGCTATTTTACAGGATTACACTGGTGAAAATTGTACTGCCAACAATTTTCTGGCAGTGAAAGTCTCGGCAACAGAACTGCACTCACCGGGGGCAGTGGCAGGTTGTAAATAGTGGTCCGAATGACTATATTTTTATTTATTATGCAGACCATGGAAGCGCTGGTATGGTCAGTAAGGATCAACATTATTAATTAGTAAAATTAATTGTTTTTTAAGCTTTAATTTCTTATTATTTTTTTCTTCAATCTTATAAATTTTTCACATCAATATTATAATTAGGTATTTTACCTTGAGGCTTGTGAATCCGGAAGCATGTTTGATGGGCTTCTCACGGAAGACATGAACATATATGCAGTCACGGCTTCAACTCCTGCAGAGAGCAGCTACGCGATGTATTGTCCAGGACATTATCCGAGTCCCGAGGATGATTTTGAAACTTGTTTGGGTGATCTCTTCAGTATTTCTTGGATTGAAGATAGGTCAATTAATTGATTATTTGATTTTCATCGATAAATTTGATGTTAATTAAAATTTATAATTTTTTTTAAAACTTTTCTGTGTAATGGCGTGCAGTGAAAAACATGATTTACAGAAGGAAACACTACAGCAACAACATGGAGTGGTAAAATCTATTTTTTGATTAATTAAAGTTATCACGTCTCTCTCTCTTTTTTTAAAAATAAAAAATAAAATAAAATTCTCTGGTTAATTCCGTCGAGTTTTACAGGTTCGGAGGAGGACATTGGTAGATTATTTAGACTTTAGCTCTCATGTAATGCAGTACGGAAACAAAGAGCTGAGCAAAGAGCCAACTTTTACGTATATTGGCACGAATCCTGATAACGACAACTTCACGATGAAGGCTGAAGAATTTTCTTCTAACCCATCAGCTGAAATTGCTCATTCGAGTCGTTTGACGAGGGCTGTTAGTCAACGCGATGCTCAACTTCATTATCTTTGGCACAGGGTAATTCAATTAATCTTATCCAATTATTGTTTAATTAGATCTTGTAATTTGAGTTATAATAATGTTGATTCTTGCAGTTCAATAGATCGGCTGATGGGTCTAGTGAGAAGATCGAAGCTCAGAAGCAATTACAGAATGAGATTTTAATCAGGCAGCAAGTGGATCAAAATATACATCAAATCATAGCACAAGTTTTGGGAAGAAAATGTGTCGAAAATGATTGAGTCCATTCGACCAGCAGGCCAGCCTCTTGCAGACGACTGGGATTGCTTGAAAATGCTTGTAAGTTTTATATTATTATTATTATTTTCTTAATTAATTCCATTATTATCTCAGTAGGCACACATATAATCATTTTTAAGTGCATGTCTTTATTTTTAATGCGGATGTGCGGTTTAATAGTGTGTTTGCACTCACTCTATTAAATCGCACGGTTTAACAATGTAGTACTATTTAAGAAAAGAAAACGACATTACGTAATAGAGAAAGACTATTTGATAGATTATTTTGATTACTTAATTAATTATAGACAGGTGAGAATTTATGGGGAAATTTGTGGATCATTATCAATATATGGAAAGAAGTATACAAGAGCAATGGCCAACATGTGCAATGCTGGAATCAATGAGAAGCAGATGACTTTGGCATCCAATCAAGCTTGTTTGAAATAAAATAAGTAAAATGATTATTTGAATAAGTTCTTGAAATAAAATACGTCTTTGAATATTTGAAGAATATACCTAAAGCTTTTAATTTCTCTGTTTAAAAATATGTTTTCTTTCTTTTAATTTCTTTCTTTGAGGAAAAAATGTGATTTGATTTTCTTTTATACGGTTCAATTGATATTGTAGCTAGTTGTTATCATGCCTAAAAACTTCAGTAGTTGGATGAAAATAACCCAAAATAAAAAATAAATGATAACAAAATGAGAATAAAGAATAAATCCTTTAATTTGAATTTTTTTTTTCCCGATAAGATCATTCTTTTAACCAGATCCAAAGAAATGCTTTATACTTTTTTTGCATGACACTTGAGAAAAGAAAAAAACACACTAGAAGAAAAATAAGGAATTATGATATTTCAAGACAACAGCTATAAGATAAGAAAACCAAAGCAAATATGGAAACATATACAATAAAAAAAAAAGGCATTAAACATTCTTTATCCATCCTTCAATTATTGCCTCAATATTAACAAATCATTTAAAATCCCAAAGATCATATTAATTGTGCTATTGAGGCTTTGGGACATTGTAATCAAAGGGTGAGAAAGCTATCCTTTTTTTTTCCCTACAAAAAGTTTTATTTTCTTAATCATTATGATGCGTAATTAAAAAATTATCAAAATCATCACCGAAAGCAACTTATAAATATGAAAATAGTACTAAACATCTCAAATTTTTTATTTTAAAAAATTATGTCAGATCATGTGACATTCACTAACTAGTTGGAGAGATAATATAATTAATTTATCTAGATTTAGTAAAAAATTATCAATTATTTAATTAATGAAATTTAAAATAAAAAATTTGAGATGTCTATCATTACTCTAAATATAATAGACACCAAAATAATGAAAAATTAAAGTTTAAGAGTTCAAAATATTTTATTTATAGTCTCATGAATAGAACAACATAATTGCAAACGGCACATTTTCTCACTTACGTTTCTTTATATCCTGATAAATATCTCTTCTACTAAACTTGACAAACACTAATATAACAAACCCCAATTATTTTCTCCTGTATTCTTTTGCGCTCTCATAGGTGTCATTTTATTTTTTTGAGTCTTTTGTTGCTAAATTTTAGATTCGTGATCAATTCATTTTCATGATTTTTTTTCAGTCTATGATCTTCATCTATACAAATTTAAAATACTCCCTTTTGTTTTCTTCATTTTTTCAGATTAATTATTTTTAATTTTGGGAAACTAATGTTTTTAAGTTTTGTAAAGAAAGAAAGTTTGGAGAGAAGAATAAAGATAACAATACTTCAAAAGAAATTATCACTTATAGAATTGTTTGTGTGAAAGGTATGGTAAGAAGACTATTAAAAAAATTTAAGAGTGAGAAAATTGATAGAAATCAAAGAAAATTTGGAAATCAAAGCACACTCAAATTAAGGATGATAATTTAGAAAGAAATTGTCTTTTAGTATTAAATGAATCATAATTGAAAGGGGGTTTTAAAAGAATAATACAAAGGTGTTAAAAGCCTCTCTCTTTTGAATTTTGTGCCTTTCCATTGTTTGGTTGACTATGAAATGGGGGAATTTGATTTCCTTTGAAATTTAAATTCCATCTAATTAAGGGATCTGAATTATTCGCGAAGAGTGAAGCAGGGGCAGAGCTACTTATGGGCTGGGCCTATAGCTCGTCCAAAATTTTGATAAATTTACAAAAATATCATTGTGCAAAATTTTAAAAATTGTCATTGCTTTACACTTTTATTTACAATTACCATTCTATTAATTTACCATTTTACCATTCAAATAAATAAATAAATAAAATTAGCATTTACTTAATTCTTTGAGAACGTGCTCTCTTTGTTTCTCGGCTTCTTTGTGCTGACATGCTCTACTTCTTCAGTTATTCGTCTTCTCTTGGTAAGTATATATAACATATTTATTTTTTATTTGATCATTTACAATATATTTATAGATTGTAAGGTAGTAAAAACTAAAAATCATATTCTTTACTTAGTTCATGTTCTAATTTTATTGTCTAAGATTAAATTATTGTTAGGTCAAACCATTGAATTCTAGCAATTAAATTTGAAAATTGATTATTGATAATAATAAATTAGAGATAATTATTTTAGTGAAAAGATGGAGAATTTTCTATATCAGATTGTATGGTTATCTATATTGAAAGAAAATTTGAGACATTGTGAATTCAAATTCAATAATAGATGAATTTAATTCTCGAAAGTTTAGAAAGACAAAAAATATTACTTAATTGTAATTGAATTGCTTCTTAAATTTGATGTACTTAATTGTAATTGAATTGCTTCTTAAATTTGATGTATTTTCTTATGTATTAATGAAAATTTCATTAAAATTTATATTTTTAATTGCAATAATAGTTGGACTTGGAAAAAATTTATCACACCCAAAATTAATTTCCTTACTTCACCACTGCAATGAAGAATCCAAATTCCACATTCGCTAGAAATCGAAACTTCCAAATCTACCTCTTTTATACTTTACTATTAATTAGTTCATTGTTACTAAATCAATTATTATTTATAATTTTTGTCACGTAATTCAACGGCAAAGTTTGATCCAACAAGAAATTTTTTTAAAAAGATTTTTTTATTTAACTAAAAAAAACTCGTTAATTACACTTAAATGTAATTTTTTATTTAAAAATAAATAATAATTGAGTACGGGTAAGAATACATTTTATAACTAATTGTAGAGATAGAAATATCATTTTGTAGCTATTACAAGGACAAAAAAAGTTATTTTATAATTAATTTTAGGAGCAAAAATGTCATTTTATAATTAATTTAATGTTTCCATTAAAGTTAATAGATTATTACCCGCTCAAGTATTTTTTAAAAAATATGTCACTTTTTAAAAATTTATCAAAACATGTGTCACCCAACGGTAATTAATTCTGATTTTTTAAATTCTTAGGTGTTTGCCATTTGATTTAATCATGTAACATATACATTAATACCTATGGCGAGAAAACATATCTCATCCTTCTATCAACAAACAGTAACCTCTAAATCTTCCAGCTTGTTTTTGGGGTTTGAGGCATTTTCGTCTTTCACTAGTCAAATGGACGGTTAAGCTGATGGCAGGAGTGGTATGTAATAATACAGCAAACTCACCATCTAAATATAAATACGTGAAACTTCAGGGGAAGCTATCTAAACTTTACCCTACTAAAAAATGGGCCCAATCCCCGTTAGCAGCCCCCATTGAAAGAGTGCGGCAAAGCAACCACCTGGGTAAAAGTACATTTTAAAAATAAACATGAAAAAGAATAGGATATTCATATCTTACATGCGTAAGATATATTTTTACATAAATAGTGTATGTTGAAAGATTTAGAAAGAAAGAACCATTGACACCGAATTTATTATAAATAAAATTAATTATTTGTTTATGACCTGATTGAAGGTTGATATAAATCTTGTATTTTATGACTTTATAGCGATTTTTTTGAATTTCAAAGTTCAAACCCATAAAAAATGATAAGTAAAGTGAGACTGAGAATTCATTTGGCTTGGCAATGGTGATGGTAAAATGAATTTTTTCCTCGGTTTATTGACTGTTCTTAATGAGTCGTGATCTAATAATCAATTCTTTTGTCCTATCTCTTATATTTCCACATATGAATAATCATGGTTTGACTAAAGAATTTTTTTTTTTTCCTCTATGGACCATTCACAGACAGTCATGGTTTAACGAAAAAACTTTCTCTCTCGTTTTTCCTTTATTGACTATCCTTAATCGGTCATAATCTAGCTAATAATTTTGTTATCTGTCCACTATTATTGATCAATCGTGAATTCCTCCATTTTATTGGTTCCTTAAAATCTTGAATTTTTATTATTACGACTTATCTCGTTATAACAAATGAAAGAACGAGGAAGAGGAAATGGAGATATGAATCAAGTAAAATTATAAAAAGATTCTATTTTATCTAATTAAACTATGCTGGGTTATTTTTAGTGACCTCCCCTGAGATTTGGTTTATTAACAGTCTGATAGAAAGTATTCATGTAATTACAAAGACCTCCCTTAACATTAGTATAAAAATACGTAAGCGTCAGTATAAAAGGGTAAACAAGTAAAAGTAAACTTGAAATTTAAACAAAATCAAAATTCAAGCAAAATATGCTTCAATGTCCGTGAAATGGAGACTTAAACACACCATTACCCAGTCTAAAGTCATTATCCAGATGAAATGAAATGATTTTTTCACAAAGTGTACTTCTAAACACACACTTGAACAAAACCCACCATCATTTTCATCCATGGAGAAGAAGCGTCTGCAACTCACAAATAATTTCTGAAATCATTGATTTATTTTCATCTACTGCACAAGATGACGTCGTGCGGTGGTCCAGAGCTTTCAAGAAGCGAGTATTGCCAGCATCTAGCGTCTATCGTGACTGGAATTAGATCGCAAGAAGAGGTCTTGAAAACATTGCATGCTTGAATCTTTACAAGATATTGTTGTTATTTTATTGATTAAAAATAACAATGGAGTCATTTTAATTAATGAAAATGGTGCTGGATGTTGTTTCTCTCTGGGGTTGTTAGTGTTGAGTTGAAAAAAACTATTGGGTAATGACTGATAAGAGCAATTTCCTAATGATTTAAGAGCTGTGTAAGTACTAGATGTAGTTCATCAAAGATGGTTTCAGTTTGCTTATAATGTGATAATCTTTTAGAGAGCCCATAGTGGTTTATGTGATTGTTCAGTTTGGGGTCATGACACTCTACACACAATTTTTGCTCCCATGTGAGATGTTCTCTGTGTTTTTGTCTAAGGCTTTTGTTTGTTATTCAAACTAGAAAATAGTGGATGCAAGACTATGAATTTGGCATGTGATAAACTTTGAAATTGCCCTTTTTCTAGATTAAAAAATATTGACTTGCCATTTTCCTTGTTTGATTCTAATTTTCAAACAAGTGTGCCGAAATCTTAAGTTCGATTACATGTTGTTTATTGTATTTCTTATTTCAAAGTCTGTAATCTATCTGCGTGCATCATTTCAGAAGAAGAATAAGCAGCTGCAGCAAGTCCATTAGTTTAGGTGTTCCGAGTATGACAGAGATGATGCTCTAGATCCAGGTTTGAGGCACCAACAAAACTCAAAGATATCAATTATAGAGTGGGATTTTCAGGACCTGAAATCCTGAAATCCAATTTAATAATTACTTGATCTGGGTTTAAATATGGATGGAGCAAAGATTGGTATCAGAAGGGTTTTATGGTCGGTGCCAACGCATGTACTATCCAGTTTACAATATGAAAATCATTTCTTTTAATAGCTCTGCTCTTGTGGCATGTATTAGTTATGAAGTAGTTTGTAATAAAAAAAATCACAATAATAATAAGCATGCAGGATGCAGCTATGCCACCACACATTATTTCAATTATTTTTATTATTATGCAATGTGAATTTTTTTATTATTATGCAATGTCAATTTTTTTATTAAGCAATTTCATCTTCTTAAGTAATTTGTTATTTTGGCGAATTACCCATCAGTTCATCAATGAATAAAGAAATATTTTGGCAGGAAGGGTATTTTTGGATTTTCAATAGTCAACTAACAGTCCACTTAACATAATACAAATGTCAGGGGAGGTCTTTGTAATTACGTCAATACTTTCTATCAGACTGTTAATATACCAAACCTCAGGGGAGGTCCCTAAAAATAACCCAAACTATGCTAGTATAAAAATAAAGCGTACTCTATTTATATTATTAAATAAAATCATTTGTCAAACAATATTTGGCATCAAAGAGCAACTTGGTCGAAATAAAATATTTGGTTGACGTTCGTTTCTTCCACATAAAAAATATTATGTGCACCCAACTAACATTTTTTTCATAAAGATTCCTTTGACGATCATCATATATCATCATCTCATTTGAAATAAATATTTTTACATAAAATTTAGAATATTGAGTTACTTTAAAACAATCTCTCGTTATTATTATTATTATTATTATTTTAAATCTATATACAACATTGCCATAGTAATGCATTTTAAGAAAGTTTTATGGAGTACACAATCCCAGATTTTATCAATTAAATACCCTTTGAGACAATTGTTGGCAGGTTCAAAAATAATTTTTATTAGGAAGTTTAAAATTAATTTTGATGTTTGATAATTTTTTTAAAAGAGTAAATTTTGAATTACTCCTTTTGTAAAATGACAATTTTTAAAATATGGTTTAAATTGTTGTAAACTTGAATTTATTCCTTTTTTATTCAAAAGAATAGGCAAAAATGAGGGTGGGTCGATATTTTTTTTTTCTTCTTACAAAAATATGGGATAAATTGATTTTTACGATACTTTAAAGATATTTTAAAAGTTGTCATTTCACAAGAAGGTAATCTGAAATTAATCTTTTTTTTCTTCGAAATAGTATTGGCAAAACCAATTCCTACAACACATTCTGATTATGTTAAGAAAGTTTCATTTAACATTTTGCCTATTTTAGTTATTTACATTATCATAGTAATTTAACATTAAATTTTCTAAACACAAAATTGGTACCGACAACAGTAAAATTGTTTTCTTTATATTTTTAGCAATTTAAGAATAAATGCCTGAGTCCATATTAACCATATAAACATGTTCAATAATCACGATTATCAAAGAATTTAAAGATTAATATAGAATTTATAAAACGAGAATCAGGCCTCAAACCGGACAAAACAGGAATATTCGGTCCGGTTTGAATCCGGTCCGGATGCTGTAACATAAATCTCGGTTGCTAATTTTATGTTTAAATGTCAACTTATGACCTGGCAGTCTGCCACAATCCTATTGGTCTGCTGACATGTCAATTTTACTCGAACAAATATCCAAAAAAATTAAAAATAAAAAATAAAAGGAAGGTGAGAAAAAAGGAAAAATAATAAATCACGCTCATGAAGTCGAATTTGCTTCTCACTTCAAAGTCCTGCAAATAATAATAATAATAAGAATCTTGACAGAAGATTGTGTGTGTGACAGAGAGAGCTGTTAAAGATCGAACAAGTTTCGAGCATTTTTGCGTTTTTACAGAACTCCATTGCATTGGTAATCTTCTACTTTTTCTCTGTTCATTATTCTGTGTTAATTTGTGAATCTGCTTATCGATCGAACAATTTTGTGATATTTTTATTACTCAATTGTGTGTAAATGCATTTGGATTAGGGTTTCGACGTTTAGATCTTGCGTTTCGTTATGTTCTGTTTGGTTGCCGTTAAAATGTTGCAAATGAAGGCTCGTTACAGTTGTTAATTTCTCAATGTTTCTTATCTTGTTCATTTGGTGCAATTAAATGATTTGATTTATTGGCATTTGGTGATAATATTTGCAAATCCTTGAAATTTATCAAACACAATGATGATGGATGATGATATGGAGAATGGTGGTTTGGGGCCTTACCAAGATCGGCCGAGGACGTTCCCCAACATGCGTAGTAAACCTTATGTTCCTAAGGTAAGTAGGCAGCAGTATAGCATTTACATATTTGTCAAGTCTTGTAGAAATTTCTTTCATTGGATCATCTATTGTTGCCATCAATCATGCCCAGAATAGCTATAGGAACTGTCTATGGGATACTCCACCCTTTAAGAATAGCCAAACAGGGAGAGATGGTTAATTGTGAAAATTTTATAAAATTTGAATTGAAGATCTAGTGTACTGTTTTAATTGAATAAAAAGATAAACACTTCATTAAACATGGTATCATCCTCAACTCTAGTACAAGAAAATTAGAGAGACATAATTACCTTAACTCTAGTACCCAAAAAATAGAAAGACATAATTAAATTTAGAGTAATAGAACAAAAAAAAATCCATTGAAAGCTTTCTCACTAATTTTTTTTTAATCATGTATAAGTTTAGACCCTAACCCAAATAAATTTGGAGCCCAAGTTGATGGGCTTTCATTTTCACTGTTTTTTGTAGTTTCTTGCCCATAAATAATAACCGTCTCTATGCATCTGTTCGTTTCTCTGTGGAATGTGCATTTCTAACTCAAGACTTCAGAAACGCTTTTCCCTTCGCTTCTATGATCAGATTTCTGGTTAGTAAATAAATTAAATACATTTCTTACTCTTTTTCCCTATCTATTTTCATAAATTTAGTGATGGGTTCCCCTTCATTTTATTTATGGTGCTCATAATTATATGTCATTTTGCCTTTTCAATCCTTTGTTGGTTGCCCTTTTAGTATATTACATGCAATTTCAATGGCTATGGTTTTCTTAAATTATTATTACTGTTATTTTTATATATATATTTATTTATGTTGTTGTTGTTGTGTAGCTTCAGATGGTCTAATTGAAATTACGAATGTGGATTAGTGTCAAAATGGGAAGTGTTTGTAAAGTAGTATAATAGCAATAATTTAGCAAAAGCAATGGGGACTGTGATTAGTAAAGCTGCTAGTGGTATAGGCAGTGTTCTTGGCACTGCTTTCGTGGCTCCATTTAAGAGCATCTTCAATGGATCTTGTGAGTAAGTAATTCTAATTCGTCATCTCTCATAACGCTTCTCTTTATTCGTATAAATCTTTACAACATTAATTATGTATGTAATTGCTTTAGTTGCTTAATTATACCATAATAATGAAAGGGAGTATCTTGCAAGTTACAATCTATTTGATTATTGCCAATGTAATGATCTATATGTGTTCATTTGAAAGAGGTCGTATCAATTGCTTTATGCATACATGCGCGCGCATTTATTGAATGGTGGTTTGATTCGATTTGCTTGGCTATGCAGGGATGTTTGTCCAGGACCATGGGACATAATTTGTTTCATCGAGCACTTATGTGTCACCAATCTGGTGAAACTGCTAATGATTTTGGGGCTGTGCTACATAAGTAATCTCAGCTCTCATACTTAACAATTCACCTTCCCATTTAAGTTTAATTTCTTTTCGAATTCTTCTATTTTCATTTTGACAGTTGATTGAATGAACAAATTGATGAAATAAACAAAAATAAGACAAATTAATAATTCAGAAAATATTTGGGTTTCATAAAGAATGTAACAGAACTCTCTCCCGAATTTGTATATTTTGGAATGGCAATCGTTGAGCACAAATCATGATAATGCTGTTTGTTTCAATCTTTGCTTATAAATGATCTTAAGCTAAATATGGTAAATTTTTGTTTCTTTTTGTTATATTTACTAGTTATATTTAAGTACAGCCAGAATAGAATTAACTGCTAGGTTTTTGTCATTTATTATATCATTTTTCATATTTTCAGTTTTGTTGTTCTGCTACCTATTGTTCAAAGTGGGAATCTGCCAATGCATTGTAAGAAGCCTTTGTAAGATGTGCTGGGCTGCTTGTGAAACATACTGGTATGCTTTGGAAGACATCACATGTTTCTTGTGGCACAAGCTATTGAACACCAAACGTAGAAACAGGCGCCGACGCATTAGAGATGCTGAATGGGGGTATAGTTCAAGCAGTGATGGAAATGATTTTTCAGGTTATCATCGCCATTTAAGTTCGAGAAGAAAACGATACATGGAGAGAAACGACTGGTATGGGCATGACAGTCATTGCGGCAGCCGGCACCATCACGTAAAGCTCAAGACAAGACAAGCGTCATTTCATTTAAGAGGAGGAGGGTCAAGAAGACTAAGGAATTCAAGGCGGCTTCATTCAATGAAAGTGAGAAATCCTCGAAGAATTTCGAAAAGGCGGCGGCTAAAATGAACAGAATGTAAGGGATCTCTTGAATCTCTTCGTAGACAATATATAGGATGTATATGGTTTAATTGGAGTGTATGAGTGCCAAAATTCAACACTGCACGTTTGCATGCATCTAAAATGTTAGTATTGAACATATTGGCAGAAATGTGAAGCCCCATTGAAGTTATTCTCAAATTTGTAAAGCCCGTTTAAATATAGGTTCTTGAAGAGCCGGCCTATGTGAAAATTAAATTAAGTCTTTACAACGCACATTATCATACGCAAATAATAGATATTTACCGAACCACAAAGGGGGGGTATATGTCAACTATCTAAAAGAATTAAATCAGGATGTATTTTCCAAACATCAGAGTGATATATGTCATTACCTCTTAAGGACTATTTTCAGTTACTCACAAGCACTTCTTGACAAAAGCATTACCTCCAAGGAAGCATAGATTTTGCTTCGTCTAGGCTTATATTTCATGCAAGGCTTGAAACTTTAATTACTTAAGTGCTTTATGCGAAATGCATTTTGGCATCTCTTCAAAAATTAATTACACCAGCGCATGGAAAATGCATAATTAAGGTTTGTTGAAATAATTTTCTCCTATTTATTTATTTTGAAGACCAAAAGATTTCTTTCAAGACCAGAGGAAAACATTACACAATATACGAAACAATTGAATGGAGAATTTTTCAATTCAAACTGTAAGTGCCAAACACTGCACCACGTTTGACCTGTGCAGCAAACATTATTAATTTGTATAACGGAGATAGCTGATATTGATCTTGGATTACAGATCCATAGGGACATATGTAGCTTATATTGATCTCAGATTAGAGATCAATACGGATATAGCGATTATTGGTCTTGGATTAGAGATCAGTAATAAAAAAAAAATCTGAAAATAATCAACGATCAAACTCAGACACACGTAATTACTAACTAAATCTCATACTACAAATTCAGATACGGACAAAAACATTTATTAGATCTAAGGCATAAAATCAAACAAATAAAAAAAGATGGCTGAGATTGAGATTTAGAATAAAATTTCTTGTCAATTTTGGTGTTTCTTAGGATATAAATAGAGGCCAAAAGTATCGAGAAAAGATCTTTTGGCTATTTTTCTGAAATTCCAGAGAAATCCATAATCCAAATCAAGAAATTCTCTAAACACAAGCATTAACAAAAACATCAGAGCATCTTTTGCAAGCACATGCTCGAATCCAATTTGTGGAGACTCTCATGGACAACAAATCAACATCGAAGCTTGTAGAGTAAACAAGTATAAGTTACTATTTACTATTTCTTTAGTCGTTTTTGTCTAGATAATTGAAGGGGTTTTGAACCTTTGCAAGTCATAAATGAACTTTTATATTCAAACTAGGGTAGTTAATTAAATAAACATATTTAAAAACCACTCTGCAATATAACTTAAATGGTAAAAGATTATCTATACAAAACAAAAGAAATATGAAATATAAAAATTCCAGCTATTTTAAGACCAAGTTCTTTTCATGTGAAAGAGGCAATATGGAGAAGCATTTTGACCAATTTAGATAGAAATGTGAAATTAGTGCGTCCTTGCTTCACGATTCTACCTTGCTAATGTAGTGCTTTCGATATACCGCATCAATAACACAGAAACAATAACTCTTAGTTATTTTAGAATTTTTTTTTATAATTGTAATTAAACTTTTATTTATTTATTTATCTTGTTTTAAGTTATAGTGCTTTATCCTGAAGCAATAACCAATTAATTGAATTGCTTTCTGTCAATGAATACTAAAAGTTTAAAAAAAAATTGAAACAAAAAAGAAAGAAAGAGATGCAAATTGCTGTTGATAATTGAGTTTAATTTGGGAAACATAAAATAATTTAGCATAACTTATTGTAAATGAATGAATTTATTAAGTTGATCAAAAAGAGAAAAATATTATCCTATGGAAGAAGATAAAACCAGTTATGTAATATCTGGAATGGTGGTTACATTCTCTTACTATTTAATCACTTTACTATTATTAATCAATCTGATTGAGAAATGTTTTATGAGCTAGGAATGAATTATTTATGAGTTACGACTATCTCTTTTAAGTGTTTTTATTGAGTATTCCGATTTTCTGCTCACTCATTTGAGTAGTTCAACTTTAAAATTTTTATTTCCACCAAAGAGATTTTACCAATTCAACTAATTAGTACTAATCTCCTTTTATTTTTAGCTTGCAACCACTAATTGGCTTATTTAGCAAGTACTCTCATAATTGTACAAAATGTTCCAATTTTTTCAAATTTTGGACGGGTTTTAAATAAATGGACAGCAACACTCGTGTTGACCGTGATTTGACAAAATGGTGATAACTTATTTTTCAAAAAAATTGCGAGGAATAACCATTTGAGACAAAAATCAAAAACCCCATAATTTATTTCTTTCATTTTTTTTTCTAATGGAAATTTTCCCGCAAATCCTGAATTTTGACCCAAAAAAATATTATATATCCCAAAAGAGTTTGTGCAATCGTTTTACCAAATTACACTCCCGGTCGTTTTTCCCACAGTTAGGTGAAATATTGGATTATATAAAAATATATGTAAAAGATTATTATTATGAGACTACACAATTAAATATAAAAATTTTAATTAACAATTTCTTAATTTTCTCCATGATGAGGCCAATGGTTTGAGTATTCCAGTGGGTGTGGGAGCTTGGTAACTTTTAATTATTTTCTTTGATTTTAGTTGTAATTCAACTTTCATACATTCAAATAGATCTCAACGGACACTAAATTAAACTTCAAAATTCCAAAAGACCTATTAGAATAATATTATTTTTATTACTCACTTAATAAACGAAAAATAAGATGGCATAAAAGAGGTTATATAATGAAGAGTCTTGTTAATTTATAATTAATGTAACTTACAATCCTTATAATAAGACAGTAAATTCCACTATCATATCACAAATTTTTATATATTTTATCATAACTGTAAGTTGCATTGAATGTAACTTAATAAAATCCCACAATTAAATATCACAATTTCTACCGTACAATATTATGCCATGCTTTTGTGCGGGCGCTTTGATTTTTCTTTTTTCTTTTTTCACAAGACAAAATTGGCAAAAACAAAAGGTTTCCAAAGCCGACACACAAAACCATGGCATAATATTAGTGGCAGTAAGTGGTCTCAAAATCAGGCGTTCTAGCCAGTTTCGTTTGGTGGGCATATATGGCTACAAGACAAAGGCTTTTTGCCTGTCTGTTTCTTCATCATCGTCATCGTGTTGAAAACAGCAGCTGTGAGGAGTCAACAATTGACCTTGAAGCCAAGTTGGCATGCCACCTAAGCTTCTCATATGGAAGATGAGTCGATTTATTAGCAGTATGGTGAAGAATATCAGCACATAAGCATGGAGCAGCTGAACCTTCTAGAAGTCTAAAATGATTGGCTCATGATTTTAATTCTGACAAATTAGTTTTCATTTTCCTATGTAATATATTTTTTGCTAGCTGTCATTATTCTCTTTGTCTCTATATATACTGCAATAGCTCTGTATTACGATTTATTCAAGTAATAAAAAAGGAATACATTGTCTTGTTCACTCTGCTTGCAACACTAAAGGAATTCTCTAGAGTTTAAGTTGGTATCAGAGCCATCGTTTAGCTATGGCAAGCAGCGGTGACAATGAAACAAATGTTAATCCAACGCAGGTTGATTCAAGTGATCAACCAGACGAATTGAATCAAAATCAAAACCAAAACACTGAGCTACCAAGTCCAGGTCTTAATACCAGAAACACAGCACAAATAAGTGCATCACCTACCCAGCACATCACTAGCAACACCTATGTCTTTACTAATCCAATCAAACTAACTCAAAGCAACTTTATGCTCTGGAAATCACAAGTGATTTCCAGCATTAGAGCAAATGAGCTTGAGGGGTTTGTTGATGGCAGCCATGTCTACCCTCCTAAAGCTTTCATAAATCCTGGACCAAATCAAACCACCATTACCTCACCTAACCCTGAATACCAGATTTGGAGGAAACAAGACCATATTCTACTAAGTTGGCTACTCTCTTCACTAAGTGAAGGAGTCCTTGGCACAGTGGTAGATTGTTCCACCTCCTGTGAGGTATGGACAACTCTAGCCAACCAGTTTGGTGCTAGAACAAGGGCAAGAGTACTATATCTCAGAACCCAAGTTCAAACTACTAAAAAGGGTTCATCAACCATTCATGAATACAACTCCAAAATGAAAACTTTACTGAACTCACTTAGAGCTGCAGGGAATAGTATGAATGATGATGATTTCATCATGTGTATGCTTGCTAGGTTGGGGCCAGAATATGACTCAGTAGTTACTAACATCAACTCAATGCAGGAGAATCCCTCAATCTCAGAAGTGTATGGTATGCTCTTGAGTCAAGAAAACAGAACTGAGCAAAACTTGAGCTCTGGGAATATTGAAGCAAACTATGCTCAAATGAGGAATGGAAGGAGCTGGAATAACAGTGAGAGAGCTGCTCATCACCAGTTGCCTGGAATAGTCTTTAGAAGCCCTGGAAACAACCCCACAAACAACCAAACCAATCAGAACTTTCAAGACAAGGGGAAAGGAAGCATGACAATGGTTACGATCCAAAAAGGCCATGTCAAATTTGGAAAATGGGGCACACAGTGTTGGCATTCAAGAAAAACTTTGTACCACAACCAACCGAAGAAGAAAGAGGGGTGCTTATGTTAAGGTCAAAGCAGTGGAGCTTGGTACCTTGACAGTGGTGCCACCAATCATGTGACAAACACTCTTGGAAATATCAGCATCAACTCTGAATACCAAGGTAAAAATAAACTAGCTGTTGGTAATGGTGAAAAGCTTTTGATCAGTCATATTGGTTATTCAGCCTTGCCCACTTATGATCCACACAAGCACATTACCTTGACTGATATATTATATGTGCCTGACATAACCAAAAACCTTATTAGCATTTCTAAATTACTGCATGACAATGATGTTGATGTTGAGTTTCAAAAATTTGTTTGTTTTATTAAGGACAAGAGACAAGGGAAAATTCTGGTGAAAGGAGTGGCTAGAGATGGGCTATATGAGCTGATGCACTTACCTGCTATCCTGAGCAGGAACAAAATTCCTTATATTGCTTTGTTTTCTGTTTTTTCAAAGTCAGAGTCAATAAACAACATTAGTTGTCATGTGTCCATGTTGTCCTTCAATTTGAGTAATGAGTCTGTCAAAGTCAGTGTTGAGTCAAATGTAGCTGATGAGTCAAGTAGCAACAGCCTGCGAGCTGCTGAAGAAATTAATCTATGGCATTCCAGACTAGGACACCCTAGTACATCAGTCTTGAAAAATACCTTGCTATCTTGTAATCGAAAATTAATAAAGATGATGTTCCTTCATTCTGCTCAGCATGTCAATATGGAAAGCAATCAAAACAAACTTTCAAAAGCACTGAAACCAAAACTAAGACAGCCCTGGAACTAATTCACACAGACCTTTGGGGACCAGCACCAATTCTATCCACTCATGGACACATATATTACATCTCATTTGTTGATGACAGAACAAGATACACATGGCTCTTTCCTTTAGCAGCCAAGTCTCAAGCTCTTGATACCTTCATTACCTTTAAAAATCAGATTGAAAAACAGTTGAACTTAACAATCAAAGCACTACAAACAGACATGGGAGGAGAATTCAAAGCCTTTGAACCATATTTGAAAAGAGAGGGAATAGCTCTAAGACATTCATGTCCATACTTACATGAACAAAATGGCAAGGTTGAGAGAAAACACAGACACATTGTGGAGACTGGACTTGCCCTACTTGCTCAAGCCAAAATGCCCTTAAGATTTTGGCAAGAAGCTTTCAGCTATGCTACCTTCATCATTAACAGACTCACCTCACCTGTGCTTGAGAATAAGACACCATTTGAATTATTATACTCTCTCAAATCAGATCATACACAAATTAAAATTTTTGGCTGTGAGTGTTTTCCATTTCTAAGACCATACAACAAACACAAATTTGATTTTCACACCTCCAAATGCATCCTATTGGGGATCAGCAATGTTCACAAAGGTTATGTTTGTATGAGTAACTCAGGTAGAATCTATATCTCAGCCAGTGTCAAATTCAATGAAAACTCTTTTCCTTTCGAAAAAGATTCTAGCTTTAGGAAACAAGAGTCAGTAAAAGAGGGTGATGAAGTTGCTTTATTTGAGAAATTTCAGGTTGTGTCATTTTCTGTTAATGATCCCCATAGCCTCACACAAGTGACAACAGCTCATGGAAACTCTCCAGACACTACTGGAAACACAGAATGCATCCTAAGTCCAGTCCAGAATGAAATGCAATAGGTAAATGATACTGACACAATATCAGGTAGCCTTTCAACTCACAGTCCACCTCACATTACAGAAATAAACAACCAAGACCTTCCCACACAAAAGGCCTTACCTTCACACCCGATGGTAACAAGATCCAAGGCTGGCATCTTCAAACCAAAGCTGTACCAGGTTTCCAGTAAACCACAACCTTCTCTTCCCAAAAACACATTTGAGACTTTGAAGGATCCCAAGTGGAGAAAGGCAATGAAGGATGAGTATCATGCATTGATGAAAAACAAAACCTGGACCTTGATACCAAACAACCAAAATTGCAAATTGATTGGAAATAAGTGGATCTACAAAGTAAAGGAAAACTCAGATGGCAGCATCAACAAGTACAAGGCCAGATTAGTAGCAAAGGGATTCTTACAAACTCCAGGACTTGATTTCAATGAAACTTTCAGCCCTGTTAAAATATTAGAATCATCCTAACCATGGTGTAAACAATGGGTTGCTTAGGCAAGTGGACATAAACAATGCCTTCTTGAATGGTGACTTGAGCAGAGATATACATGCCACAAGGTTTTGAAGACAAGAACAGGCCAAGCTACATTTGCAAACTGGAAAAGGCTTTGTATGGACTGAGGCAAGCTCCGAGAGCATGGTTTGATAAACTAAAAGGTACTTTGATTTCTTGGGGTTTCAAAAATTCCAGGAGTGACACATCTTTGTTTTTCAGAAGAGTTGAATCAAAGATAGTTATCATGCTCATATATGTAGATGATATCATAATCACTGGAAGTGACAACCAAGGCATTGAGGAAGTGATCAAAGATCTGGATACATCCTTTGCTTTGAAGGATCTCGAAAATTTAAACTTCTTTCTTGGGATACAAGTTATCAAGAGTCAAAACTCTATTCTACTTTCTCAAGAAAAGTATGTTCAAGACCCAGAGATGACAATGTAAAGGAATAGAGACACCCTTCGAAAAATTGCAGAAGGATGTTGGGAATAGATTCCATGATCCCACACTCTATAGGAGTGTCATAGGAAGTCTGCAATATGCAGTATTGACTAGGCCAGAGCTTGCCTTCTCAGTTAACAAGCTCAGTCAGTTCATGTCTGATCCCAGACAGCCACATTGGGTAGCATGCAAAGAGTGCGAGGTATCTCAAAACACTATGAATTTGTGTCTAAGGTTCAAAAATCGAGCATCGGATCTCATTGCATACAGATATGATGAAGATCCATAAGTGGATAGTGTGTGTACTTGGGAGATAATCTAGGTGCTTGGAGCTCGAGAAAACAAGGCATGGTTGCAAGGTCCACGGCAGAATCAGAATATAGAGCAATGGCTCTACGCAAAATCACATGGATAAATTCTTTACTTGGTGAATTGAAGATAGAGGTTGAAAATGTACCAATTATCCTAAGTGATGCATTCTAGAACAAAACATTTTGAGATAGACCTTCATTTCCTCAGAGACAAAGTTACAAAGGGTGAATTGGAAATAAACTATGTTGGCAGCAATGATCAAATTGCATATGTGTTGACCAAACCACTACCACACTACAAGTTTAGCTGTTTTCGAAGCAAACTCAAAGTCATTGACAAGACCTTGAGTTTGAGAGAGGTGTTAAAACAAAGGAGTCAACATTTGACATTGAAGCCAATCTGGCATGCCACCTAAGATTCTGTGATATGGAAGATGAGTCGATTTATTATATGGTGAAGAATATCAGCACATAAGCATGGAGCAGCTGAACCTTCTAGAAGTCTAAAATGATTGGCTCATGATTTTAATTCTGACAAATTAGTTTTCATTTTCCATGTAATATATTTTTTGCTAGCTGTCATTATTCTCTTTGTCTCTATATATCTAATAGCTCTTTATTACGATTTATTCAAGTAATCAAAAGGAATACATTGTCTTGTTCACTCTGCTTGCAACACTAAAGCAATTCTCTAGAGTTGAAGTATCGTCATTATTATTATTATTATTTTCTCTAAAATCCCAATTGAAATCTAACACAAATAAGTAACCAATTAATTAATTAATGCTCTCTAAAACCCCAATTGAAATCACTCTATATATATGCATATGCATATGCTTGCAATTCTGCTCTTACACTCTCACTCACTAATTTTGCTTCCACTATTTATCAAAAACAATGAATCATTTCATTCTCATTGCTTGACTGCTTCTCGTTTTCTCGTTAACTAATTTTGTTGTTGAAGCTCGACAAATTGCAAAAGCACAACTACTGGGACCAGATGGGTAGTTCTAGTTGCTGGATCAATTATTATGAAAATTATCGGCACCAGGTTAAATTTTATTAATTAATTAGTTTTAATTTTTATTTAATTTACATACAAATTAATTTTGTCGATTTTTCACCATCAAATTTGCTGGTTATATTTTGCAGGCCGATGTGTGTCACGCGTATCAAATTCTGAAAAATGGAGGATTAAAAGATGAAAACATAATTGTTTTCATGTATGATGATATCGCATTTAATGTTCAAAATCCAAGGCCTGGTATCATCATCAACAAGCCGTACGGCCCTGATGTTTATAATGGAGTCCCCAAGGTATTTATTTTAATTTTAATTTTTTTTTTTGCTTGATAAATCAAACTTTTTTATTTTGATTATATGATTCCTATGGCTATTTTACAGGATTACACTGGTGAAAATTGTACTGCCAACAATTTTCTGGCAGTGAGTCTCGGCAACAGAACTGCACTCACCGGGGGCAGTGGCAAGGTTGTAAATAGTGGCCCGAATGACTATATTTTTATTTATTATGCAGACCATGGAAGCGCTGGTATGGTCGGTAAGGATCAACATTATTAATTAGTAAAAATTAATTGTTTTTTAAGCTTTAATTTCTTATTATTTTTTTTTCTTCAATCTTATAAATTTTTTCACATCAATATTATAATTAGGTATTTTACCTTGAGGCTTGTGAATCCGGAAGCATGTTTGATGGGCTTCTCACGGAAGACATGAACATATATGCAGTCACGGCTTCAACTCCTGCAGAGAGCAGCTACGCGATGTATTGTCCAGGACATTATCCGAGTCCCGAGGATGATTTTGAAACTTGTTTGGGTGATCTCTTCAGTAGTTCTTGGATTGAAGATAGGTCAATTAATTGATTATTTGATTTTTCATCGATAAATTTGATGTTAATTAAAATTTATAATTTTTTTTTAAACTTTTCTGTGTAATGGCGTGCAGTGAAAAACATGATTTACAGAAGGAAACACTACAGCAACAACATGGAGTGGTAAAATCTATTTTTTGATTAATTAAAGTTATCACGTCTCTCTCTCTTTTTTTAAAAATAAAAAATAAAATAAAATTCTCTGGTTAATTCCGTCGAGTTTTACAGGTTCGGAGGAGGACATTGGTAGATTATTTAGACTTTAGCTCTCATGTAATGCAGTACGGAAACAAAGAGCTGAGCAAAGAGCCAACTTTTACGTATATTGGCACGAATCCTGATAACGACAACTTCACGATGAAGGCTGAAGAATTTTCTTCTAACCCATCAGCTGAAATTGCTCATTCGAGTCGTTTGACGAGGGGAGCTGTTAGTCAACGCGATGCTCAACTTCATTATCTTTGGCACAGGGTAATTCAATTAATCTTATCCAATTATTGTTTAATTAGATCTTGTAATTTGAGTTATAATAATGTTGATTCTTGCAGTTCAATAGATCGGCTGATGGGTCTAGTGAGAAGATCGAAGCTCAGAAGCAATTACAGAATGAGATTTTAAGCAGGCAGCAAGTGGATCAAAATATACATCAAATCATAGCACAAGTTTTTGGGGAAGAAAATGTGTCGAAAATGATTGAGTCCATTCGACCAGCAGGCCAGCCTCTTGCAGACGACTGGGATTGCTTGAAAATGCTTGTAAGTTTTATATTATTATTATTATTTTCTTAATTAATTCCATTATTATCTCAGTAGGCACACATATAATCATTTTTAAGTGCGGCTGTCTTTATTTTTTTAATGCAGATGTGCGGTTTAATAGTGTGTTTGCACTCACTCTATTAAATCGCACGGTTTATGATATTCTATTTAAGAAAAGAAAACGACATTCGTAATAGAGAAAGACTATTTGATAGATTATTTTGATTACTTAATTAATTATATACAGGTGAGAATTTATGGGGAAATTTGTGGATCATTATATGGAAAGAAGTATACAAGAGCAATGGCCAACATGTGCAATGCTGGAATCAATGAGAAGCAGATGACTTTGGCATCCAATCAAGCTTGTTTGAAATAAAATAAGTAAAATGATTATTTGAATAAGTTCTTGAAATAAAATACGTCTTTGAATATTTGAAGAATATACCTAAAGCTTTTAATTTCTCTGTTTAAAAATATGTTTTCTTTCTTTTAATTTCTTTCTTTGAGGAAAAAATGTGATTTGATTTTCTTTTTATACGGTTCAATTGATATTGTAGCTAGTTGTTATCATGCCTAAAAACTTCAGTAGTTGGATGAAAATAACCCAAAATAAAAAATAAATGATAACAAAATGAGAATAAAGAATAAATCCTTTAATTTGAATTTTTTTTTTCCCGATAAGATCATTCTTTTAACCAGATCCAAAGAAATGCTTTATACTTTTTTTGCATGACACTTGAGAAAAGAAAAAAACACACTAGAAGAAAAATAAGGAATTATGATATTTCAAGACAACAGCTATAAGATAAGAAAACCAAAGCAAATATGGAAACATATACAATAAAAAAAAAAAAGGCATTAAACATTCTTTATCCATCCTTCAATTATTGCCTCAATATTAACAAATCATTTAAAATCCCAAAGATCATATTAATTGTGCTATTGAGGCTTTGGGACATTGTAATCAAAGGGTGAGAAAGCTATCCTTTTTTTTTCCCTACAAAAAGTTTTATTTTCTTAATCATTATGATGCGTAATTAAAAAATTATCAAAATCATCACCGAAAGCAACTTATAAATATGAAAATAGTACTAAACATCTCAAATTTTTTATTTTAAAAAATTATGTCAGATCATGTGACATTCACTAACTAGTTAGAGAGATAATATAATTAATTTATCTAGATTTAGTAAAAAATTATCAATTATTTAATTAATGAAATTTAAAATAAAAAATTTGAGATGTCTATCATTACTCTAAATATAATAGACACCAAAATAATGAAAAATTAAAGTTTAAGAGTTCAAAATATTTTATTTATAGTCTCATGAATAGAACAACATAATTGCAAACGGCACATTTTCTCACTTACGTTTCTTTATATCCTGATAAATATCTCTTCTACTAAACTTGACAAACACTAATATAACAAACCCCAATTATTTTCTCCTGTATTCTTTTGCGCTCTCATAGGTGTCATTTTATTTTTTGAGTCTTTTGTTGCTAAATTTTTAGATTCGTGATCAATTCATTTTCATGATTTTTTTTCAGTCTATGATCTTCATCTATACAAATTTAAAATACTCCCTTTTGTTTTCTTCATTTTTTCAGATTAATTATTTTTAATTTTGGGAAACTAATGTTTTTAAGTTTTGTAAAGAAAGAAAGTTTGGAGAGAAGAATAAAGATAACAATACTTCAAAAGAAATTATCACTTATAGA
Source organism: Citrus mangshanensis (assembly GCA_030449895.1). Classification (NCBI taxonomy): domain Eukaryota; kingdom Viridiplantae; phylum Streptophyta; class Magnoliopsida; order Sapindales; family Rutaceae; genus Citrus; species Citrus mangshanensis. The sequence continues at coordinate 36,303 of JASUUJ010000070.1, forward strand.
ATTGTTTGTGTGAAAGGTATGGTAAGAAGACTATTAAAAAAAATTTAAGAGTGAGAAAATTGATAGAAATCAAAGAAAATTTGGAAATCAAAGCACACTCAAATTAAGGATGATAATTTAGAAAGAAATTGTCTTTTTAGTATTAAATGAATCATAATTGAAAGGGGGTTTTAAAAGAATAATACAAAGGTGTTAAAAGCCTCTCTCTTTTGAATTTTTGTGCCTTTCCATTGTTTGGTTGACTATGAAATGGGGGAATTTGATTTCCTTTGAAATTTAAATTCCATCTAATTAAGGGATCTGAATTATTCGCGAAGAGTGAAGCAGGGGCAGAGCTACTTATGGGCTGGGCCTATAGCTCGTCCAAAATTTTGATAAATTTACAAAAATATCATTGTGCAAAATTTTAAAAATTGTCATTGCTTTACACTTTTATTTACAATTACCATTCTATTAATTTACCATTTTACCATTCAAATAAATAAATAAATAAAATTAGCATTTACTTAATTCTTTGAGAACGTGCTCTCTTTGTTTCTCGGCTTCTTTGTGCTGACATGCTCTACTTCTTCAGTTATTCGTCTTCTCTTGGTAAGTATATATAACATATTTATTTTTATTTGATCATTTACAATATATTTATAGATTGTAAGGTAGTAAAAACTAAAAATCATATTCTTTACTTAGTTCATGTTCTAATTTTATTGTCTAAGATTAAATTATTGTTAGGTCAAACCATTGAATTCTAGCAATTAAATTTGAAAATTGATTATTGATAATAATAAATTAGAGATAATTATTTTAGTGAAAAGATGGAGAATTTTCTATATCAGATTGTATGGTTATCTATATTGAAAGAAAATTTCGAGACATTGTGAATTCAAATTCAATAATAGATGAATTTAATTCTCGAAAGTTTAGAAAGACAGAAGTAAAATATTACTTAATTGTAATTGAATTGCTTCTTAAATTTGATGTACTTAATTGTAATTGAATTGCTTCTTAAATTTGATGTATTTTCTTATGTATTAATGAAATTTTCATTAAAATTTATATTTTTAATTGCAATAATAGTTGGACTTGGAAAAAATTTAGCACACCCAAAAAAAATTTCCTTACTTCACCCCTGAAATGAAGAATTCAAATTCCAAATTCGCTAGAAATCGAAACTTCCAAATCTACCTCTTTTATACTTTACTATTAATTAGTTCATTGTTACTAAATCAATTATTATTTATAATTTTTTTGTCACGTAATTCAATGGCAAAGTTTGATTCAACAAGAAATATTTTTAAAAAGATTTTTTTATTTAACTAAAAAAAACTCGTTAATTACACTTAAATGTAATTTTTTATTTAAAAATAAATAATAATTGAGTAGGGGTAAGAATACATTTTATAACTAATTGTAGAGATAGAAATATCATTTTGTAGCTATTACAAGGGCAAAAAAAGTTATTTTATAATTAATTTTAGGAGCAAAAATGTCATTTTATAATTAATTTAATGTTACCATTAAAGTTAACAGATTATTACCCGCTCAAGTATTTTTAAAAAAATATGTCACTTTTTAAAAATTTATCAAAACATGTGTCACCCAAGGGTAATTAATTCTGATTTTTTAAATTCTTAGGTGTTTGCCATTTGATTTAATCATGTAACACATACATTAATACCTATGGCGAGAAAACATATCTCATCCTTCTATCAACAAACAGTAACCTCTAAATCTTCCAGCTTGTTTTTGGGGTTTGAGGCATTTTCGTCTTTCACTAGTCAAATGGACGGTTAAGCTGATGGCAGGAGTGGTATGTAATAATACAGCAAACTCACCATCTAAATATAAATACGTGAAACTTCAGGGGAAGCTATCTAAACTTTACCCTACTAAAAAATGGGCCCAATCCCCGTTAGCAGCCCTCATTGAAAGAGTGCGGCAAAGCAACCACCTGGGTAAAAGTACATTTTAAAAATAAACATGAAAAAGAATAGGATATTCATATCTTACATGCACGTAAGATATATTTTTTTACATAAATAGTGTATGTGGACGAAAGATTTAGAAAGAAAGAACCATTGACACCGAATTTATTATAAATAAAATTAATTATTTGTTTATGACCTGATTGAAGGTTGATATAAATCTTGTATTTTATGACTTTATAGCGATTTTTTTGAATTTCAAAGTTCAAACCCATAAAAAATGATAAGTAAAGTGAGACTGAGAATTCATTTGGCTTGGCAATGGTGATGGTAAAATGAATTTTTTCCTCGGTTTATTGACTGTTCTTAATGAGTCGTGATCTAATAATCAATTCTTTTGTCCTATCTCTTATATTTCCACATATGAATAATCATGGTTTGACTAAAGAATTTTTTTTTTTTTCCTCTATGGACCATTCACAGACAGTCATGGTTTAACGAAAAAACTTTCTCTCTCGTTTTCCTTTATTGACTATCCTTAATCGGTCATAATCTAGCTAATAATTTTGTTATCTGTCCACTATTATTGATCAATCGTGAATTCCTCCATTTTATTGGTTCCTTAAAATCTTGAATTTTTTATTATTACGACTTATCTCGTTATAACAAATGAAAGAACGAGGAAGAGGAAATGGAGATATGAATCAAGTAAAATTATAAAAAGATTCTATTTTATCTAATTAAACTATGCTGGGTTATTTTTAGTGACCTCCCCTGAGATTTGGTTTATTAACAGTCTGATAGAAAGTATTCATGTAATTACAAAGACCTCCCTTAACATTAGTATAAAAATACGTAAGCGTCAGTATAAAAGGGTAAACAAGTAAAAGTAAACTTGAAATTTAAACAAAATCAAAATTCAAGCAAAATATGCTTCAATGTCCGTGAAATGGAGACTTAAACACACCATTACCCAGTCTAAAGTCATTATCCAGTAGATGAAAGGAAATGATTTTTTCACAAAGTGTACTTCTCGTAAACACAGCTTACACTTGAACAAAACCCACCATCATTTTCATCCATGGAGAAGAAGCGTCTGCAACTCACAAATAATTTCTGAAATCATTGATTTATTTTCATCTACTGCACAAGATGACGTCGTGCGGTGGTCCAGAGCTTTCAAGAAGCGAGTATTGCCAGCATCTAGCGTCTATCGTGACTGGAATTAGATCGCAAGAAGAGGTCAGTCTTCGAAAACACAGCTTGCATGCTTGAATCAGTGGCTTACAAGATATTGTTGTTATTTTATTGATTAAAAATAACAATGGGTCTGTTTTAATTAATGAAAATGGTGCTGGATGTTGTTTCTCTCTGGGGTTGTTAGTGTTGAGTTGAAAAAAACTATTGGGTAATGACTGATAAGAGCAATTTCCTAATGATTTAAGAGCTGTGTAAGTACTAGATGTAGTTCATCAAAGATGGTTTCAGTTTGCTTATAATGTGATAATCTTTTAGAGAGCCCATAGTGGTTTATGTGATTGTTCAGTTTGGGGTCATGACACTCTACACACAATTTTTGCTCCCATGTGAGATGTTCTCTGTGTTTTTGTCTAAGGCTTTTGTTTGTTATTCAAACTAGAAAATAGTGGATGCAAGACTATGAATTTGGCATGTGATAAACTTTGAAATTGCCCTTTTTCTAGATTAAAAAATATTGACTTGCCATTTTCCTTGTTTGATTCTAATTTTCAAACAAGTGTGCCGAAATCTTAAGTTCGATTACATGTTGTTTATTGTATTTCTTATTTCAAAGTCTGTAATCTATCTGCGTGCATCATTTCAGAAGAAGAATAAGCAGCTGCAGCAAGTCCATTAGTTTAGGTTTTCCGAGTATGACAGAGATGATGCTCTAGATCCAGGTTTGAGGCACCAACAAAACTCGAAGATATCAATTATAGAGTGGGATTTTCAAGACCTGAAATCCAATTTAATATTTACTTGATCTGGGTTTAAATATGGATGGAGCAAAGATTGATATCAGAAGGGTTTTATGGTCGGTGCCAACGACTGTACTATCAAGTTTAAAATATGAAAATCATTTTTTTTAATGGCTTTGCTCTTGTGGCATGTATTAGTTATGAAGTAGTTTGTAATAAAAAAAATCACAATAATAATATGCATGCAGGATGCAGCTATGCCGCCACACATTATTTCAATTTTTTTTATTATTATGCAATGTCAATTTTTTTATTAAGCAATTTCATTTTTTTTATCCAATGGATATTTCATCTTCTTAAGTAATTTGTGATTTTGGCACGAATTACCCATCAGTTCATCAGTGAATAAAGAAATATTTTGGCAGGAAGGGTATTTTTGGATTTTCAATAGTCAACTAACAGTCTACTTAACAAGATACAAATGTCAGGGGAAGTTTTTGTAATTACGTGAATACTTTCTATTATATACCAAACCTCGGGAGGTCCTAAAAATAACCCAAACTATGCTAGTATAAAAATAAAGCGTACTCTATTTATATTATTAAATAAAATCGTTTGTCAAACAATATTTGGCATCAAAGAGCAACTTGGTCGAAATAAAATATTTGGTTGACGTTCGTTTCTTCCACATAAAAAATATTATGTGCACCCAACTAACATTTTTTCATAAAGATTCCTTTGATGATCATCATATATCATCATCTCATTTGAAATAAATATTTTTACATAAAATTTAGAATATTGAGTTACTTTAAAACAATCTCTCGTTATTATTATTATTATTATTATTTTAAATCTATATACAACATTGCCATAGTAATGCATTTTAAGAAAGTTTTATGGAGTACACAATCCCAGATTTTATCAATTAAATACCCTTTGAGACAATTGTTGGCAGGTTCAAAAATAATTTTTATTAGGAAGTTTAAAATTAATTTTGATGTTTGATAATTTTTTTTAAAAGAGTAAATTTTGAATTACTCCTTTTGTAAAATGACAATTTTTAAAATATGGTTTAAATTGTTGTAAACTTGAATTTATTCCTTTTTTATTCAAAAGATTAGGCAAAAATGAGGGTGGGTCGATATTTTTTTTTTCTTCTTACAAAAATATGGGATAAATTGATTTTTACGATACTTTAAAGATATTTTAAAAGTTGTCATTTCACAAGAAGGTAATCTGAAATTAATCTTTTTTTTCTTCGAAATAGTATTGGCAAAACCAATTCCTACAACACATTCTGATTATGTTAAGAAAGTTTCATTTAACATTTTGCCTATTTTAGTTATTTACATTATCATAGTAATTTAACATTAAATTTTCTAAACACAAAATTGGTACCGACAACAGTAAAATTGTTTTCTTTATATTTTTAGCAATTTAAGAATAAATGCCTGAGTCCATATTAACCATATAAACATGTTCAATAATCACGATTATCAAAGAATTTAAAGATTAATATAGAATTTATAAAACGAGAATCAGGCCTCAAACCGGACAAAACAGGAATATTCGGTCCGGTTTGAATCCAGTCAGATGCTGTAACATAAATCTCGGTTGCTAATTTTATGTTTAAATGTCAACTTATGACCTGGCAGTCTGCCACAATCCTATTGGTCTGCTGACATGTCAATTTTACTCGAACAAATATCCAAAAAATTAAAAATAAAAATAAAAGGAAGGTGAGAAAAAGGAAAAATAATAAATCACGCTCATGAAGTCGAATTTGCTTCTCACTTCAAAGTCCTGCAAATAATAATAATAATAAGAATCTTGACAGAAGATTGTGTGTGTGACAGAGAGAGCTGTTAAAGATCGAACAAGTTTCGAGCATTTTTGCGTTTTTACAGAACTCCATTGCATTGGTAATCTTCTACTTTTTCTCTGTTCATTATTCTGTGTTAATTTGTGAATCTGCTTATCGATCGAACAATTTTGTGATATTTTTATTACTCAATTGTGTGTAAATGCATTGGATTAGGGTGTCGACGTTTAGATCTTGCGTTTCGTTATGTTCTGTTTGGTTGCCGTTAAAATGTTGCAAATGAAGGCTCGTTACAGTTGTTAATTTCTCAATGTTTCTTATCTTGTTCATTTGGTGCAATTAAATGATTTGATTTATTGGCATTTGGTGATAATATTTGCAAATCCTTGAAATTTATCAAACACAATGATGATGGATGATGATATGGAGAATGGTGGTTTGGGGCCTTACCAAGATCGGCCGAGGACGTTCCCCAACATGCGTAGTAAACCTTATGTTCCTAAGGTAAGTAGGCAGCAGTATAGCATTTACATATTTGTCAAGTCTTGTAGAAATTTCTTTCATTGGATCATCTATTGTTGCCATCAATCATGCCCAGAATAGCTATAGGAACTGTCTATGGGATACTCCACCCTTTAAGAATAGCCAAACAGGGAGAGATGGTTAATTGTGAAAATTTTATAAAATTTGAATTGAAGATCTAGTGTACTGTTTTAATTGAATAAAAAGATAAACACTTCATTAAACATGGTATCATCCTCAACTCTAGTACAAGAAAATTAGAGAGACATAATTACCTTAACTCTAGTACCCAAAAAATAGAAAGACATAATTAAATTTAGAGTAATAGAACAAAAAAAAAGCCATTGAAAGCTTTCTCACTAATTTTTTTTTAATCATGTATAAGTTTAGACCCTAACCCAAATAAATTTGGAGCCCAAGTTGATGGGCTTTCATTTTCACTGTTTTTTGTAGTTTCTTGCCCATAAATAATAACCGTCTCTGAATGTGCATTTCTAACTCAAGACTTGAAACGCTTTTCCGATCAGATTTCTGGTTAGTAAATAAATTAAATACATTTCTTACTCTTTTTCCCTATCTATTTTCATAAATTTAGTGATGGGTTCCCCTTCATTTTATTTATGGTGCTCATAATTATATGTCATTTTGCCTTTTCAATCCTTTGTTGGTTGCCCTTTTAGTATATTACATGCAATTTCAATGGCTATGGGTTTCTTAAATTATTATTACTGTTATTTTTATATATATATTTATTTATGTTGTTGTTGTTGTGTAGCTTCAGATGGTCTAATTGAAATTACGAATGTGGATTAGTGTCAAAATGGGAAGTGTTTGTAAAGTAGTATAATAGCAATAATTTAGCAAAAGCAATGGGGACTGTGATTAGTAAAGCTGCTAGTGGTATAGGCAGTGTTCTTGGCACTGCTTTCGTGGCTCCATTTAAGAGCATCTTCAATGGATCTTGTGAGTAAGTAATTCTAATTCGTCATCTCTCATAACGCTTCTCTTTATTCGTATAAATCTTTACAACATTAATTATGTATGTAATTGCTTTAGTTGCTTAATTATACCATAATAATGAAAGGGAGTATCTTGCAAGTTACAATCTATTTGATTATTGCCAATGTAATGATCTATATGTGTTCATTTGAAAGAGGTCGTATCAATTGCTTTATGCATACATGCGCGCGCATTTATTGAATGGTGGTTTGATTCGATTTGCTTGGCTATGCAGGGATGTTTGTCCAGGACCATGGGACATAATTTGTTTCATCGAGCACTTATGTGTCACCAATCTGGTGAAACTGCTAATGATTTTGGGGCTGTGCTACATAAGTAATCTCAGCTCTCATACTTAACAATTCACCTTCCCATTTAAGTTTAATTTCTTTTCGAATTCTTCTATTTTCATTTTGACAGTTGATTGAATGAACAAATTGATGAAATAAACAAAAATAAGACAAATTAATAATTCAGAAAATATTTGGGTTTCATAAAGAATGTAACAGAACTCTCTCCCGAATTTGTATATTTTGGAATGGCAATCGTTGAGCACAAATCATGATAATGCTGTTTGTTTCAATCTTTGCTTATAAATGATCTTAAGCTAAATATGGTAAATTTTTGTTTCTTTTTGTTATATTTACTAGTTATATTTAAGTACAGCCAGAATAGAATTAACTGCTAGGTTTTTGTCATTTATTATATCATTTTTCATATTTTCAGTTTTGTTGTTCTGCTACCTATTGTTCAAAGTGGGAATCTGCCAATGCATTGTAAGAAGCCTTTGTAAGATGTGCTGGGCTGCTTGTGAAACATACTGGTATGCTTTGGAAGACATCACATGTTTCTTGTGGCACAAGCTATTGAACACCAAACGTAGAAACAGGCGCCGACGCATTAGAGATGCTGAATGGGGGTATAGTTCAAGCAGTGATGGAAATGATTTTTCAGGTTATCATCGCCATTTAAGTTCGAGAAGAAAACGATACATGGAGAGAAACGACTGGTATGGGCATGACAGTCATTGCGGCAGCCGGCACCATCGCGTAAAGCTCAAGACAAGACAAGTGTCATTTCATTTAAGAGGAGGGTCAAGAAGACTAAGGAATTCAAGGCGGCTTCATTCAATGAAAGTGAGAAATCCTCGAAGAATTTCGAAAAGGCAGCGGCTAAAATGAACAGAATGTATGTAAGGGATCTCTTGAATCTCTTCGTAGACAATATATAGGATGTATAAGGTTTAATTGGAGTGTATGAGTGCCAAAATTCAACACTGTCTGCACGTTTGCATGCATCTAAAATATTAGTATTGAACATATTGGCAGAAATGTGAAGCCCTATTGAAGTTATTCTCAAATTTGTAAAGCCCGTTTAAATATAGGTTCTTGAAGAGCCGACCTATGTGAAAATTAAATTAAGTCTTTACAACGCACATTATCATACGCAAATAATAGATATTTACCGAACCACAAAGGGGGGGTATATGTCAACTATCTAAAAGAATTAAATCAGGATGTATTTTTCCAAACATCAGAGTGATATATGTCATTACCTCTTAAGGACTATTTTCAGTTACTCACAAGCACTTCTTGACAAAAGCATTACCTCCAAGGAAGCATAGATTTTGCTTCGTCTAGGCTTATATTTCATGCAAGGCTTGAAACTTTAATTACTTAAGTGCTTTATGCGAAATGCATTTTGGCATCTCTTCAAAAATTAATTACACCAGCGCATGGAAAATGCATAATTAAGGTTTGTTGAAATAATTTTCTCCTATTTATTTATTTTGAAGACCAAAAGATTTCTTTCAAGACCAGAGGAAAACATTACACAATATACGAAACAATTGAATGGAGAATTTTTCAATTCAAACTGTAAGTGCCAAACACTGCACCACGTTTGACCTGTGCAGCAAACATTATTAATTTGTATAACGGAGATAGCTGATATTGATCTTGGATTACAGATCCATAGGGACATATGTAGCTTATATTGATCTCAGATTAGAGATCAATACGGATATAGCGATTATTGGTCTTGGATTAGAGATCAGTAATAAAAAAAAAAATCTGAAAATAATCAACAATCAAATTCAGATACAGACAAAAACATTTATTAGATCTAAGGCATAAAATCAAACAAATAAAAAAAGATGGCTGAGATTGAGATTTAGAATAAAATTTCTTATCAATTTTGTGTTTCTTAGGATATAAATAGAGGCCAAAAGTATCGAGAAAAGATCTTTTGGCTATTTTTCTGAAAGTCCAGAGAAATCCATAATCCAAATCAAGAAATTCTCTAAACACAAGCATTAACAAATCAATTTGTGGAGACTCTCAAGGGCAACAAATCAACATTGAAGCTTGTAGAGTAAACAAGTATGAGTTACTATTTACTATTTCTTTAGTCGTTTTTGTCTAGATAATTGAAGGGGTTTTGAACCTTTGCAAGTCATAAATGAACTTTTATATTCGAACTAGGGTATAGTTAATTAAATAAACATATTTAAAAACCACTCTGCAATATCTTAAATGGTAAAAGATTGTCTATACAAAACAAAAGAAATATGAAATATAAAAATTCCAGCTATTTTAAGACCAAGTTCTTTTCATGTGAAAGAGGCAATATGGAGAAGCATTTTGACCAATTTAGATAGAAATGTGAAATTAGTGCATCCTTGCTTCACGATTCTACCTTGCTAATGTAGTGCTTTCGATATACCGCATCAATAACACAGAAACAATAACTCTTAGTTATTTTAGAATTTTTTTTTTATAATTGTAATTAAACTTTTATTTATTTATTTATCTTGTTTTAAGTTATAGTGCTTTATCCTGAAGCAATAACAAATTAATTGAATTGCTTTCTGTCAATGAATACTAAAAGTTTCAAAAAAAAAAATTAAAACAAAAAAGAAAGAAAGAGATGCAAATTGCTATTGATAATTGAGTTTAATTTGGGAAACATAAAATAATTTAGCATAACTTATTATAAATGAATGAATTTATTAAGTTGATCAAAAAGAGAAAAAGATTATCCTATGGAAGAAGATAAAACCAGTTATGTAATATCTGGAATGGTGGTGCACGAGGGTACATTCTCTTACTATTTAATCACTTTACTATTATTAATCAATCTGATTGAGAAATGTTTAATGAGCTAGGAATGAATGATTTATGAGTTACGACTATCTCTTTTAAGTTTTTTTTTTTTTTTATTGAGTATTCCGATTTTCTGCTCACTCATTTGAGTCGGAGTTCAACTTTAAAATTTTTTATTTCCACTAAAGAGATTTTACCAATTCAACTAATTAGTACTCAATCTCCCTTTTATTTTTAGCTTGCAACCACTAATTGGCTTATTTAGCTAGTTCTCTCATAATTGTACAAAATGTTCCAATTTTTTCAAATTTTGGACGGGTTTTAAATAAATGGACAGCAACACTCGTGTTGACCGTGATTTGACAAAATGGTGATAACTTATTTTTAAAAAAAAAAATGCGAGGAATAACCATTTGAGACAAAAATCAAAAACCCCATAATTTATTTATTTCTTTTTTCTTTTTCCTAATTGAAATGTTCCCGCAAATCCTGAATTTTGACCCAAAAAAATATTATATATCCCAAAAGAGTTTGTGCAATCGTTTTACCAAATTACACTCCCGGTCGTTTTTCCCTCAGTTCCGTAAAAGATTGGATTATATAATTAAACATATATGTAAAAGATTATTATTATGAGACTACACAATTAAATGTAAAAAATTTTAATTAACAATTTCTTAATTTTTTCCATGATGAGGCCAATGGTTTGAGTATTCCAGTGGGTGTGGGAGCTTGGTAACTTTTAATTATTTTCTTTGATTTTAGTTGTAATTCAACTTTCATACATTCAAATAGATCTCAACGGACACTAAATTAAACTTCAAAATTCCAAAAGACCTATTAGAATAATATTATTTTTATTACTCACTTAACAAACGAAAAATAAGATGGCATAAAAGAGGTTATATAATTAAGAGTCTTGTTAATTTATAAATAATGTAACTTACAATCCTTATAAGACAGTAAATTCCACTATCATATCACAAATTTTTATATATTTTATCATAACTGTAAGTTGCATTGAATGTAACTTAATAAAATCCCACAATTAAATATCACAATTTCTACCGTACAATATTATGCCATGGTTTTGTGCGGGGGCTTTGATTTTTCTTTTTTCTTTTTTCGCAAGACAAAATTAGCAAAAACAAAAGGTTTCCAAAGCCGACACACAAAACCATGGCATAATATTAGTGGCAGTAAGTGGTCTCAAAATCAGGCGTTCTAGCCAGTTTCGTTTGGTGGGCATATATGGCTACAAGACAAAGGCTTTTTGCCTGTCAGTTTCTTCATCACCATCATCATCGTCATTATTAATATTATTATTTTCTCTAAAATCCCAATTGAAATCTAACACAAATAAGTAACCAATTAATTAATTAATGCTCTCTAAAACCCCCCCAATTGAAATCACTCTATATATATGTACATGAATATGCTTCCAATTCTGCTCTTACACTCTCACTCACTAATTTTGCTTCCACTATTTATCAAAAACAATGAATCATTTCATTCTCATTGCTTCACTTCTTCTCCTTTTCTCGTTAAATAATTTTGTTGTTGAAGCTCGACAAATTGCAAAAAGCACAACTACTGGGACCAGATGGGTAGTTCTAGTTGCTGGATCCAATTATTATGAAAATTATCGGCACCAGGTTAAATTTTATTAATTAATTAGTTTTAATTTTTATTTAATTTACATACAAATTAATTTTGTCGATTTTTCACCATCAAATTTGCTGGTTATATTTTGCAGGCCGATGTGTGTCACGCGTATCAAATTCTGAAAAATGGAGGGTTAAAAGATGAAAACATAATTGTTTTCATGTATGATGATATCGCATTTAACGTTCAAAATCCAAGGCCTGGTATCATCATCAACAAGCCGTACGGCCCTGATGTTTATAATGGAGTCCCCAAGGTATTTATTTATTTTATTTTTTGCTTGATAAATCAAACTTTTTTTAATTTGATTATATGATTCCTATGGCTATTTTACAGGATTACACTGGCGAAAATTGTACCGCCAACAATTTTCTGGCAGTGATTCTCGGCAACAGAACTGCACTCACCGGGGGCAGTGGCAAGGTTGTAAATAGTGGTCCGAATGACTATATTTTTATTTATTATGCAGACCATGGAAGCGCTGGTATGGTCGGTAAGTATCAACATTATTAATTAGTAAAAATTAATTGTTTTTTAAGCTTTAATTTCTTATTATTATTATTTTTTTCTTCAATCTTATAAATTTTTTCACATCAATGTTTTTATAATTTATGTTCCTGTAGCAATGCCTACTGGAGATGACCTCTACGCTAAAGATTTGATAGAGGTGTTAAAAAAGAAACACGAGGCTAAATCTTATAAAAGCATGGTAAGTAAATGAAATAAATTAACCATTATGCAAATTTAATTACTAGATGATAACTAATCAATTAATTAACAATTTTTTTTTTTTTGGTTGGTAATTTTGGGGGGAAATTAATTAGGTATTTTACCTTGAAGCTTGTGAATCCGGAAGCATGTTTGATGGGCTTCTCACGGAAGACATGAACATATATGCAGTCACGGCTTCAACTCCTGCAGAGAGCAGCTACGCGATGTATTGTCCCGGGCATTATCCGAGTCCCGAGGATGATTTTGAAACTTGTTTGGGTGATCTCTTCAGTATTTCTTGGATTGAAGATAGGTTAATTAATTGATCAATTAATTAATTATTCATTTAATTAAAATTTGTTATATATATATATATATATATTTTAACTTCTCCGTGTAATGGCATGCAGTGAAAAACATGATTTACAGAAGGAAACACTGGAGCAACAACAGGGAGTGGTAAAATCTATTTTTTTGATTAATTAAAGTTACCACGTCTCTCTCTCTTTTTTTTTTAACATAAAATAAAATTCTCTGGTTAATTCCGTCGAGTTTTACAGGTTCGGAGGAGGACATTAGTAGATTATTTAGACTTTAGCTCTCATGTAATGCAGTACGGAAACAAAGAGCTGAGCAAAGAGCCAATTTTTACGTATTTTGGCACGAATCCTGATAACGACAACTTCACGATGAAGGCTGAAGAATTTTCTTCTAACCCATCAGCTGAAATTGCTCATTCGAGTCGTTTGACGAGTGGAGCTGTTAGTCAACGCGATGCTCAACTTCATTATCTTTGGCACAGGGTAATTCAATTAATCTTTTATCAAATTATTGTTTAATTAATTAGATCTTGTAATTTGAGTTATAATAATGTTTATTCTTGCAGTTCAACAGATCGGCTGATGGGTCTAGTCAGAAGATCGAAGCTCAGAAGCAATTACAGAATGAGATTTTAAGCAGGCAGCAAGTGGATCAAAATATACATCAAATCATAGCACAAGTTTTTGGGGAAGAAAATGTGTCGAAAATGATTGAGTCCATTCGACCAGCAGGCCAGCCTCTTGTAGACGACTGGGATTGCTTGAAAATGCTTGTAAGTTTTATATTATTATTATTTTTTTCTTAATTAATTCCATTATTATCTCAGTAGGCACACATATAATTATTTTTAAGTGCGGCTGTCTTTATTTTTTTAATGCAGATGTGCGGTTTAATAGTGTGTTTGCACTCACTTTATTAAATCGCACGGTTTAACAGTATTTAAGAAAACGACATTCGTAATAGAGAAAGACTATTTGATAGATTATTTTGATTACTTAATTAATTATATACAGGTGAGAATTTATGGGGAAATTTGTGGATCATTATCGGTATATGGAAAGAAGTATACAAGAGCAATGGCCAACATGTGCAATGCTGGAATCAATGAGAAGCAGATGACTTTGGCATCCAATCAAGCTTGTTTGAAATAAAATAAGTAAAATGATTATTTGAATAAGTTCTTGAAATAAAATACGTCTTTGAATATTTGAAGAATATACCTAAAGCTTTTAATTTCTCTGTTTAAAAATATATTTTCTTTCTTTTAATTTCTTTCTTTGAGGAAAAAAATGTGATTTGATTTTCTTTTTATACGGTTTAATTGATATTGTAGCCAGTTGTTATCAGGCCTAAAAACTTCAGTAGTTGGATGAAAATAACCCAAAAAGAAAAATAAATGATAACAAAATAAGAATAAAGAAAAAAATCCTTTAATTTGAATTTTTTTTTTCCCGATAAGATCATTCTTTTAACCAGATCCAAAGAAATGCTTTATACTTTTTTTGCATGACACTTGAGAAAAGAAAAAAACACATTAGAAGAAAAATAAGGAATTATGATATTTCAAGACAACAGCTATAAGATAAGAAAACCAAAGCAAATATGGAAACAAATACAATAAAAAAAAAGCATTAAACATTCTTTATCCATCCTTCAATTATTGCCTCAATATTAACAAATCATTTAAAATCCCAAAGATCATATTAATTGTGCTATTGAGGCTTTGGGACATTGTAATCAAAGGGTGAGAAAGCTATCCTTTTTTTTCCCTATAAAAAGTTTTATTTTCTTAATCATTATGATGCGTAATTAAAAAATTATCAAAATCACCACCGAAAGCAACTTATAAATATGAAAATAGTACTAAACATCTCAAATTTTTTATTTTAAAAAATCATATCAGATTATGTGACATTCACTAACTAGTTGGAGAGATAATATAATTAATTTATCTAGATTTAGTAAAAAATTATCAATTATTTAATTAATGAAATTTAAAATAAAAAATTTGAGATGTCTATCATTACTCTAAATATAACAGACACCAAAATAATAAAAAATTAAAGTTTAAGAGTTCAAAATATTTTATTTATAGTCTCATGAATAGAACAACATAATTGCAAACGGCACATTTTCTCACTTACTTTTCTTTATATCCTGATAAATATCTCTTCTACTAAACTTGACAAACACTAATATAACAAACCCCAATTATTTTCTCCTGTATTCTTTTGCGCTCTCATAGGTGTCATTTTATTTTTTTGAGTTTTTTGTTGCTAAATTTTTAGATTCGTGATCAATTCATTTTCATGATTTTTTTTTCAGTCTATGATCTTCATCTATACAAGTTTAAAATACTCCCTTTTGTTTTCTTCATTTTTTCAGATTAATTATTTTTAATTTTGGGAAACTAATGTTTTTAAGTTTTGTAAAGAAAGAAAGTTTGGAGAGAAGAATAAAGATAACAATACTTCAAAAGAAATTATCACTTATAGAATTGTTTGTGTGAAAGGTAAGGTAAGAAGACTATTAAAAAAATTTTAAGAGTGAGAAAATTGATAGAAATAAAAGAAAATTTGGAAATCAAAGCACACTTAAATTAAGGATGATAATTTAGAAAGAAATTGTCTTTTTAGTATTAAATGAATCATAATTGAAAGGGGGTTTTAAAAGAATAATAGAAAGGTGTTAAAAGCCTCTCTCTTTTCAATTTCTTGTACCTTTCTATTGTTTGGTTGACCACAAAATGGGGGAATTTAATTTCCTTTGAAATTTAAATTCCATCTAATTAAGGGATCTGAATTATTCGCGAAGAGTGAAGCAGGGGCGGAGCTACTTATGGGCTGGGCCTATAGCTCGTCCAAAATTTTGATAAATTTACAAAAATATCATTGTGCAAAATTTTAAAAATTGTCATTGCTTTACACTTTTATTTACAATTACCGTTCTATTAATTTACCATTTTACCATTCAAATAAATAAATAAATAAAATTAGCATTTACTTTATTCTTTGAGAGCGTGCTCTCTTTGTTTGTTGGCTTCTTTGTGCTGACATGCTCTACTTCTTCAGTTATTCGTCTTCTCTTGGTAAGTATATATAACAAATTTATTTTTTATTTGATCATTTACAATATATTTATAGATTGTAAGGTAGTAAAAACTAAAAATCATATTCATTACTTAGTTCATGTTCTAATTTTATTGTGTAAGATTAAATTATTGTTATGTCAAACTATTGAATTCTAGCAATTAAAATTTAAAATTGATTATTGATAATAATAAATTAGAGATAATAATTTCAGTGAAAAAGAAGAAGTGCTGCAAGAACTTATCAAGACACCACTTTAAAATAAGATGGAGAATTTTCTACATCAAATTGTATGGTTATCTATATTGAAAGAAAATTTCTAGACATTATGAATTCAAATTCGATAATAGATGAATTTAATTTTCGAAAGTTTAGAAAGACAAAACTAAAACATTACTTAATTGTAATTGAATTGCTTCTTAAAATTGATGTATTTTCTTATGTATTAATGAAATTTTCATTAAAATTTATATTTTTAATTGCAATAATAGTTGGACTTGGAAAAAATTTAGCACACCCAAAAATTTTTTCCTTACTTCACCCCTGAAATGAAGAATCCAAATTCCAAATTCGCTAGAAATCGAAACTTCCAAATCTACCTCTTTTATACGTTACTATTAATTAGTTCATTGTTACTAAATCAATTATTATTTATAATTTTTTTGTCACGTAATTCAACGGCAAAGTTTGATTCAACAAGAATTTTTTTAAAAAAAATTTTTTATTTAACTAAAAAAAGCTCGTTAATTACACTTAAATGTAATTTTTTATTTAAAAATAAATAATAATTGAGTAGGGGTAAGAATACATTTTATAACTAATTGTAGAGAAAGAAATATCATTTTGTAGCTATTACAAGGGCAAAAAAAGTTATTTTATAATTAATTTTAGGAGCAAAAATGTCATTTTATAATTATTTTACTGTTTCTATTAAAGTTAACGGATTATTACCCACTCAAGTATTTTTTTAAAAAAATGTGTCATTTTTTAAAAATTTATCAAAACATGTGTCACGTAAAGATAATTAACTATTATTTTTTAAATTCTTATGTGTGTGCCATTTGATTTAATCATGTAACGTATACCTATGGCGAAAAAACATATCTCATCCTTCTATCAACAGACAGTAACCTCTAAATATTCCAGCTTGTTTATGGGGTTTGAGGCATTTTCGTCTTTCATTAGTCAAATGGACGGTTTAAAGCTGACGGCAGGAGTGGTATGTAATAATACAGCAAACTCACCATCTAAGTATAAATACGTAAAACCTCAGGGGAAGCTATCTAAACTTTACCCTACTAGAAAAATGGGCCTAATCCGCCCCGTTAGCAGCCCCAATTGAAAGAGTGCGGCTAAGCAAACGCCTGGGTAAAAAGCATATTTTAAAAATAAACATGAAAAAGAATAATAGTATTTACCAATTGGAAAGGTCCAGAAAGAGAGAACCATTGACACCGAATTTATTATAAATAAAATTAATTATTTGTTCATGACCTGATTGAAGGTTGATATAAATCTTGTATTTTATGACTTTATAACGATTTTTAGAAATTCAAAGTTCAAACCCATAAAAAATGATTAAGTAAAGTGAGACTGAGAATTCATTTGGCTTGGCAATGGTGATGGTAAAATGAAATTTTTCCTCGGTTTATTGACTATTCTTAATGAGTCGTGATCTAATAATCAATTCTTTTGTCCTTTCTCTTATATTTCCACATAATGAATAATCATGGTTTGACTAAAGAATTTTTTTTGTTTCCGCTATGGACCATTCACAAACAGTCATGGTTTAACGAAAAAAATTTCTCTCTCGTTTTTGCTTTATTGACTATTTTTAATCTGTCATAATCTAGCTAATAATTTTGTTTATCTGTCCACTATTTATTGATCAATCGTGAATTTCTTCATTTTATTGGTTCCTTAAAATCTTGAATTTTATTATTACGACTTGTCTCGTCATAACAAATGAAAGAACGAGGAAGAGAAAATGGAGATATGAATCAAGTAAAATTATAAAAGATTTTATTTTATCTAATTAAACTATGCTAATATAAAAATATAGCGTACTCTATTTATATTATTAAATAAAATCATTTGTCAAACAATATTTGGCATCAAAAAGCAACTTGGTCGAAATAAAATATTTGGTTGACGTTCGTTTCTTCCACATAAAAAATATTATGTGCACCTAACTAACATTTTTTTCATAAAGATTCCTTTGATGATCATCATATATCATCATCTCATTTGAAAGAAATATTTTTACATAAAATTTAGAATATGGTAATGCTATAATGACTTAAAAAAAAAATCAAGGGTTTATTTGCCCTCGTAAGATCAAACTACATGTACATGTATATATTTTTTAAAAAAAAAGCTACAAATACATGTTGCAACAATTTGTGAACAACTAAAGTAACCTAAACCATAAATACTAACCAAAGTATTTTCCAAGCATTGAGTTACTTTAAAACAATCCCTCGTTATTATTATTATTATTATTATTTTAAATCTATATACAACATTGCCATAGTAATGCATTTTAAGAAAGTTTTATGGAGTACACAATCCCAAATTTTATCAATTAAATACCCTTTGAGACAATTGTTGGCAGATTCAAAAATTATTTTTATTCGGAAGTTTAAAATTAATTTCGATGTTTGATAATTTATTTTAAAAGAGTAAATTTTGAATTACTCCTTTCGTGAAATGATAATTTTTAAAATATGATTTAAATTGTTGTAAACTTGAATTTATTTATTTTTTATTCAAAAGATTATGCAAAAATGAGGGTGGGTCGATATTTTTTTTTTCTTCTTACAAAAATATGGGATAAATTGATTTTTACGATACTTTAAAGATATTTTAAAAGTTGTCATTTCACAATAAGGTAATCTAAAATTAGAAATGATTAGTTAGTCTGCTAGTCGTTGGCGTGATCGTCGTGAACCCATCTATGAAATTAATCCTTTTTTTTTAAATAGTATTGGCAAAACCAATTCCTACAGCACATTCTGATTATGTTAAGAAAGTTTCATTTAACATTTTGCCTATTTTAGTTATTTACATTATCATAGTAATTTAACATTAAATTTTCTAAACACAAAATTGGTACCGACAACAGTAAAATTGTTTTCTTTATATTTTTAACAATTTAAGAATAAATGCCTGAGTCCATATTAACCATATAAACATGTTCAATAATCACGATTATCAAAGAATTTAAAGATTAATATAGAATTTATAAAACGAGAATCAGGCCTCAAACCGGACAAAACAGGAATATTCGGTCCGGTTTGAATCCGGTCCGGATGCTGTAACATAAATCTCGGTTGCTAATTTTATGTTTACATGTCAACTTATGACCTGGCAGTCTGCCACAAACCTATTGGTCTGCTGACATGTCAATTTTACTCGAACAAATATCCAAAAAAATAAAAAATTAAAATAAAAGGAAAGTGAGAAAAAAGGAAAAATAATAAATCTCGCTCATGAAGTCTAATTTGCTTCTCACCTAAAAGTCCTGCAAATAATAATAATAATAATAATAATAATAATAATAAGAATCTTGACAGAAGATTGTGTGTGTGACAGAGAGAGCTGTTAAAGATCGAACAAGTTTCGAGCATTTTTCCGTTTTTACAGAACTCCATTGCATTGGTAATCTTCTACTTTTTCTCTGTTCATTATTCTGTGTTAATTTGTGAATCTGCTTATAGATCGAACAATTTTGTGATATTTTTATAACTCAATTGTGTGTAAATGCATTTGGATTAGGGTTTCGACGTTTAGATCTTGCGTTTCGTTATGTTCTGTTTGGTTGCCGTTAAAATGTTGCAAATGAAGGCTCGTTACAGTTGTTAATTTCTCAATGTTTCTTATCTTGTTCATTTGGTGCAATTAAAATTATTTGATTTATTGGCATTTGGTTTTCGTTTGAAATTTTTTTTTTCAGGATAAGTGATGGTGATAATATTTGCAAATCCTTGAATTCTTTTTAGAGTTTTATTTGAAGTTGAAGGGGGGGGGAGTTGGCCCTGAAACGGCAGGGATAGTGAATTTATCAAACACAATGATGATGGATGATGATATGGAGAATGGTGGTTTGGGGCCTTTCCAAGATCGGCCGAGGACGTTCCCCAACATGCGTAGTAAACCTTATGTTCCTATGGTAAGTAGGCAGCAGTATAGCATTTACATATTTGTCAAGTCTTGTAGAAATTTCTTTCATTGGATCATCTATTGTTGCCATCAATCATGCCCAGAATAGCTATAGGAACTGTCTATGGGATACTCCACCCTTTAAGAATAGCCAAACAGGGAGAGATGGTTAATTGTGAAAATTTTATAAAATTTGAATTGAAGATCTAGTGTACTGTTTTATAACCTGGGGGACTTTGGGGCACTATTCAAGAGCAAGGATTTATTTGGATGAGCCGATTACAGAACATGTGCTATATACTCCCAGGATTCTCACCATTTAAAGAGATATATATTTAATGGTGCAGTTGAAAAGTATAATTTATCTGTGAGTATAAAATAATTTTAGTTGATTTTGAGATCCTAGTCAATTTTGGTTTAGTTTCTGTCAGTGGTTTTGTTGTGTTCAGTAATTAAGTCTATGGCAATTGAATGTCTTTTTGGGTATTTTGTGTTGTTTGTTCATTGCTAATTTCCTGTTTGCATCATTTTTTTTTTTTGTTAGCTTTTCTCCTATGGACTTTATTGAATTTCTGTTTGCAGATTTTCCGGATCCTTATGCGGATAAATATCCGTGTTCTTTTTGTACTCCTGCTGTTGTGTCTTGGGGTGGTCTTTTACATTGGAGCAAGTACTTCTCCGATTATTGTGTTTGTCTTCTCGGTTTGCATTATTACCTTCATCTTGTCGATATATCTTTGTAAGTGGGTACTCTCAAAGGATGAGGGACCTCCAGAGATGGCTCAGGTACAATTTTTCCTCTGTGTTTTGCTCATTTGTTTTATTAAATTCTTCATGTGGACATTGATTTTTGCTGTATGATACTGGATTATGCATGAGTAACACGCGGCAGCAAAAACTTAAGAAGAGGGAATAATGTGATGTCTCTCTGTGTCTTTCTTTTACTTTCTTAAGCTTGCAGGCAAATTGAGTTGAATTCATACTAAAATTTTGTGCTTTTCGTTCTGTATTTAGTTTATGCATAACAGTTGTCCTTTATCTTGTGCTTTGAATTTTTTAAATGATCTTTTTCCACCTATCAAAACAATTTTTATTCTTATCCTGAGCTTATTATTTTGTTTTCTAGATATCAGATGCAATACGAGATGGAGCTGAAGGCTTCTTCAGGACCCAGTATGGGACTATCTCTAAGATGGCATGTTTGCTTGCTTTGGTGATTTTTTGCATTTACCTGTTTCGCAATACAACCCCTCAACAAGAAGCTTCTGGCATTGGGAGGTGATGATAATGTCAACGTATATTATGAGTAATTAATTTACATATTACCTAATATTTCCTCCTATGTCATCTTGCTAAAAGATCAATGCTCTTGTTTTACTGGCTGATGCAGGTCAAATTCTGCCTGTATTACTGTTGCTGCATTCCTTTTGGGGGCTTTATGTTCAGGAATTGCAGGATATGTAGGGATGTGGGTGTCTGTACGTGCAAATGTTCGAGTGTCCAGTGCTGCAAGACGGTCTGCAAGAGAGGCATTGCAGGTTGTTTTCTTTTTAGTATGTATTTTTAGTATGTTGTTTCTTAAAAGCTGCAGATCTGTTTGATAACCTACGAATATAATGTTCAGATAGCTGTTCGTGCTGGTGGTTTCTCTGCTATTGTGGTTGTTGGTATGGCTGTAATTGGCATAGCCATCCTTTATGCCACATTTTATGTTTGGCTTGAAGTGGATACACCAGGTTCAATGAAGGTTACTGACTGTAGGTGTCTTTTTCCTTTTTACTTCTATTTGTTGTTATGAAAATTATCATGCTAAATGCATAAGGTTGTGATTTTTTTTTTTTTTTTTAATTTTTGTATTGTTATGTGCTTGAAACTAAATATTCAGTTGTTATGCTTTATCTTCTCTATGTAATCATATTACAAATTTTGCTGTGTTAAGGAGATTGCTTTATATTTATACATGTATGGTGATTATAATTTGCTATCATCAAAATACTGTTGATTATTGGCTTTAGGTTATCAGGAATAAACTTGTAGATATGTTGCCTTTTGTTGGAATTTCAGGAAGGCATTGTTAATCGGCTAGTTTATGGGTGTGAAAATGAACATGTTTTATTTGTACTTCTGAACAATATACCAAAGAAATTCAGGGGATAGGAATTTTGAGTTATTCAACAAATTTTTGGATTTTTTTACTTGTATGATATAATTGAATTTGGTTGATTAGCCTTTTTACTGATAGACCAGTGGCCAATTGTAAGCAAAGTTGCTGATCTTTATACTGCAATGGGTTTAGCTTGTTTGTTGTCCGCACACCGCGCACCTCCAACTAGAAAAGTAAACCAAACTGTGGTGTGCAAATATATTATCTTACTGCATCTAGAAGTGATTTAACATGTGACCATGTCCGTTATGACGTTCTGTTTCCAATCCTATAGTACTATTTGAAAGATGGCAAATTTGTCATGTATGAGTAACTTCTTTCTCTTGATTGTCTACGCATCTCCTTTCCATGCTGATATAATAAGCAATTGTGGTTATTTTTTTTGTAGACTTGTCACTTACTGTTTTGAAGCTTATTCTTTGGTTGATTGTTTCTTATTCTTTTCCAGTGCCTCTTCTTCTTGTGGGGTATGGTTTTGGGGCTTCATTTGTTGCACTGTTTGCCCAGTTGGGTGGTGGAATATACACAAAAGCAGCTGATGTTGGGGCAGATCTTGTTGGGAAAGTGGAGCAGGGAATACCTGAAGATGATCCTCGGAATCCTGCTGTCATTGCAGATTTGGTAACTCTCATTCACCTTTGCAACTGCAACTTTTTCAGCATTGAATTTTTGCATATTTTCCTAATTAATATTCTGAGATGTAGTTTGTAAGTCAGCCAGAAGTGCATGTCCATAGTCAGTATTATAAGAAATTGACACACAAGAATAGGAGTATATAAGGTTTAAGCTGACTGTAGTGCATGTACTTACAGCAATTTCTCTCAACCTTTTCCCCGTATGCTTTTACAACGATAAATGTGATCTCAATTTAATGTCAATTTCTTGAATTTTTATAGTCTCTTATGCATGATACGTCATATGTGGTTCATAGTTGAATGTATCTGTTATTGTTTGACAATAAGTTCTGGATAGAAAATCATGCGTTTCAGGAACCTTTTTGTCCACATATAATCTGTTGATTTAGGGGCATGTTGACTTTTATGGTTGTTTTCTCTTTCTATACATTTGGTGGTCAATGTGTTTGCTAACTTGCACTTCCCTTCCAACATAGTAAGGCTTAATTTCTAATCGCTATAAATATAGTAGAACCTCCGATGTAGGTAGTTAATTTAGGTTATTATGGGAATTTTAAGATTCTAGAATTTTATTATTTAAGGACTTGCTATTTTAATTAGAGTCAATTATGGTATTTTATTATTTTAGGACTTTCTATTTTTATTAGGGTCAATTAAGGTATGAGATTTAATTAACTTAGGAAAGTATCTTTTGTTTTCATTATAATTGTGATTTAGTTTCCCTTTTTAGGTTTTCCCTTTTTAGGTTAACTTAGGGAAGTGGGTTTCCTCTAGTATAAATAAAGAGGTCTTGTCATTGTTTTAGTAACTTCAGATTCAATTATTCAATAAAATCTCTCTTTTATAATTCCCTCTGGAATTATCTATCAAAATCTCTCTCGTAAAGTTGTTTGGATTAGAGCGTCATCTAATCTCGCTTTATGCATTATTAAAAATCTCATTGAGTCGTTTGGGTTAGAACCAGATCTAATCCCGCTTCGATTAGAGTGTAACCTAATCGCGTTGGCTTGATCCAGTACTAGAACGATATCTAGTTTTCCTCAATTCTGCTTCTGCTATGCCTTGCTCCATCAACCTCTCTATAGTCATAATGCTAGAACCATACTAATTTTTTTACTATGAGAAGGTTATAACTCAACAGAGGTGTAGTTATAAAAATTATTGTTTTGGCTTAGTTATCCTTGGTGCAAGTGATATTGAATAAAAGTATGCACTGCATTAATAATTAATTAATGGAGCATGTCAAATCCAAAAGTATAGACATTGATAAAAGAGATAGACATAATTTCAAAAAACTAGAATATATTTTTTGCAATATATAGATAATTATTACTTTGCTGAGGCGAGTTCCTTAAGACAGAGTCCAAAAAGGTTAAAACTTATTACAATGTGAGGTTTATTCTTATTTATAACTGACCCAAATTGGGACCATAATTTTTTATGACCATAAGGAGATTATTCCTATATAGAGTATCGCACGCTTTATAGAAGTTTATTGAATCGTTCGACCTACTAGGAAATCATTGTACTTTCTGACTTGGCTAAAGCTGGCATGAAAGAAATTTAACTCTAAAACATATATACAAAAATTTAGTGAGGCTACACTCAAAGCAATTGATTGTTGTTATGTTGTTTGTTTCATCTTTTTTCGTTTTTTAGCAGTGCTATGTATATCTGCATGTGTGTATCAAGCACTTTCACTACTTAATCCTCTGTTTTATTTTTACCATTGGTAGCCATAAAAAAACAAAAAAAATAAATAAATAAAAATAATTCCACTGACAAAACAAACAATTTACTACAATTAATTTATTGTTATTTTCTATCATTCATTCTGAATTTAATTGATTTGTTGTTTTGATTGATGTACTACCTATTATCTTGTTTTGAGCGAATTTGAATTACAAATTGCACCCAGGAAGGTTACCGGCAATGTAGTGATTGTCTTTACGGGGTACTACTTCTGTATCTGCGCTGGCTATATCAGTGCTATGATAGCAGGAACAATGGTTTCAAGCGTTGTAAACTTGAAAAGTAAGACCAGTTCTCCCTAGCTTATGTCTTTCCACTAGATGGATGTTTGGATATTCATACTATTATTATTTGTTCGTATTTTATTAATATATACATATCACGTCACGTTCACGGTACTGTTTTTTTCTTGCTTTTTCTTGTAAGATTTGTGTTTTATTCAAGAATTCAAGAGTGCATGAAATGATGGTATAATCACACCTAATGTGTTATATGCTTTGGTGGTGGTTATTCATTTAATTAATTATGCAATGTTATTTTGTAGGCAGAGGCAGCAAGCAAGGGTACTAGACAGCAAGCTAATCAGCATGTATGCTAAAATTGTGTTGTAAAATTGTAAAAATTGTTGTATTGTTGTATGAAATGTCTGCTAAGCAGCATCTGTAAATTATTTAATTATTTATCTGCCCTTTGAATGGATTAATGGTTCTGTCCAAACAGATTTTCTGTTTCTTTAGATGACTCTTTCTTTCATTGTTCAAGCACAGATCCATCTAGATCCATCTGACTTCTTCATTTGTTGTACAATTCTACATTTTGATGCCAGTTATCTGGTTAATTATCAATCAAATCTTGGATCCTCTATTATTAGCAGGCTCACACGTGATTCTAGTGAAGAGGCACTACTATTGAGGAAGGATCCAATGGCAATTCTTCAGAAAGGATATTCTGTTACAGTAGTACTTGCTGTCCTGACATTTGGTGCGGTAATATTTCTTCTCCTTTGACTTTATTTATGCTTTGTTTCACTATTGCCTGCAGGAATGTTACTGATTTAAAATGTTATTGTCTTGCATAAAAGTATTTTGGCCTTTTTCCTTCATATTGGATTGACCACACACAGAAAGCCTCTAAACTGTTTGTTATTTGTTTGAGTTCTGATCTTGATTTTCTTGTTGATGTTTGGATTACAGTCTACCCGCTGGTTACTTTATACGGAACAAGCACCTTCTGCATGGTTGAACTTTGCTTTATGTGGGCTGGTTGGTATCATCACGGCATATATTTTTGTTTGGATCACCAAGTACTATACTGACTACAAGCACGAGCCTGTACGCGCATTAGCTCTTTCAAGCTCCTCGGGTCATGGGACTAACATTATTGCAGGAGTCAGTTTGGGCCTTGAATCAACAGCTCTTCCTGTTCTTGTCATCAGTGTGTCAATTGTGTCAGCTTATTGGTTGGGTCAAACGTCAGGACTGGTGGATGAATCTGGGAACCCAATAGGTGGATTGTTTGGCACGGCTGTAGCAACAATGGGTATGCTTAGCACTGCTGCCTATGTTCTAACCATGGATATGTTTGGTCCAATAGCTGATAATGCTGGTGGAATTGTAGAGATGAGCCAGCAGGTAAATCCCTGATTTTGTACGTTCTTTGAATTACATTTTTGTGTTTTTCTTATCGTTTCTGGTATGAATTAATGTTTAATGTCTTGTACAGCCTGAAAGTGTTCGGGAGATCACTGATGTTCTTGATGCTGTTGGGAATACCACAAAAGCTACAACGAAAGGGTTTGCCATTGGATCTGCGGCTCTTGCATCTTTTCTTCTGTTCAGTGCTTATATGGATGAAGTTGCTACATTTGCACAGGAACCTTTTAAACAGGCAGGCAACTGTACTTTTCCCTATATAGATTGGTCCTCTAAATGTTTTACTGTTCCTTGCCTTACTTTCCAGATTTAATTGACTGTCAGGTGGATATTGCCATTCCGGAAGTTTTCGTTGGAGGATTGTTGGGATCCATGCTTATTTTCTTATTTAGTGGATGGGCTTGCTCTGCAGTTGGCAAAACTGCTCAGGAGGTTGTTAATGAGGTTAGAAGACAGTTCATTGAGAGGCCTGGTATCATGGTGAGTACAATTTTCCCTACCATTTTTTAGTTTCACTCTCAACTAGCTGATGATATTTTTCATTTGCACACCGTAGGAGTACAAGGAGAAGCCAGACTATGCTCGCTGTGTCGCAATTGTGGCATCTGCATCTTTGCGGGAGATGATAAAACCTGGTGCCCTCGCTATCATATCACCATTAGTGATTGGTGGGTTATTCATTCTTCTGCTTTATAATCAGTGCTGTCAGCAGAGGCACTGATGGTGATTGTGGATCGTTATTATTTTAACTATTTATCTGATAATCTCATCTTGGTCATCATTTAATTATTATTATAATTGTTGGGGATTAGGATGTGCAGCATCGAAGAAATGGATCAGTTTTAGGGTTCTGATTGAAAAACTTTGAAGACGGGGAACAACTTTTAAAGAAAACAATTATAAATTTCATGAGTCAAAGCTGTTGTATAAGCCAGTCATTGTTGAACATTTTGTTTTCAATTCTTTGGTTTTGTTAATGTAGGTGGGTGTCGGCATTAGAAGGTGAAAAGAATGACCATCATATTCCTCCCTTGTCTTGCATGTCATTTACCCACTTGTCTTTTCTTTGGGCTTTGAGTACAGTAGTTAGTGCTTTCAGAAATTCTGTTGCACTTGTTCTTGGACAGTTAGTGAAGTTTGCTCATGAAGGTGTATTGAAGGTCGTTCGTATTCCCTGCAGGTCTTCTTTTTCGGATTTTGGGATACTATACAGGACATGCGCTACTAGGGGCCAAAGTGGTGGCTGCTTTACTGATGTTTGCAACTGTCTCTGGTATTCTCATGGCTCTTTTCCTGAACACAGCCGGAGGAGCATGAAGATGGGATGATATAAAAAGTTCATAGAGACATAGAGAGCCTAGCTGGAGGCAAGTATTGCTACAAAAACAGCGGTCTGGAGAAGTCGTTAGAATGCTTCGATTTTTCCGATTCTTCTCTCTCTCCTGCTTTTCATTGTAAGGACCATAAGTTGAACCCTTGTTGGATCATGGATCATTGTGTTAATTTCAAAACCTTATCTGTGTATTTCATAGGGAATCTATAGATTCAAATTCAACTTATTATTTTTTTGTATTAGGGGGGTTAGTAGTCATAAATAGACTGAGACCTAGGAGTATGTTGTTGTTTAGGGATCTCTCTCTCTTCTAGAAGTGCCAATACCAATAATTAACCAATTAACTTCAGAGAAATAAAAATAGTCTGGATTTTTCTTCACTCTTTCTCCAAAAAAGAGTGCTGTCGCACTTCCATGAGCTCTCTCATTGAGAGATTTTTTGTTTGTTGGCCACTGCTAATCGTGTACGAGATTGACTCTTTATCTGGTTCTGTGGCTTTAATTTATGTAGTATTTCTTATTTATGCTATTATGGTCTTGGTTCTTTCTTCCTTGTATTGGTGATAAAATGTATAAAATTATGTTCCTTTTTTTTTTTTTCATATGCCTATAGATCTCTGAATTCTCAGGTAATTATGTGATCTTTTCTTGGCGTGCAGTGTGGGCGATCCATTCAAAGACACAGCCGGACCTTCACTTCATGTTCTCATTAAAATGCTTGCGACCATAACGCTTGTCATGGCTCCCATCTTCCTGTGAGAGAGTTGTTAATATCTATCGCAGTTTTCCCAGAACATACAAGCACCCATTACCGTTGAAACCGAAAGACAATTTGCAAATATAGGCTAGGTACTTTGATGTATATCTGGGGTGCCTGATTGTGTGATTCCATACAAAATTTTCTTCTAGTTCCATCAAATAAGAAGAGGTGAGGTATTTTGGTGTATTTAGAGTTAACTGCTTTCAATCTTTTGTTAGTTATGTTTCGATATTATACTGCTTCAATACCCAACTATAGAGTGTGATGACAAGTATAACCGCCTGTACATGACAGGATTTCGCCGACTCATCATATCATTATGTTGCATTCGGCACTTCTTTTTTTTTTTTGGGTTAAAAATAAAAAAGGTACTACTGCATTTGACAGATAAAATCAATGATAACAAACTAAATGGTAGAAGTCTTCCAACCAACCAAACAAACCAGAACAGCTAAGAGCAAACTTACCTACAAAAAAAGATAAACAAATCTCATTAGTTAGTGCGCCATAATGGAATTTTTGTCTTGCACAGGAAGATTAGAATTAGAGATTAATAAAAAAGTAAGTATTTGACTCTATTGTGTTTATTTCTCATATTGGAGTGGGAATCGTGGGATTAGTGTGGAGTAGGAGTAGAATGTTTACTTACACTGGAATAAATGTGTAGATTGTCAATAAGAATCCCCATTATATATTTACTTTATCTTAAATTATGAGTAAATTATTACAGATTACATTTTTATACTTATGTAAAAGATATGTAGTGCCTGTTTGGTATGAACAGGCACATTTAAAGCTAGGCTTGTCTTTATTTAATCGTATAAAGCTGCTTTTTTAAAAATTTTATGATGTTTGGTTATTTTTTTTTAGTAGAGTTTTTTTATTAAATAATGAATTCTGCTCTCTCTTATGTAATAAATTTTGAGGCTTTTCTACACAGGAGTAGAGGTTATAGAAACTTAAAAATATATAATATAAAACACTGTTGCTAGTTTTAATGGTTCAAAGTGTTTTTATTGTGATCAGCAATAAACGAAACACTATTTGTCATTTCGCTCTGCTGTTACATTGGTATAAGCATCGCTACTACGTTAAGGTTATTTAAGAAATGGTACGTAAAAGTCGAAATTTAATAAAAAATTTATGATAGTAGCAATCTTAAAAATGAATAAGAAAATATATTTATAGAATAATTTAATTTAATTTATTTTTAATTTTAATTATATAAAATAATAATAATAATTTTTAATGATGTAAATTAAAAGTTTTTATTAATTTATTTTAATTATTTAAACTAAAAATTTATGGCGCATTTTTTATATTTTAAAATTATAATTTTTGAGATTTATTAAAAGTATTTTTGAAATTAAACGGAATGGGAGTGAGACCTCCACCTCCCATGGAATCTCGCTCCCACACCCCAAAATTATTATAACCTGACTTTTAATTATAAAATATATGACAAGTCGTTCTTATATCTATCTGCCAGTGATAACTTTAGGGTGTGCGAAGTGGGCGAGCGAAGTCGGTTTGGATCGGTTTGGGATTGTATTCTCAAACCAGATCTTAGTGAAAATATTCGGCAATCCCCGAAGTATCAACAATATTAAAACATTTTAAACGAAGATATTTGCTTGGATTCGGTTTGGATCTTAAGAGGTTGAGTGAGTGATTAAAAAAAGTCAAGTCGAACTTCTTCTTTATTATTTTACTACTATTTGCATATTATTTGTTTTTTTTGTAATAGTAGTAATAATGTCATATTATTCACATATCTCTTTGACCCGCCAGCAATAACGCAATAAATAAATACATGATGTTTATGGCATAGTCATCTGTCCGTCAATAAGTGTCATAACATTAAATTCTGTTAAAACATTTCTTGAGCAGATCTAAATGTGTATTACTTTGTAGCAGCGTATTTGGCGATGGTCCGATCATATGTGCAAAGCTACAGCTTGTCAAATCTTTTGCAATTACAATTTTTCGTATATATCTCGTGGTAATCTCTTTTAACCTCAATAATAATGTAATTATATAATTTTTTGGATTGATAGGTGATGGTATCGCAAACCAGAGATGCTCCATTCAGAGTGCGATGTCGGTTTCTGATTTCTGAGCTAAAACTAAACAATCGGCATACCAATGGCCAAAGTTTTTCTAAATATTCGGCCGAGCCATGTGATCGGTTGGATGGTTTGGAACACCTCTCAAATAACCCCTAATGGCGGCTCTAAAACTAAAATGCCATCATCCTCGTAAGCTAAGCGCTGCCTTTGATTTTTTGTTCAGTGTAAGAGTCTTCAGAATTAAATCATACAAAGGATTGGCACTAGGAAGGGAATTGGCTTGCGACAGGTGATGGATTCCTGCACACCAGTATACTCAAACATGAGGACTTACATATGTTTTCTTGCTTTCTTAAATAAGAGGTTATTTAAAAGGTTTTTACTGTTATGGGTTTGTGGTAATTAAAAGTGTATGGTTTTTTATTATTAAATTATTATTATTAGATAATTTCATTTAAATTAAATAAATTAAGAGATAACATAAAGTAGAGATATAATTTTTATCAGAACTTCTCTTTTAAAATGTGAACTTTTATACATTAAAAGATATATAATATAGTTTATTATTTATTTTCATTTAATTTCATCGCTTACTTGATAAAAGAAGACCAAGCTAATAAATTTAAAAAAAAAAGCATAATCTCAAAAATATAAACTGTGTAATTTAAATACTAAATGCCCTATTATGATATGTGAAATTTATTATAATTACCATATAATCAGCTAACAGCCCCCACCACTACCTCGTCCAGATAATGCCCTGCAGTTTTTTCCAACAAACGTAAGACTGTTGTGAAAAAAAGGAAATGAAGAACGTTTTTCTTATTTTAGTTGTCAACTACTCACGAGTCAGCCTCCACTTATCTCAAAACTTTTTTTCAGGTGAAAACCTTCTAATAATTGAAATGAAGAAGAAAGGCAGAAAAGTAAGGGAGATGAAACACCAACCCCCAAACTCTCCCCCCAAGTAGCCAAGCAGCCAAATATAAGAAAAAGGTGTGTCACCTCGTCAATGGCTACTGATGGCATCAATTACACCACAGCACCCAGGCTGAATAAGCTGATTAAGTGTCCTCGATCAAGATCATGAAGATCCAAATATCTTTCAGGATCAGTATCCGTTTCAGACAAGAACAGGAAAGTTGTGATGGCTGACTAGGAATTGATGTGTTAGGAAGGTGGCTTGTGACCTTTGAAGCTGGACTTGAGCTGGATTTTTTTGAAGCTTTTGATTTTGTACGGTTTGCTTCTGCGGCTGCTTTGAATGGAATTGGGAGTGTTCCTTCTGTCAAGGGTTTTGAGTCAGTTTGAAGAACTTCTGCCACTTTATTACCCTCTCTTCTTCTGACTACTTACTTGAGATTTTGGATGAATAATGTATTTGTTTTATGCAAATTTTAATTCTGTTATTTCAGATATTGTAATTTATTTTTCTTCTAATATTCATTTGTAGATTGTTAGATTGATTGGTGAAAAAAGAAAATCAAAAAACAGTTGCCCATGGTGCTGTTAACCGTTTTTTTGTCATTTTTGTATTTTGTGACTGATTACTTGATTGCTTGCTAAATTATTTATTTATATTTTTATTTTCAAGATCTCATTGCTTAAAATTAAAAAGGTGTAGGAAAAAATCAATTCAAGAGATAAATTTTTAATCAATTAAGAATACTAGAAGAATATGTCTTTTAATAAGCAGCATTTGACTTTTTAGTTTATTTGGCTGAAGCAATATAAGAAGGAGAAGAGAAGGAGAGAGGAGAGTAAGGTGAAAAAAAAAGAAGAAAAAGGGAAGAATTTTTATTCACCTAAAACAGGAGAATGAGAATTTGATTATTATTTTTTATACTTATTTTCTCTCTTTTTTCATTTCTATTTCTCTCCTGTGGATTTTTAGTTCTTATCGATGGCATAGTGGTGGGTTTGTTTTTTAGGTAGCACGTACGCAATATCACTTGAATCTCAAGTTTATCTGCAAATTGAATATTTAAATTTGAACAATATATGTATTTTTTTGTTTGGATTGTTAAAAATAAATATTAAGTTTTTTTTAACTAGTAAAATATTAGTATTTTTCTTTAGTTTCGCCTTTACATATGTCCAGATAAAGAGATAAACACCGTTCAGTCATATAAATGAGCAGATAATATATGGCTATACAATAAAATCATAACAATTGATGACATCGCTTTAATTCTATATTATTATATTTTAATTATTTTTTTATTTATGATATTTATGTATGAAAATATATAAAAATAAAAATTATGAAAATATTTAGATAAAATAAACATTAGATAATAATAGCCTACTACTTTAATTACATTAACAAATAAAAATGAGTAGTATATAAATGAATATTAAATATTTAAATTTATTTAAGTAAAGAGAGATAGAAAATTAGTTGTTGTGAGTAGATAATAGAGATGAGAAGTATTTTTGAATACTATTTAGATGTTTGATTTGTAAAAAAAAAAACTTTAATGAAAACAATTGTGTTTAATGAATACTGATTGAAAATTTAGTTAAGTTGTAGCTCCAATATAATTTAATTGATTAAAATTAAGAATTAAGTATTAAACCAGATTAAAAAGGGGAGAATATATGCCTCCATCATTGGTTTGAAGTTTAATTTAAAATTTTATGTAAATTCAAGCTAACAATCAATAAATAATAATTTATAAATAATGTGTAATTTTAATTAAATAAAAATGTAACATAACTCCAAGGAGTGACTTGTCTAAAGTCATTAACATGTGCCCGTGATTGAATTAATAATAATAGATCATGGGTGCTTTATTATTGTATAAGAAATTATTAAAAATATTGTGTTATCTTATCAAAATGCCAGATGTTGAGGTTTATAGAATGAATGAGGTTATTTTGATCTGATAAAGTATATCAAAAGCTAACACATTAGTCAAAAGTTTTTAGCTTAAGTTAAACACTAATATAAATTATAAGACAAAATAACCCATTAACAAAATAACTGACAAATAAAAGAACTGGAAGTAAATTTTATTTTCAAGAACCTGAAGACTGCAGTATAATAGATAAGCTTTCAACGACATGTCAGACCGTATGGGGCGCGGCTATGAAAATAATCCGTATCGACAGGTCCTCAGTATCCTTCAACATAGAAACAAAGTCAACTCAAGTTGTTAGCTGCCGTAGCCAGCAGCATATATATGCTGATTATGATAACCGCAGCCAGGTGCTCAGCGGTAATATATTATTAATTTTTAAACATATTATATCAAAATATAATATATATATTATATAATTTAAAAATAATAATAATAGAATAAATTATAGTAAAAATAAAAAAAATATTTTATTAAAATAATTTAAAAAACAATGTATATACTAAAGATAAAAGAGATTTAATTTATTTTTACATGAAATAAGTAGTATCTCGTGTTTGCAAGTCAGAAATTGAGTGTTTTTAAGTTTATTTTATTCGTTTCGTGTATGTAATAATTTTTTAATCTTTCTAAAAATTTTAACTTTTGCTTACGTCTAATATTTCAAATGTTATGTCTGTTTACGCTCGTTTCTCATTATTTATGTGATATAAGTTCTTAAGAGCGTAAACGGTAAATTATGAAGGCGTATCGGTTCGCAAATTTAAATAGTAAAAGAATGTTTAAGTATGTTGGCTTGTGTCGTAATGTTTCGTAATTAATGTTACCCCAGTAGTATCTTTTGCAGGTCTCTCTCTCTTGCCCTTGCGTTTCCCACTTTAATGCCGCTTACCATTACATGTTTGTTGTTTCGTCGCGCACAATGCTAATGCGAATATTGGCTTGACTGAGATATCTGTATTATTGTTTGATTATTTCATTTGTTTCATTTAGTTTAAATTAAAGTTTAATGTTTTGTTTACGTATGAGTTGTTTACTAATACAGTAATCATCAAATAGTAATTTTCATTTCTCTTTGCCCCAAATCTCTTCATTGCCACGCTTCACGTATTTGTTGTACATTCTGACGTGCTGTGTTGGTTATACGCATGGTATGAGTTCATGACGTTGTCGTGTATCTGACCGAGATGCTATATATGGCGTTGTATTCCTACTGAGGTTATATTGACTCATATTTTACTGTCACACATTATAAGCAATAATGTATTGTATTATCTATTTATAAATAATTTCTTATGCAATGTCCATCGTTCTATTTCCGCTCCATGTTTATGTTTCCGTTCATGCTTCATCTACGTTTAAGTGTCATTTCGTTTCGCATGCGTTGACGTGACGTTATTCTTAACTTTATTCTGACGAAGTTTTCATTCATATATCTATCTTATTTTATTATTTTAAGCAAGATGTTTAAGTATCGTGTTGTATTCACGTATATAATAATAATCAATCTGCATTTTACCTTTTGCAGATAGATTCATTTACCGTTTGCTCCATTATTCTACGTTCGTCAGGCGTTTGCGTACGCTACGTTTCGTATTAGGCGGATATTCTGTGAGATTTTGATTAGAGATTAATATATTCTTGAGATACTACGTACTTAACTTTGGATAGTTCCTTTATTTATTAATGTTTGTTGTGTTAATATAAATAAATAATGCAAATTATCCAAAATTTACTCTTTTCCCGTTTCAAGTGTTACACACATTAACATGTTAATTGAAGCAGCTTATTCGGTTTAAGGGTTGTTATTATTGCTTCAATCTGATTTGTTTGTCTTTTAATTAATAATGAAATTCTAGTTAGCACTGTGTTCAATTTATCGACACAGCTGAAAAAAACTCAAGAGTTTAAGCAAAACACAATATTTAGTTTTCAACCAAGTTGTAGTAATTATGTGGTATTATTTATTTAGTGAGAGGCTGTGGAACACCAATTAAAGTGTGATGAGAAATGAATGCGCTAAACGCTAGCAATACTACTTTGTTATGACTAGTTTGACTATTAAGTTTGATAATCAGCCCAGTACATACAATTTATAGGCTATATCCCAGTAAATCAATTTAATCATTGTATTTATTTTTTTATGAAGCGGATATAAACACAATTTAATGAAAATATAATCAGTTAACTATTCCTACTGTTCAAACATAATCAAAACATAATCTTCTACTACATATCATCTATCCTACCTAAAAATCACAAAAATCTAAATTAATCATTACTAGTCCATCATCCAACCTTATTACAAGTACCATCTCCTCAAAAAAAGTGGATTGATATATTGCATAATTCAATAAGAAATATAAAAAGATAGAGTATAGTAAGCTTAGTCAAAGACAGAAACTTAGTAACAATGATATTTATTTTTAGAAATATAACAAAATTTTTTTGACACATTTTTCAAATAAGTATCTTGGGATGAAATAAACATCATGCACAAATGGAAATAAACTAAACTTTTATTAAATATAACGGGGGATAAATAAATAACTTGGTTTCGTTGATCTTCAAAGAAGAGTCAATCAATTGTGATCATATATTATCAACATTACCATTGAGGGAGTAACAGATAACCTAACTCCTTCATTATACTCATCTACTTATAATTATTTGTATTGTATATATTAAGATGCGTCTTCAACTCACTATCAAAATAACCCGAAACCAATGTAAATGGAAAAATTTTTTTAACATATAAGATTGACATATCAACCTACTAAATCTCCACTTTCTGAGTGCTCACAGCTAATTCCAATTACACGTGTCAGGAATTGTAATGACTAAGTGACGGCAGGCAGTCATCACACTTTAATTTAAGAACAAGACATGAAGCCACGGTGACGGCCTCTTCAGGCATATGTATGACAATGACAATGTTCGTTAAATTGACATCATCTGTACATATTCGTTGAAAGCTATATTCATCAAAATAATATTGTTTCAAATGAACTTAATATGTACTTTCATACCTGCTTTTGTCATTAAATGCTAAAATTCAAACTATTCAACTGAAAATAACTACTTGTGCCCACAATAAATAGTCAGAAATATTTATATGCGAGTTGTGCAATATAAAGTGAGTTACACAAATGGTTTTCAAAACCAGTATTCGGAATAATATTTAACATGCATAATAATCTTTTCACAAGGTTACATGGCCGCTCTATGAGTCTGAGGTTATTCAAGTAAATAATTGTTGTAGTGTTCATTAGCCCACTACTTCTGGCTTAGTCCGATTGAGAGGTAACTCGTTCCCACCCAATATCTATCATTAGTTCAAAGAACACAACTTATAAGCTTACTAGAGGTTACGAACGACAGATTAGAAAGTTAAGAGTCACCATTCACCACACACAAAAATTAAATGAGAGAGAAAGAAATTTTGACTATTTGAAAATAAAATCCACGCAAATACCAATAATTGTTAAAATGATTAACCTTAGTTAAAAGTTTTTACGTAAAAAAAAAACCCAGATAAGACACAATATCACGTACCCATCCGAGTATAACTAGATTGAAGTAACTACGAATTGGGGACAATTGATGCCGAGAGTTTGCGGTGAGGACATTTATAGGGTGAGACCACGAATGGCTTATATGTGAGAACTCGCTAGGACTGCTGTACAATGACACCGCATAGCGTGGAGTGCCCAAAATGCAGAAGCAGTACGCGCCTCTCGCGGATGCCTTGCCTTTCTTAGAGTCTCTTTATGCCCGAACTGCAGCATCGCTTGTCCCAGTTGTGTACCCCGACCAAAAGACGATTGTTCTAAAAATGCTGTGGATCTCAAATGCAAAAGCTTGAGAGACATTTTAATCACTAATAAATCAGCCGTCAAAAAAATCAAACACCCGAAATCATTAAATCCATAACTTGCATATTGGATATATCAATCAAACCTACAATTATTATATTAATTGTGGGAAATAATCAATTCTTATAATGCCATGTGATTTTTGCGTAAGCAATCCAAAGGGAAATGAGAGTGCTACTGGGAGACAATGATTGATGGGGTCGAATGAGGTGTACAAAGGACAGTGAAAGTGCATGGATTGAACATCATTGGCCGGGGGCACGCGTCGCCACAAACCCTCCCACCTACGAGAATATACAAAGATGATTTATTCTAGTTTGATTGATCATTCAGTCAACGCAGGAATCGGCCCGACTGTTACGCTATACGCGCATCGTTGGTCGTGTCGTTGGCTTGCCCGGAACCTCCCGTCTGCCAAGATGGTTGATTAGGAACCTTGATGCGTCACTGCAGTCTGATAGTGTAGCGTACATTGCGGGCGCTTCGGTGTTGCCGTTGAGGTTGGTGTTGTAGGCTTGTGGAAGGGTGTGGAGAATGCGTTTGTAAAGGTTTGACGTGATTTTATTTGGCTTGAGTTTGTGGATTCTGAGGTTTGCAGGTGGGTCTTTTATTATTGTTAAAACAAATCTGCATACTTCCACTCTATTCACATTAATTTTATTGTAACTATTCCACTATTCAATCACCATACGTTACAATTTTGCTTCAATGATTCAATCTCTAGCGCCTTTTACCCAGAGTGCCCATTTTTCGCACTTCATTTTCCCCGACCATTTCAAATGGGTGTGTCCACGGATTCAAATGTTCTTAACTAACGTTCGATGGCGTTCCATGTGCCTCCATCGGGTCGAGCCAGGGACGGGGATTTATGCCCTCCCAGATGTGTGTGTGTCTTAAAAAAAAACTTGAATAAGACGTGTGTCAGGGATTGCTTTATAGACGCCTGGGAGGAAGCAAGCAAGGAAAAGGAAAAGTCAGCACACCAGGATGATGAAGTATTAGTATCGGGGCGAAGAGAGACATCGAAGTCAGCGGGGGGAAGCAAACTAGAAACGGAAGGAAGTATGACTCCAGCTCAAACATGACTCAAATGACAGCCATGAGAAGAGTGGAGGATGAACTCGAACTCCATAGGTGGGTGGCACAAAAATAGGTGCTGGGCCTTAAAGCCAGGTGAGTGAACTTAGGGGCCTTACTTAGAAGCTTATGTCATGTTAGCTAACCCATCCACAAACCAAAATGAGCCCGTTCCCAGAGGTTATTAAAACAAATTTAATTGATCCCGAATATATCAATCTTGATAATATTCCCAGAAGTGGGTAGGTCGTTAAGCATCTCGCAGTGATATTGGAATTGAAATGATTGAATTACTTTTGTGAACCACATAACACAATAAAAAGCAATGAAATAATTAAAAAA
This sequence comes from Citrus mangshanensis, assembly GCA_030449895.1. Classification (NCBI taxonomy): domain Eukaryota; kingdom Viridiplantae; phylum Streptophyta; class Magnoliopsida; order Sapindales; family Rutaceae; genus Citrus; species Citrus mangshanensis. The sequence goes on from JASUUJ010000070.1 coordinate 75,079, forward strand.
AAGAAAAAAAAAAAAGAAATTTATTTGGCAAAAAAGTTAAACTTATAAATATGGCCATTATACTTACTAATAAATAAAATAAGTTAAAACAAGTATTTATGCTATATATGTATCTATATTTGATAATTATATACAATAATTAAATAAAAGCCATAAGAAACTCTGTCTTGATTATTACTAAGAAATAGGTTTTTATTCTTTTGTGTTATATTTGGAAAACTTTGGACCCACTGGTTTTTTAACTATTTAAACAAACAAATTAATTGTTTATTTAAATCTTATTTAGTTTTTAATTTGATCGCGGTATAAATCCATTTTTGTATTAATTTTTATTAGTTAATTGATAGTGTGTATACAAAGAATTTACCTAACCCCGTAAAACAATTAAACTTGATTTGCGAAAAAATGGTGGTTATATGGATTAAATCGTCAAGATCGACACATCATCCGATGAACTGGGTGAGAACATGTAGTATTTTGGGCCACCAGTTAGATAGTTGGTTGGCGAATCAATTATTGTGAATTGAATATTGGATTGACTAAATTAATCTTGTGGATGGACTTGAATCCGGATCGTGAATTGGAATTATTTGGATTAAATAATGGTGCCAGTGTGGTTAGAATATTCCAGATTGATATTAATTCATCCATGAATTCACCGATCGACGCATAGTCGCCAGCGACAAGGCCAATCTTGGCGAGCAAAACTCGGCCGGTTTGCGAACCGTGGAAATGGTGCAATGCAGTTGAAATTGCAGGTGGAGGAACACAGGTGCAGTCTCGGTCTGCGGATCTAAACTCGTCGGACCGAAAATAGCAGCGTTCCAAGTTCCCCCATCAACAATATGAAACTGCTTGAAATTCTCAACCAGCTGGGATGCAATTGTGTTTTTAGAAAAAGAGTTAGCTTTTCATGTGCACAGTAATAAGATAGTTGTTACTTTCAAGTTAATTAAATTGAGATAGTTGTTTACTATCATGGATATTAATAAGGAAGAGGATCTGCGATTTGAGGAAATTATATGTACAAGTTAAATCCTCATCATCCATTGATGTTCGAACTGTTAAAACGATGGAGTGCATGGTGTATGCACTATGGACGGGACGCGAGTGAAAAGTCATTACTCACATCATTGTTGTCATGAACAAGTTTATATCCTATTGGTTGTCGGTGACTTTAACACTTGGAGATTGCACAAAAGGCAAGGAGTGTGAAGAACTCAAGCTAATGACTTTTCCAGAGAATGCTCTTTGTTGTCCTTAATGGATCTGGGAGGCGGATGTCAGATATCCATTTACTACAGGGTAATGAGAGAGTTTGATCTGATTTTGGGAAGGAAACGACTGCCAGTTTTAAAATGGGTTGTAAATGAAAGATGTTGATTGAACTCACCAATCTCGTCAGATTGGGCTCAGAGATGGATGTTGAACTTTCGGCATGGATTTGAGATAAAGAAGATGGCATAAAGTGATTGCAGTGAGAGACATAACATATCGCTTAAGATTTTAGATCCTAGCTATGTTAGGGATATACAAGGAGAAGATAATAGAGTTGAGAAAGGACAAATGCATGCATTGAAATGACTGATAGAAATCGTTAGAAGTTATATGTTTTATGAAGCGGATTGTGGGAAGGATTTGAAGGAATGGCCATAAAGTTGGAAGGTTTGAAGAAAGAAAAAGATAGAGTGGGGACCAGGGGAGTAATCAGGCTAGGCGATGATGGGACACATGATGCGAGAATAGCTTAGATATTGATGGGGAAAAAGCATTGCAGCAGTTCTTCTCTGGTACGTGAAGCCATAAGAGGACATCCGAAAAAGACAGCAAGCCAGGGATGATTAAGGGGGGAGGATGGAAGATAAGATGATTGAGAGAAGATTAGTTGAGAAGCTCTTTTGTCTGAGTTTACTCGGTTAATAATGACGCACATACAGTACACCACATCCCGGCCAGGCCAAGCGAGATTAGCATGAATAGAATGAAGACCTTCTTCTAAGTGTGAATATCATCAACCTTTGACAGAGTAAGTCCCAAGGACTTAACCTGGCTAGGCTCGCCGCAGAGGCTTTTGGATACCAGCAGATAGATCTTTTATAAACAGTTGAAACATTTGGCAAATGGTTTAGCGGGGGTGTTAGTTATCACTGCCCTCCACTATGCTATTCTCAATGACAGCAAAGGCACCGATGCCCACATCAATTTATTCAAGTAATTGAGGAAGCTGAGGATCTAGATCATTTGATTCATTTTAGAGACCTTGTGCAATCTAGCGATGAATTGCTATTAATGACAAATGCTTATATGCTTAAAAACAAATTTTGTGCAAAGTCAAAGCCATCCCCAGTCTACAAAGTGCCCCATGCAAAGTGTGAATTAAGACAAGCAGCATTTACATTGCTGTAAAGACGATGCCTCCGATCACATAATAAGACACAGTGGAAAAAATGGCCTCTTGGCTAGCTTGGAGCTTGATATTATTAAAAGTTTCCAAGGAAAGTTAGGAGATAATTGTCTTATTTTACAGCAGCGAGGCGAGCCATGCATTGAATCTGAACTCTCAAGAGTGTTAGAAGGTGATCGATCATGAGTGTGTAAGGCGTTCAATTTTGTCAGAGAAATTATAAATGGTATGGTTTGCTAATTAATCAAACCTCGTGGCTAAGGGAGAGGCTATACTACTCTGTTTTTTTTTATTATAATGACACTGCTTTCTTGCCGAAACCAGACAACGGGAGTCTCATTATAGGGGCTATCTGCAATGAAATAAAATCTCCTTCTATAGCACCCGTGGATGACAATCTTGTCTTTTTTTTAGAGCATCAATCGACATGTCAAAAATTGAAAAGAATTTTTCGCTAACATACCCTGACCATACTAAAGCATTTATGTCATGAAAAATCCTCCATCAACCAACGACGGTAACAAGAATTCGGGTCAAGGTATGATCCACATGAAATACATATAGCCCCACCTTCGAAGCAAATGTTCAAATGGCATGGGGAACACATTGGGCATCAGCCATGGTTGGGAGGAAGAGAAGCAAATTTTTACGATTTGCAGCAAATTACTTAAGTTAATTTCAAGTGATTTCATTGTTTTTGTGTGGGACGAACAGTAATCTGTGTTGTGGTGTCAGAGTGTGGTGCCGACCCCAGTAAGAAATGTTTTCGGGCAAATCAGCAATGATTTGAAGTGATCAATTAATTGGAATTCTTATACGAGGAATCCAAAAGTGATAAATAAGATCCCCTGACAGAGGCTGAAAGACAGGGTTAAGTTACAATTAAGAATACTCAGAGGCATCGAAAGCTTGCTTGCAGCAAGACACGGTTTCAATATTTCGATTCTCTGGGCAACACTAAGCAAATGAAGGGCACTACGATTTGTGAGGCTCCTTATGGCTCTAATAACTGCTCACAGAAGGAAGGCGTTTATAAGGCTAGAAGATGCTGTTAGGGAGTTATTCATGGTGGCTGAGAAGTTAATGAATGTTGGGAAATGAATCGTATAAAATCCGTTCTATCCGTAGGCCTAGATCCGTTACTTAAGATGGAACTTTGCAGCGTATACAGTTTGAACTTATTAATGAAAAGGGGTGAAGTGAAGAAAATTGAAGGTTGATTTAGTAGTGAGATGTGAATATTCGATCCCTCCTAGCATATCCCACATAGGGAGAAGACCCAAGTCACTTTATTTCGAGAAAGTACGATACTGCAAAATGAGTACCACTACTTTTGTTGCCATGGATCCAATCAGCTCAGAGTTTTATTGCATCTGATCAATGGAGGCATTATTTCCGACTCTTTACATTGCAGAGAAGAAGATAAAATTTTCTTTGATTTTGGAGAGAACTGTGCAATAACTACTCTCTCTTTCAACGAGGAAACCTCTTAAAGAGGCAGTAGTTCAGGACCACTTGCCACTGCAGGCATGCTATAAAAATGGGTGTGGAGAATGCTTTTCATGCCTGCTGTCAAACACAGACGCCCATACAAGAAAATTTGGAGAAAATTCATTGATTTCTTTGAGTGATCTAAAAAGGGAAGTTGTTGAATAAGACATCTTGAGTTTGCCTTATGACTAGAGCTGCTAGTTTGAGAAGCACAAAGCTGACACAATGAATGGTTATATTTTTCGGATGATAATGGGCAGTAAACCAAATTCTTATTCAAGCGAAAATCGTCCCAGGTGTTGTGTAAGCTAGCGAGTTGGCTTAAAATGCTGTATAAAAAGAACCCAAGCTCACTTTTTGCGCAGGAGAAATCAACAGAAGGTAGTCGAGGTCCAGGACGGGAGTCCCCTTTTCACGATTTTATTTTATGTGGTGTATGCCAATTCAAAAAAAATCTCGGGCCCATGGTGAATTGTCATGAAGAGATGATTTTGGAGCACGGCGGGAAATCTTAAACTCGAAGTTTAATGGAGATGTAGAAGGAGGCCGGCAACGTGGATGGAAGAAATGTAGCTTGTGTGAGATGTTTGAATGTTGAATCGGTTCTCAGAGAGGTGAATGATGATTTTGGTACAGCTGCGGGAGTAGCATAGTGATCTTAGAAGGCATATTCTAAATTTAAACCTAGTTATGGGCTTCTTCTGATGTGCAGTATACTTATAGATTTGTAATGCATTCTGCATTCTGCTACTAAATTGCTTTAAAGATGCTGAAACCTATTGACTGTACGTTGTGCATTATACACCCTCTAACAGACCATTCATAATTATCATTGCTTCTATGGTTTATTAAATGCATTTATCTTTCAAAATTTGGAAGTTCTATAAAGAGAGGAGGAAGAAGAGAAATAAAGTATTCTTAAGAATAAGATTTTTAGAGTTTGGAAGGAAAAAAATTGATTTTTGAAAATATGATCACGAGTGCATTGAGAAATTAGGTATACTGAGCTTTTAGAGAGTTTAAATAATCTCTTCTTTAATTATATTATATTATATATATATATATGTATATAATTAATGTACATTAATTTTGATATAATAAAATAAATAATAATAATTAAAAAAGAAAAAAATATATACTAATAGTGATTTTTGTTATTGACCACTTGCGACCTTGTTATACGAGCATGATTACGTCAGCTAGTGTGAGTAAATGGATCCAAATTCGGAGCGGATCAGACCCAATAAGCTGTCAAATTATCTTATCCCTCCTCCGTCTTTCTTCTTCTTTTTCTTAGAAGTTCAAGACTGAACTCAATTAAAGAGAGTTAAAAAAAAATGAATAAATAAAATCAAAAGACTCGTTTTTGTATCGAAATATTAATTAATTAATAAGATGAGTGGCTTACAATTTCACCTGAATTTTATTTAAACTAACAAAATAAACATATATATATTTTCAAAATTTATCTTGAAAAAAAGAAAATTCTCCAAACATGACCGCAATTTCAGCCACAACAGCAGCAAGCGGCTTACTCGCATTTCGGATTCAATGCTCCGATTCTAAACCTCGACGAGGTTTTGGTAATAAAACTGACAAGGTACTTCAATTAACTAAATTAGCACTCGCTCTAATTATTATTATTATTATTATTATTGTTAATATTATTTAATTGCTTGACTTGAAATGATTAGACCAACAAAGAGGAGAAGAAGGGTGTAATGTCACAACCAAAAAGGTACTTTTTAATTTACCATTTTAACATTTTCAACTTCTTTAATTTTAATTTTTTTTTAAAATGTTTTTGTGAGTCATCCTGTTGCAGGAAATCTTTAAGTAAACAATCTGGCTCTCTTCCTACCCGTAAGTAGTTGATTTTTTCTTTTTTTAATTTTGAATTTAAACAAGAAGTGTTGGTTTAATGCTACCATGGAATTAAATTAACAAATATTTGAATTTTAATACCCTGATATTATTATTAATTTTATCAAGAATATCTCTTGCAAACCTCTGTTGGCTTTGGTGGATTAACTTGCTGTTATAATTTTCCTTGCAGAGGCGCCTTTTTTAAGCTCTGGGTATAATTCAAAATCTAATAACAGTTCCTCGGACATCAACTTTGAGGAACGACTGGCAGCAGTTAGAAGGTGAGACTAATTTCACTCTTTATGTGTATGCTTGTTGAAAGCTTGGCCGTCAAAATATCAGTTTCAGTTTATGTATGATTAATGCAGGGAGCATCGCATAAAATTTTTATTATCTTTTTTATTTTATTTATTAATTTATGGTCAAAATAATGCTTGGAAAAATTCTCTGTTAGTGTTTCCACACTCCCCATTTTAATAATGTGCTAATTACTTCAGCTTCATTGCATTATGATGAAATTATCTAGTGAGAAAGAGGATTACATGTCATCTCGAGTTATTATCAACTTGGATTGGATATTAGAGGCTGATAGCTGAAAGCTGGGATCTTTGGAGATGAGTTGGTTGAACACAATTTCCTATGGAAATATTTCTTTCTCAACATTTTTATTCAATACATGTGTATATTCACATATTTTTCATTTGGAAACCTAGCCGAAGGAAATGCTTATGAAAAATTAAAATGGAATAGACGATCTATTGGTTCGCCATTATTCTTAGGAGGTTTTCTACGCATGCAACTGATTCAACAGAAAATTACCTACTTTACAAGGTTGTCAACAGTCAAGATTTGACGATACACTATTGTCCAATCCCAATAGGTTTACTTTTTCTTTTGTTGTAACCACATCAGATTGGACGAGTCTTACTTAAATCTCTTTTTAGTTGAGGGCTATCTACCTTTGCACTATGCAGGTCAGCACTTGAGCAGAAAAAGGCAGAGGAGATCAAAGAATTTGGACCAATTGACTATGATGCACCAATTGAGACAGAGAAGAAAACAATTGGATTGGGTACCAAGGTAAAATTATTGCACTGGTTTGTGGTTTTCTCTGTTGAAGAAAAATAACAGAAATCGTGCATGTAGAATGATTTTCGACAAATGCACTCACAAAGACAGATTTCTTTGGCTTTATGAACATTTCTAATTCAAATCTTGATGTGTGATAGATTGGAGTAGGAGTGGCTGTTGTGATCTTTGGTTTGGTTTTTGCTCTTGGAGACTTTCTTCCCTCAGGAAGGTGTGGTATAGTAAATTAGAGGTTTCTTCCTCCAGTCCTTATTTGTAAGATCTATTTATCAGTTTTTAATTTAATTTTTTTTCCTGCTTTTTCTGGTAGAAACTGCTTGCTTTAATGATTTATTGCGTTAAATAATAAGCCAAAGAAAATGTAAATGTTAACATAACTGATTTATTGCGTTAAATAATAAGCCAAAGAAAATGTAAATGTTAACATAACTATCTCTCTTTCTCTCTAGCTCTTAAATGGCAAGATAGAAACCTCTTACACTAAGTGGCGTGTGATAACAGTCAGACCTTTTTTTCATGGTTGCATTGCCTACCCCTCCATTAAAAACTTAATTTTCCAACAGGAAGAGGATTCTCTTGAGCGTGACGCGTACAGGATCCCTGCTAAAATTTAATATCTTGTTAATTAACATTCTTGGACTTCTAGCAGATAGACGATGTTCTTTACAGCTCGCAGAATCATCTTTTGACATTTTATAAGCATATCCTGAATGAGAATGTTGATTTATTATCAACCAATTTACTACAACACGATTGTTGTCTTAAGCCATTGTATACTGGAATATTTCTCGTGTCACTGCATTTTGATGTGGATCATCCTCAGGACTTCTAAATTGGGTAATTTCAGTCATTAATGAGGGGTTCAAAAGGTCTCCTGAAGGCTTGCATTTTTCTTTTCTCTATTGACGCATAAGAAAGCATATATTGGATGTCAAACTTAGTAACTATTTCTTAATACAGATATTTCATTATTAGTTTTGGAAACTACGCTATCTTTGAAACAAATCAATAACAATGTTTGCTATTAAAATATAATTAAGGAAGATTTATAACAAGTGAAATCATTTTATTTATTTGAATTTATTTTAGTAGAAAGGAAAATTAAATTTTTTTATTGAACCTGAAAGTTCTTTGAGGGCCTGAGATCGTGCACTCACTTGTTTGGAAAATTTTTTGTGTGAATCTTTTAGAATCTTATAACATCTAACCATTTGTTTCCATAAGTGTTTGACAATTGAAGTTATTGCCTTTTTTTTTTTTTTTTAATGTTGTTTGTTTCATTTTTATTGGTTTCCCTTCTCTTATATGTTCTTTTAACTCCAGTGTTAGCCCAACAGAGGAAGCTGGGGTGGTAAATAAAGAACTATCAGAAGAAGAGAAAAATGTTCTTCAGGTAATATTCAATGAAATGTTATATGGTCTTTTACCCCTTTTCGAAGTTTGGCATAACAGTACTGTTGTAATATCAAATAAGTTACGTCGTTTAGGTTGAAAAGTATAAACTGTTATCTTAATACATTTTGCCACTTTATAAATGTGCTGGACTTCATTTGCCATGAAATTTTCCCAGCCTTAATAACAAATGCAGAATGCTCACCTTTTCTCATGTTAAGCTAACATTTAGAAAGTTTTTGGTGCAAGGTAGAATTGTTTATCTTCCTAGCTGTACCAAACTTCCTTTGGAGTAGGCATATGCAGTCTTATATGCAATTTTTGTTAATCTGCAGCGTACTGAGTTAATTTCTGTTGTAATATGGAATTAGTTATCTCATCTAAGTTAAACAGTGCACACATGTGTTTTGAATGCATTTTCTTTCTTGATAAAAGTGTCGGACCTCATTTCCAAAAAATATTTCAAGCCTAAAAACAAAAGCAAAATACTCTCTTTTGTTATTAAACCTTTTCTCTTTCTTCTTGTATTTGAACAACGGGTAGTATATCTTTTGTTGGAAGGTAGAAATCTTTCAATTCCTACTTGTTACAACTTCCTTTGGGAAGCAGCACGCAATCTCCAAGTTTCTCTTCGATTAGGGCTAATGCAACCTGTAATACAAGTTATTGTGTTAAGAAAGCTTTTTCTCTACACATATTCCTCTTAAGTAACTGTTTAAGTCACTTAAATAAATAAAATTTTAGTGTTCGTTGTACATGCCTATGGTGCGTGTAATGCTGAGTATGATAATGTGGTCATCTTCTTTCAGTTTTATACTGGAACATTGCCTCTGAGATGATTTATTCTTTTTCTTTCTTGTTTCTTTTATATCCTTTGTGATTTAAGTGTTGTTGCTAATGATTAATTTATTTTGTTTTTCCTTTATCTTCTAGTCATGGAAAGATTTTAACATCTCACCTTGTAATTTTTTTGCAGACTAGGCTGAAAAAATATGAAGAGACACTAAGTATCTCTCCAAAAGATTCAACTGCTCTTGAAGTGAGTTGTTGATTGTTACACATGATATTATTTGTTCCATTAAACTTTTTGGTCAAATGACTTTTCAACAACAACCAAATCCCCAAATACAACCACATATGTAACAACAAATGCAAATACATCTTATTATATTTATTTAGGGGAAATTTTATGTATCCCTAATTATTGGGGATTAGACGTATGAATAGGTCTCAAAAAGCCTCTCTCACTTCCTAATGGAAATTTCATTCTCATAAACTATCGCTTACCTAAATGTTATGTTACCATTTGAACGAAAATCTGAAGCTTGTATGCAATGACCCAACTGTAATATTCTACCTCTAACAATTGCTAAGAATTCTTGTCATAACATGAATGTTATATAGGCCTGTACATTTATTGATTTTTTCTTGAATTTACGTGATTTATCATTCGTTTTGACCAGAAATGTCAGCTTATTATACAAGTTGCGAAATTTTAATATTAAAGCTATATTAGAGGTTTGTTTATGTATTTCTGTTATCTGTGAATTTATGATTCCTTTTATCTTGTTTTATGTATTTCTATTGTTTTCTGGTCTGCCTTATGGATAATTCCTTGCATGTATACTTTCGTAAATATGTAATTGCATGAATTCATGAAATGGATCTTTACTTTTGCCATCTATTTTCCTGTGCCAGCCATTTGAAATTCATTCAAGAGGTCTTGCAGGGAGCTGCAGTAACCTTGGCAGAATTAGGAGATTATACTCGAGCTGTCTCTCTCCTTCAGGACTTGGCAAAGGTTTGTGTTAACAGAGGAGAAGAATAAATATCTTTTCTTATTTTTTCAGATCTACTTTCCGTCAGTACAATAGGGTTAATTTATAGGACTACACATTCTTAATTTAACTTCCTAATTTCTGGAAATATACAAATTAGTAATAGCTGTACAAATCAGACAAATTAGACAACTAATCCTAGAAATCAGGTTTGTCTACTAATCTAATCTTTCAGCCATATTTACCACACCACCACTCAAGTTGGTGTAGATATTAATCATGCCAACTTATCAATGAAAGAGATTCAAACTTTGGCACCGGAAGTGTCCCTTGGTAAGAACATCTGTGGCATGCTTTGTTCTGCGACGAAGGGATGAGTGCATACATATAACTCATTCTCCCAGCTTTTTCTTTAATAAAATGCCTCTCATGTTAGTCTCAATGTCTTTATGCGATCATGTCAAGAAGCAGAGGTTATTTGCAAATGCTTATTCTTGATTTATTACAAACAAACGCCTCTCATAGCAGTGCTTGATATCGCGAACCGCTTCTCAAGGACTTCCAACCATTTTTAATCGGCTTAACTCCGTTTGCCAAACTCCATTTTGGGGCACTAAACTTTAGTCAGAACCGTTGATGCTGCACGTTTTGTTTTAACCACGTTTGGCCAGCCAGTAATTAAATTTCCTCCAACGAAGCAGTGGCTGGCGATGTTGATCTGGATCTTCCGAAATTGCTGCTTCTCTGCCAAACATCTCGTCAAGGACTTACACACTCCTTTGATCACTCTTCTTAAATAAGAACCCTCTTTCCAGTGTACTCTTTTGTGCAAGTACGTTAGAATCTCTGTTGTTGCCTAGCGCGCACTCGAATGTTCCCGCATAGGGAGTGCATATATTACACTTACAGCACTATACCAAAAGGCGATGCTTATGTGCAGATAAATAAGAGTTTTCCTACAAATAGGCGTTGATATCTACCTTTATCAGCGATCGTTGGAACTCCGGAAACCTCCTCTGACTCTTGATTAGGGATCACGGCGTATCATAGGTGCCGCAGTGCGCAGCCACTCATTCCACTCGTCTCCTCTAACAAGTCGAGAACAACATGATTTCTTTGCTGACCATGAAATTCCCCATTCTAGATCTTGCATTCCAATACCAGTGGTGAAATAACGAAGGTTTACCCCGAATCCGCCCGAAATTTCAAATTGATGCACGTGCTCATCTCTCACGTCAATCACCCCTCGATAAGTATTATGTCGTCTCTACATATTACAATCAAGAGCAACCTATCTTTCCACCATCACGTTGTGTTTGCCTTACAGACATTGTAGTCAGAGTTGTCCTTGACTATATCCTTCTTTTCTACAAACTCAGGTAAATCTCCTTAAATCATGCTGGGAGATCGCGCGATCCGTAAAGGGATTTCTTCCAATTTACACACCTTTCCTCAAGCGATTGTCTTAAAACCGGGGCGCACACCACATATATACTTCCTCTTCCAATTCACTCCATTGAGAACGGCCATTTTTAAGCATCCAATCAACATCCGGGTCCATCCAGGTTGAAACAATGGCCCAGCCCTCAGGTTGCGGCTCAGATAGTATTCGAATGGTATTTAGTTTGGCAGCGAAAGGAGGCAAAATGTCTCTTGATAATCAACTCGTAGGTTTTGTGAATCCCTTTTCGCTACTGCGCTTGCTTTCCATAGCTGCGAGGATCCATCTGCAGAGCTTGTATTTCTTGTCTGAAAATCCCACTTGTACAACCAACAATCAATTTTCCTTTAGGCAAATAAACCATCTCCCATGTTCTGTGTTTTTTCTAGAGCCTCTCATTTCTTCATGAATAAATTCTCTTCCATTTAGGAACCTTTAGCTGACTTAACGTATGAGACTTAGGCAGGTATATCCACACTTGACATTTGTGAGACAAAAGTATGATAAGATGATGATTCTTTTCTATAAGACACAAAATTGGAAGGGGATGTTGAGTACATGATCTAACCTTTCCTAAGAGCAATGGGAAGATCTCAGAGAGACGAATGTAACTTGTGGGATAGATAAGGACTCGGACTCTATAAATTTAGAGATTGTACACTAGGATTTTCAGATCAATGTTTTCGGATCTCGGAATTGGATCAGATTCATGGCGTTGAGGAAGTATCACGCATCTTTCTTACTTTGAATCGTTTCTCCCCTAGTGTAAGTTTTCCAACAATCTCCTCATCATTTGGGCGTGTCTCGTCTATTATCGTGGCTTCGCCGAGTTTTATTTATGTCAGCACTAAGAGGTAATTCTCCTATCCTCCTTATTCAAGGTATTAGGATTAAAAATTTCAGTTTCAATATTTGCCTCACCATTAGTATTCATGTCAAGCTCAAACACCGAGTCTTCATTTCCTTTCCCCCCCTGAAGAGGAGGATTAAAAAAACTTTGAGACTCAAAGAAGGTAACATCCATCGTGACAAAATATTTTTGTTTGTTAGGATCAAAACATTTATACCCTTTTTGAGTAGGAGATTAGCCCAGAAAAACACACTTTACAGCCCTTGGATCTAGTTTATCCCTATTATGATTGTGTCTATGTACAAAGGCAACACATCCAAAGACCTTTAAAGGTAAATCTGAAGTCAAACGTGTCATTGGAAAGAATTTTTTAAAAACGGTCAATGGTGGCTGAAAGTTCAAAACTCTTGATGGCATCCTATTAATAAGATATGTAGCAGTAAGAATTGCTTCCCCCCATAAGTATTTAGGAACTTTAGTGGTGAACATTAAAGACCTAGCTACTTCTAGGAGGTGTTTATTTTTTCGTTCTACTTTAATTGGAATTGGTTTTGTTTCGTTGCATGTGGGCCCAAGCACATCGTATACGGATTACTAGATTATTGCACATTAAAAAGAAAAAGAAAAAGAGAACAAAAGAAGCTTGGAAAAAAGAAAAAGAAAAATATAATCTCACAACACAAGTTTCCATATTAGGGATTCTCGTACTCTCTCTCGCACACAACATTTCGTCTTTTGGTAAGATCTAAGAAAAATGACCCCAATATTTGATTAAAGTATTCCTTCCCATTGTCACTTCGAAACACTTGAATTTTTGTTTGAAATTGTGTTTCAACCATATTATAAAAGTTTTTAAAAACATGTTCTGCTTCAGATTGAGTGTGAGTAAATAGTACCCAACTTATATTCGAAACGTGTGTACCATGTCATCTTGATCAAATATTTCATATTTTGATGAATGTCCTAGAGAGCATCACTAATAGAATAGATAAGGTGGCTAGATGCTTTGCATATGGTTGAACAGGTTGAATAAAAAGATGCAGGTATGCCGATGGCGATATTTAGCTAGAGACATATAGACTACAAGCAACAGTATTATTCACGGAGATAGAGTTTTGAATAAAATGTTTTCACAGAGTGAAAAGACCAGGATGAACCTATGGTGCTCCTAACATTACATGTGTTATCAAGATCACTAGAACTAAACCTTCCAATTATTCCGATTCTCTTGCACACATGAATTCATCATCATCAAGTACACTACCATACCTACTTGCCCATGAGTATATAACACAAATTCACCCCCAGATTCCAGGTCAGAAATTGCAAGAGCCCACTTGCACATTATTGAGTAGTCAGTTAGTATAAAAAGAGACAAACCAAAGTAACAGTGACATGCAGAACACAAACACAGTATTTGGGACACAATGAAAGACTGATGGTGAGCGAAGGGAGTCGTTCATCAGTAAGTCTTAATTTTGAGTGCCATGCAACTAAGGACTATATAAAGAGCAAATTTTGCGACATCCAGTCCTTATGAGATGTGTTGGCACCTGATTACATCCATGGATAAAGAGGAATAGACACACACACGTAAAGAGATGATTGATAAGTACCTTTTTGGGCTAAGGAACAAGAAGAAGATACTGGATTAGTCACTTGTGTGGACTGAAAAAGTTTATACAGTTGTTCTAATTGTTCCTTACTGAATGAAGGTGTCGTAGCTGTAGTTGCAGTGTTTCCATTCTCCTCAGTGGCTGAGTGGAAGGCCTTTGAGTCACGGTTTGACTGACTAAAATTTCGTGGCTTCCAATTAGGAGGTTTTCCGTGTAAATCCCAGCAAGTCTCCTTAGTGTGACGTGGTTTGTGGCAGTGATCACACCACACCTTTTCTCCTTTCTTGTTCTGCCGTGCCTGGTATGGGGAATTATTGTGATTAGTCCCTGTCATTAGGGCTGAAACTTCTGGAGCAGATACAATTTTTTCTCCTAACATCACTTTGCGTCGACCTTCCTCTCGTCGTACTTCTGAAAATACTTCCCGGATTGATGGCAAAGGAATTCTGCCAAGAATCCGGCCTCTCACTTCATCAAGGCTCTTATTCAAGCCTGCCAAAAATTCATAAACACGATCATCTTCAATTCGTTTTAAATAACGAACACTATCTGTCATACAGGCCCAATCATCTTCATAGCAGAGATCAAGTTCCTGCCATAAGGCCTTCATCTCGTTGTAATACTCAGAAACAGCACGATCACCTTGCCTAGTCTGCCATAGTCTTGTTTTCAATTCAAAAATCTGTGATGAATTTTTTAGATCAGAATACGTTTCTCGGACTGCATCCCATACATCCTTTGCGGTGGGAAGAAACAAATACGTCCTCCCAATAGAAACCTCCATGGAATTGATCAACCAGGACATAACTAGGGAATTTTCCGACTTCCAAGTCTTCCATGTTGGATCAGTTTTTTCCGGCTCCTTCATCTCACCGGTGATGTAGCCAAGTCTACCCTTGCCATCGACCACCAACTTAATGGATTGCGCCCATTCTAGATAGTTCTTACCGTTCAATTTGTGACCGGTTAATTGCATAGGAAAACTGTCACTTCCGTTCAAGTTTCCAGATCCCGACAGAAGAAACTCCCCTGCGCCAATTCCAGTAGATGTAGCAGTGGAATTGGTATCACCAGTTAATGTAACCCCAGGCATGGTGTTTTGCGCCATTACAACAAGACAATGAACAGATCCGTATGGGAGTTAAGCCAGGCTTAATTCTGCCATAGCTCTGATACCATGTTAACAGAGGAGAAGAATAAATATCTTTTCTTATTTTTTCAGATCTACTTTCTGTCAGTACAATAGGGTTAATTTATAGGACTACACATTCTTAATTTAACTTCCTAATTTCTGGAAATATACAAATTAGTAATAGCTGTACAAATCAGACAAATTAGACAACTAATCCTAGAAATCAGGAATGTCAACTAATCTAATCTTTCCATATTTTCTACAGTTTGTTCTTTTCTGTTCTGGATATGGATTTCAAGTACCCTATGCTGCTCAAGTCCTGCTGTTCACTGAATTAGCTTTATAGTTCTATTAAAATTTATCATTTACATTCTGTAGGAGAAACCAAGTGACCCTGATGTTTTCCGTTTGCTCGGGGAAGTTAAATATGAACTTAAGGATTATGAGGGGAGTGCTGCTGCATATAGGGTTTCTACAATGGTAATGTTATCTCTAATATATGGGGAACTTTCCATGCTATATATTGCCATTTTAGATTTTTGCTCGTGCTGGATTTACATGAGTACTGTTTGGGCACATCCTTCAAGCTCTCTTATTTTGATCTTGTCCTTTTGAAATGTTAGTAAATCTGAAAACTAATGCTAGTTAATGCAATGGAACTGGATATCAATTATATTTATATATGTGCATGTTTATCTTATGTTAACGTTTACAATTTGGAAATGATTATATCATCGGATGAAATTTATGCTCATGAAAATTAGTATTTTGATTTAATGTTTTCCATTAGGAAAACCCGTTTTGTAGCATATTTCGAAGCAGTTATCAGAAAACGTGGACAGTGAAAACACATTCGGTAGAAGTGTTTGTGACAATTGTTTTTTTTTTTAAGTAATATCCAAAATTATCATATTTGGTTTTATGTTTAATTTTTTCTGGTGATTGTAAATTTCAAATTAGAAACCAATGGTAAAAGAAAAATGAAGCATTATTTTGTATTCATTTAGGATTCTTTTGTTGAAGTCTTTTTGTTGTTTTACACTTTTCTTCACAAAAAGTGGAAAACAGTGGGTTCACACTTTTCATTTGTTCCATGACTTTTTCATAAAATGCTACCAAGCAAGTTTTTATTATTTTTATTTTAGATAATATAAAATTGTCTTAGTATCAAACCTTTCAAAGCCATGGTGGGTAAAACTGTATTTTTATCATTTATCCTTTATCCATGTCTCTTGTAATTTTGTGGGTATTCATAGTTCAAGTAGGAAGATCTCTTGGAGTGGTACCAAAGGTTTAGGGTAAAAATTGCATGCACACGCAAACACAGACGAAGCTAGTGAGTAATGTCACTTAGACTTATTGAGCATAACTGCATTTGTAACACAATTTTGTAATGCTTTATAAATGTAGTTGAAATTATGGATAAACTAGACATAGACTTATTGAGCATAGCCCCACACGTGAAACAATTTTGTAATGCCTTGTATATGTATTTGAAACTGTGGATTAACTAGATCGTGTCAAGCTACCACAACATCTGAACCTTGTCCATTAGATCATTCTTTGAGTGCCCATTATATTTACTTTCTGCTTCCCACTCACACTTGTGCTATCCATGAATTTCTTATCTTTTCCTTCTAGGTGTCCAAGGACATCAATTTTGAGGTTCTACGAGGCCTTACAAATGCATTGCTTGCTACCAAGAAACCAGATGAGGTATTGTTTCATGTCAGTGGTTTGTTACATCGGTTCATAGAACTTGCATCACAAAGAGTATTTCATGGAAAATTCCTTGAAGAAAGGCTAGTTTTTGATGCCAACTGAGAAAGAGCAACATTTAAATGAAGAAACTCAAATCATAACAAAAAATTAAAATATAGCAATATTTTTTCAGAGTAGCTTTCATTTCATGAACTCAAGCTTGTTCTATTGAGGGAGTATGCGTGTCTTTATATAGGCAAAGAAACTAAGGTAGCATTTTTTATTTTTCTTTTATCTGAAACTCAACATATTTGAATTGGTTTGAAATCTAAATATACCTGAATGTATGAATTTGAATGACGTGCTTTTTCTTTCCCATAATATTTGAATGTAAGTTCTTAAGTTGGTTGTTTTTTCAACTAGTAAACATATGAAACCAATGAGTTTACATTTGTACCTTTATTGGTTATAGTTATACAAATAATAAAATATCTTGAAACCGCATAAATAAGATTCTTTAGATGAAGATCATAGGTTACTATTCTAATTCTTTTATAAAAATGAAATTTACTAATAGAAATGAGGAAAAAGATGTTACTGCAAGTATATTGTTTTTTAATAATACAGTAAAATTATATGGCTATGATATATGGATAGAAATGTCTTTAGTGAACCAAAAGTGGTTGGTTTTATATGGATAATAAATGCAAAAATTAGGAATCCATATTTTTTGATATATGATTTTAGAAAGTTATTCAATGTTTTAATATTAAACAAAATGCTAATAGAATTAGTGTAATATCCCACATCGCTAGCGAGTGAGTTCCTGGACTAGTTTATAAGTCATAGGCTCTCCTAACCAAGTAGACATGTTTTGGGTTGCAAAGCCAATAACAAAACCGTGACGGCTTGTATGCCCAAAGCGGACGATATCTACTTGGTTGTTGGGCTTGGAATGTTACAATTGGTATCCAAGTCGACTCCCGACTCGATGTGTGGATGGATATGTTATGATGGGATTTAGTTCCAATTTGTTTCCAATGACCTTCATGAGGATGCAAGGTCCTCAAGGGGAAGTATGTAATATCCTACATAGCTGGTGAGTGAGTTCCTGGACTGCTTTATAATTCATGGGCTCTCCTAATTGAGTAGACGTGTTTTGGTTTGCAAAGCCTAATAACAAAATCATGACGGGCTTTGTGCACAAAGTGGACAATATCTACTTGTTGTTGGGCCTAGGCTATTACAATTAGCGTTTTATATGCAGATGAAAATGTTGGAAAGTTTCCATGAAGTTAGAGAAACAAACAAGCTAAGATGTCTTAGTGATTTAAATTGAGTCACGTGCATACTTTAAGACAAACAAGTTCTTAACTTTAGTAGAGCACAGACCACGGCAGCTTGGACTTTGGTTATCTATCTGGAGTTAGTTTAGAACTTAAAATACACAAACACAAACCATAATTAGAATTTCCTTGTTAACCAATATTAAAAGTAAAACTTATCTTTCATTTGGAACAAGCTTGAGAGTGAGAAGTAAAAGCTACTAAGAGGATGTTGTGAGAGTATATATGAGTGATAATTCTAGTATCAATGAACACTTGTACTCTGTACTTTGTACTTTCTTTATCAGGACCTGTTGCATTGTACATTTTACAGACATTATTACTCTGTTTATACAATTTTAGATCAATACACTTAAATGGTTGAGATTAAATCCGACGTGTAATTAATTCATAATTATTGCACTTGTGAAATGCATTCTCAACCATCTAAAGTGCATTAATTTAATGATTTAAAACTCTTTTTCTTTCTTTTTTTATTTGTTTTTTATTTTTTACTTATACTAGCATACATATTTTCATCTAGGAGTGTTACGGCGACTGACTCTCTTTAGTCGTTTGACACCTGTCAATTATCTTTTTTATTCACACAAAAAAATAATAATAATAATTTGTCCCTTTACTCTTCAATGCTCAACATGGCTAATTGTTATCCACTATTTGAGAATTTTGTACAAACATGTCACAGCTTTATTCAATTTATGTGAAGCTTCTTGTATAATGAACACACTAGCTTTCATCTATTTCTCAATTTTAAGAGCACCAATGTGGGAGTTGCAGAGTATTTATAGTTTGAAATTTTCAGTTTAAAAATATCATCTCAGCAGCCAAAAAGAAGTGCTCTAGAAAAGCTATTAGTCTTTAAATTCATTTTACTTTTTCTTTATTAAATAGCTATTATACATTATCACCTAAATATAATAGGGTTTCTTTTTTATTATTTTTTAAAATTGAAAATGTCATTATCATTGTATTTAGTAAAAAATTTTGTACTTTTGTAATTATATAATAAAATTTACTAAGTAATTCGGTCTTTTTCCATTAAGAAGGTAATTCATTGAAATTAATCATTAAGTTTGGATGAAAATTGATTGCTTCCATATCTGATGCTAAATTATTAACATTTGTCATATGCATTTTCCTTTTGTGAATTTAGAGATTGATTTAAATTTATATTTGGATATTGCAGTATTTGAAGAGCAAAAGGTAAATTAAATAAAGCTGTGAATTTCTTGTTAGCTGCTGAAATGTTTAAAAAACTTCAAACTAAAAATACTTTGCAACTCTCGCGTGGGTGTTCTTAAAACTGAGAAGTAGATGAAAGTTAGTGTATTCGATGTTCAAGAAGCTTCATATCACTTAAACAAAGTTGTGGCATGATTGTAATTATATTCTTAAATAGTGGATAATAAGTAGTGAAGTTGAGTATTGAAGTGGAAAAAGACAAAACTGCTTTTTGTTGTTTAAATAAGATAATGGATAGGTGTCAAATGGACAAAATGGAAAGAAGAGAGTGAATCAGTTGCCACTCACCCCGCACTGCTCCTCTTTCATCTATTTGTTGAAATTAAAATTTGTTCCACCAGGTTAAGTAAAAATTTATGTTAAAATATCTTTTATCTCTTTATACTGTGTGTTTATGTTTTAGGTTTAGTAGCTCCTCTATCTTTACACAATTTTAATCTTTTTACACGATTTTAATCTTAAAGCAATAGCATGTTACTCTGGACCATTAGTTAAGTTTCTTTTTTATTAATCAAGAAGGAAAAAGTAAAAATTCATCTGTTTGTATTCTGAATTCTGTTTCCTTATTGTGTGAAGAATATCATGAAGTTTGAAAGTTCAAAATTTTGAAATTTCTTTCCTAAATTATCCACAGTAAGACAATATTACTTCAACATGACATTTATTATTAGCTCTTTTTTGAGTGTCTATGATGTTTGTACAATGATGAGTTTGTTTAAAGAATAAGAAAACATCTAATAGGAGGAGCGAGGAAGGAGAAGAATAAGTTATTCATAATTTTGTGTTCATTATTTGTCAAAAGTTATAAATTCTATGTTATTTTGGATTTTGACCACCAGAATTCTGGTCTGATGCTGAAATTTTGTGTTAAAAATTGTCTGAAAAAGAAGGGTTGCTGAACCTGCCAAATACACACATATGTATCCCACATTCAGTAATCTTTAGCACCGTTTGGAACTGCAGTTCACCAGCTGTAAGGTGTTTGTTAAACTCTTGCGACTGTGATTTGAAAGTTAAGGTGATTTTACTCTACAATGGTTTGATGAAAATCTATATGACCCTTACTATTTTGTCAAAATTATTAACTTCAAAAGTCTTGTTCATCATTATTAACTTTTATTTCATAGCTAGAGTTGCGATTTCTTAACAGTTGTAGCTTTTAAGACAAGACACCACAATACCATACAGAGCCTTTGTTTAAAACTTAGAATAAATAAAGCTTGAGCACGTTTTAGGTTCATTTATGCAAACCTGAAGGAAATTTTTAATGATTGTAGTTTCTGACTGCATCGTTTTTCTATTAATATATTCTCAATGTCCTACTTCACAGAAGTCAATAGTTAGAGTTGAGGCAAATGATTCTTCCCATGAATATTGAGTTTTGCAGCATTTTTGGATTTATTGACTTATTTGTTTTCTTTTTCTCTTTCCTTTTTATGCAGGCTGTTCAATTCCTTCTTGCTTCCCATGAACGACTGAGTACGGGAAAATCAGATGATCTTAGTGTTAAGGATGGCAGAAGTGGTGATAAAAAGGAAACAGAGCCACAGAAAGTGGACCCCATTCAAGTGAGTTGGTTTCTCATCTAACCCTCAGTATTTTGTCAACTTAAAAGAAATGGTACACCTGTCTCATGGTCTGGCTTGATTTGCTTAGTTTTGGTTGGTTGCTTCTGAAACTAGAAGGAACATGTAAACGGTCTAAGGATCAAGTAAACAGTTACCATACAACTAGTCATAAAAGAAAAGAGTCCTGAGAACTGAAAAACTTGATGAACGGCCAAATTGGTTGGTTATATTAAAGAAAAGTTATCACACCTGTTATTTTTTGTTGAGATAGAAGTTTTCTGGTTTGTTGCTTCTTGCCACATGTTATCTAATTTTGCATGGCCAAATGTCCTCCGAGATGTCTTTTACAGGTTGAACTACTTCTTGGGAAAGCCTACTCAGATGGAGGTCGAGTTAGTGATGCTGTAGCTGTATATGATCGGCTCATCTCTAGTTATCCCAATGACTTTCGTGGTTATTTAGCAAAGGTTCTTTCTAATTTTCCCTTGATGACCGTGTTTAGATAATTTTTCAACTTAGGACCTGATGAAAACTTATCAACTCAGTCCAGATTTGCTTAAATTGTCATAATGCCTGTGATAGCAAGTGTATTAAAGTTTTAAATTTAATGATTTTTTTTTTAAATTTACAAAAGGTAATGGGGCGGGCGAAGCCCAAATCAATCTATACCTACCTCCCCTAGGATTAGAACTTGGGTGGCCAGTGTAATAAAGCTACTTGAAAACCACTCGGTCAAGTCCTTTAAGAAACATACAAAAGCTAATCTACAACTCGTAAATCAACATCCTGATTCCTGAACTAAAAATTAGTTAATGGTGGTCACTTGATCTTTAATATCATCCAAATGTTGCGTATAATGAAAATGTCACGACTCTTGAGAAATCACTAACTAAAGACCTTAAATTGATCTACTTGGAATTACAATTATTTGTTTGTGATATGTATCAATGGTAAATCGGATATCAATATCAATTTGGCACATGGATTTATGTAGCAAAGTAGCATACATCTGTAAAGTTGGGAAGTCAAGTTATGGGTAGACAAAGTTGTAATTTTATTAGCGTACACCTGTCTGTATATTGTTTGTTTACCACATGTTGTCTTGCCGACAGATTTTATTGACATTTAGATATTTTGTATTTGGTTGCTTTTGCAGGGAATTATTTTGAAGGAAAATGGAAAAGTTGGAGATGCAGAGAGGATGTTTATACAAGTAAGTATATAATGTTTTGTTGCGCAAGGATAAACACATAATGAATGTTGTTTTGATAAACAAAATGGCTGATGATCTATCCAATAAGTAAGATAATCTCTGATTCATTCAGGAAAAAGCGCCACAAAAATTATAATGTTAATTTTAATGTGGAGGGAGAATCTCCATGGTGTTAGATAGTGGCTATACTCAATAAACTCTAAACAGTGTATAAACAAAGTGTTACACAAACATAAATGAAAAAAGTGTTAACAAACATTTCTTGCATGAAGGATGACATTGTGCTGATAGCTCCTAATAGGCAGTCACGTTAAATTCTGTGTTAAAAATACAAGCATAATTTAGTAACCGATACACTAAAAGTCACAACTTGACGCTCTATGACAAAATCTTTGTTTTGATTATTCTTATCTTTACTTGTTTCCTAGCCAGCAAGGCTAATTTTCTAGTCTGTCTTGTGCATGGTTTTTGTAATTACTTAAGTTAGGGGAAGCATAATTGGCTGTTGTTTGAATATCTTATGATTCGAGTCTTGATATTTGGATTGTTACCGCTCAGTCTTTTTTCTGAAAAAAGTATCTGCAACTTATTATGTTATTTGCAGGCACGGTTTTTTGCACCAGAGAAAGTAAAGGCGCTTGTAGATCAATATTCAAAAAGGTGAACACTTTCCAAATATTTGCTGTTGTAAAGCTTCTAATCATTCCTTGTTTCCAAGGCCTACCTTGATTTGAAATTACTGTAAGAGCAATAGGCAGTGGCAGGTAACTAATTCCGAGCTACCCTCTCTTGTATTGATTACCCTCGGAAAATGATAGGTCAAAATGTAGAAAATGCATTATGAAGCAGGAATTACTACCATACTTGTTGAAAGCCCAATTACCAGAATTTGATGTTCATCTCTATCCATTTGTAATGAAAAAGAGCACAAAACAATTTCGATTAAAATAGTGATACAGAAAAGATGAGGTTAATTCCAATCGTTAGAAAAGATGTCAATTGGCTCAAATTCAAGAACAGACAAGCAGTTGCTAAACATGCACAGAATCTTTGGATATTGCTTGGAAGCAGATCTAAATGAGCAAAAATCCAAATTATATATTTTTAGCCAAAGTACAGGATTTTTTTTTTTGGTTCGTCACTTTCAGTACTTTAGTAGTGAGAAAAACATTTTGGAGATACACAACTATTATACCTCTTAAATTGCAAATCAATTCTTCATCGAGTGGTGGGCACCGTCTCATTCATGAAGTCAAGAGTTTGATTCCTCTCGTGGGTATTGCGGTGGTTAATTTAAAGTCTAGTCATTTTGAGCCCAGATATCTGGCAGCTAGTTTAAGAGATCTCTTCGAAAAATCAACTGCTGATGAAGTGAGTCATATTTTACTAAGTTAATCAAGATACTCATGTGGCGAGCCACAAGAAAAACCCTGTGGAAGAAGGTGCTACAGAATCCCATGTCAGAATTGGGGAACAGCAGCTGAAAGCATTTCATATGCTCTCCCGGTATGCAAAACTGAGCCTGGAAGAACAATGTTTGCGGATGATATCAAATGGCTTGCAAAACAAGACACGTTACGTATGCTGCAAGATTTATCCAAAAAAGTGGAGTAAAAAGAGGAAAGGAGCGGATAATCACCGTATATGCTGGGGTATTTGGCATTCAAGCGATCGTTCTCTCGTTGAAAACAAGAAAGAAGATCCCAAGATCATGGTAGCTAAGCAGAGGCTGTAATGGAGCCGTCATACAAGAGAGTTAAGATGTCAGGAGGGTGCCTCCATACATGGCTACTTTTTAAGTTAATGTAGATGCAGCCACAGATGCAGATGAGCAGGTAGCGGGGACAAGATATAGCTGCTGCAATCAAGAGTTCAAGATTCAGTGGGGATGTGTAACTTTAAATTATAATACGGCCCGCCGTTACATATTTTACCAAGTCAATTTTTTGGAAAATCAAATTTTCTTCACTGAATATTCGAGTCTTGATCATAATAATTCTATTTTATTTTTCACAAAAGTTTGCCACTTTTTTTTTTTTTTAAGTCTCTAATATTTACTATATGTTGGGCCAGTTGTTAAGGTATAAAACAAAGATATGTCCGAAAATTGAATTAATGCATGGAATACTTTTACATTTTGTTTGGATACTTGAAATGATGCAAACTTCATAAACAGTTGAGTGAATATCTAGGCCGCAGCTACTTTGCGTCATGGGTTTCGTACCCAAGTCGTTTGTCTTGTAGCATGGTCACCGTTAGATTTCATCTCGTGGCTGCAGAAGAGACACACAGACGCAAGGGAGTAACCTGAGATAAAGGTAATGGGCCGGTAACACTGCAGGGAATCAACTTTTTGACAAAAAAAAACGCGTGGTTGGAAGTTGTAACAGTAACGCATGTAAAATAATTAAAAAAAGTGCATGCAAGTATTGGTTAAAAGCAAGAAGTTGGAAGCGTGCAAGTATGGGTTGGGGTTAGAATGATTTGAAAATTTCGAAAATAGTGACGAAAACATTTGGAAGTGGATTTAAGGTAATGAATTGCGTGCTTGGTGGGAAAAAAAATGCGAAATATCAACTGTAATTTTAAAAGTAGCCTGGCATGAATTTACAGTTGAGTTAGTGTATAATTCGATTTTGTGGGAAATTTGCGTATGAGTTGAGTAAATGAAAACCATATAAAAAAAATGTGAAGAAAAATTATGTAGCGTGTAATAATAATAATAATAATAAATAAATAAATAAATAATAAATAAATGATCAGGCAATGCATTGCAAAAGTAATTGGTGGGGAAAAAAGGGAAAAATTCCATTTAACCTGAATAATATGTAATTTTAATTTTATCCTTAGAGTTTAAATAATAGGCCATGCCATTTCCAAATTTGAACAACAACAATAATAATAATAAAACTAGTAATGGTTAATATTATAATTATGACGACGACGACGATGATAATTTGTGTAATAATAATAATTTTAAAAATAGTAAATCATCAACCAAGAAATGGAGGTTTTTTTGAGATGACTGATCAATTAAAAGAGGAAAAAAGAAAGAGAAAAATATATTCGACACTCTATTTTAACTATTTTTTGTGACAGTCTCAATTGTTTGTTGTAAGAATAGAAACTATGAGTTTTATAGTTTGTTACAGAATAAGACCCTAATAAATTAGCATAATTAAAAAATTCCGTATTAGATGGATTGGAAAAGGATTTAAGTCTGTAAATCTAGAAAAATTCGTGAAATCAGGAGAAATAGTATATATTGAATTAAAAATATAAAACTGAAAAATATAGCAATGGTAGTGAGCAGTACAAAAAAATGTAAAATTTAGATATAGTTAAATTAACACAATATTATATCTAATTCGATAACAATTCAAAAAAAATAAAAAAATACGTAAATATAGCTTCGTAAACATTAAGAAATAAAAAGCAAAACAAAAAACATAAGCTAAACAAAAAATTTTGGCATATAACACCGAAGCTATCACGGCATAACTATTTCACTTCACGTAATTAAATGTAAACTTTGTTTTGAAGCTTCAGTTTCATAATTTTTACAAAAACTCGAAGTTTGAACTTAGAAATTGATAATTTTAGTTACATTTGATGTACTGATCAAAACAAATGAAAATTTGTATATCGGTGTGTTAAAATTGGGAATTATGGATGTATTATCATAGCTTAATATTAATTAATATGTTGTTCAATTATGATTTTAACTGGTAGTAAAGTTAATTTTACATTAGAAAATTTAATTAAAAAAAAATATGAATGAGATATTTGTTTATATAAATACTGCGTAGATTGGATGGAAAAAAAATTGCATCTACAAATCAATCTGCCAAACGATGGAGTACATATGGATTGGGTCTGATTTGCATCCGATCCGTAAAAATATGAATTGGAATTCGATTCAGTTTAAGTAATCAGTGGATTTGATTTGATTGAACACATTAAAATCCGTAAAATTGTGGATCATATATGGATTGATGTGCAATCCGCAAAATCTAAGACGCGAACACCCGTAAAAGTGAACCTTCGTGTGCAGGGGATGTGGACCAACATATCCAAATTAAATGAACAAGAACATGTGGTAAAGAACAAAGATGAACGATATTGGCGGCGGATGAGAAGAATGAAGGCCTGATTATGTTGTATAGTGACAGATGCGCCCCCCCCCAGTCGGAGGCGATAAACAATATCAATCGGACACCGAGATGTGAATCGCACGAATGTCGGCATCAATAAGAAAATTGTAACGCACGGGATGCAAAATGTCTCTCTACCCATCAATAAAGTATGAAGGGTTATTTAAAGTAAGAATAATATAGTTTCCTTTTCAAATTAGAAGGTGAAATTGCTGCCTCGTACCTAAATATGTTACAGGACTTTCGAATCTTATGTTCATCAGGGAAGATAAAAAGGGTTACGTTAGAAGGTATAAAAGATAGTTCCTTAGAAAACAGTAATTTGATAGGAGAATGACCCATAATCTATTAATGTAGGTTAATATTCATTGTTGACAATTTCAAAATTAAGTAATAGGATAATTATAGCAGAAATTATTTATTAAAATAAAAAATAATGTAATGTATGCGATGAGATTAAAGTAAATTTACAGGAATGAAATTACATGTTAGATTTAATTAATTTGAAGAAATAAGGTGACGACAGTAATAGGAGAAGCTTTACATCGGTACCGAAGCATTTAGTAAATATATATGCAATTGGAAAATGGAAAAATTGGTACATGTTAATTTACGTGATGATAATTTGCGTAATAATAACAACAATAAATTTAAAAATAGTAAATCATCAACCAAGAAATAGCTGCTTTATTGAGATGAAGGATAAGTTAAAACAATAAAAAAGAAAGAGAAAAATATATTCGATACTCTATTTTATTTGTTGTAAGTAATAGAAAGTATGAGTTGTATAGTTTGTTACAGAAGAAGCCCGAATTAAATTGTAATAATTAAAGAAGTAATAAAATTATCTGACATGTTATTTAGTAGCCCTTATTTGTTTCGTATAAGAGTTTAAAGTAATAAGTGTGAAATAAAAAATAATAATTTTAGTGTTCGAAAGAAAATGTGTTGGATATATGCATCCCTTTTAGTCAGTATGTTTTATTGTAAATCTTAATTTATTAAGTAGAAAGCATATAATTCTCCTAATATAATAACACACAGAGAGTCTTCTAGGTGACACAACTTAAAAGTAATTTTTAACTCTCAAGTATGAGAGTGTCTTGTTATATTATAGTTCGGTGAGTTCGAGGTCGATACACAAAAAAAGATTTATTTGTTTATTTTACTTTTGCTAAAAATGGCTAGGGTTATGGATCCACCCTTAGTAGTAAATAAAATTTAATAAATTCTTTTCACCATTTTTTATTTAGATTTATTGCCGAAAAGATTAATTATATAAATTATCATTATTTTCCCTTTAATTTTATGATGGATTAATATTTATTGTGCCAAAATTTAATTTGTCTACAATAAATGAAAATATCATTTTGTCATACCTTATATTAAGAATTAAGAATTTATTGTGTCAAACTCCCTTGTTTGTCTACAATAAATCAAAATTTCCAAAATATAAAATATGTAAAAAATTAAATAGAGTTTATGTCCAGTCACCTGGAGGGGAACAACTGCTTAGTAAAAAAACACATGTAGTAAGTTGAAAATATTTTTACGACTTATGTGTTTAAACAAATAACAAACTGATGTATGGAGTTGAGGTTGCAAGCGTTCCCCTTGCCATTGAAACTAGCTACGAAGGTCTTGAACGTTCTGCCTTTTCCACCAATAAATGTATAATTGTTTTAGTTGGAGACGTTAGAGTTGGCACCCTAGTGCTACAGGTAAAATAATAATACTCTTATTTCTTGTGTTTTCTTTGCTTGGCTCCATTAATATTTTACACGAATTACTTTTGTTTTAAATTTTGTTGGTGGCCTGCTTTGGGTATTCATTGTGGCACTCTCATTTTGTGGGTGAATGATTTTCATAATCTCGATTTACTTGCATTTATTTTCATGCATGTTTTATTGTTGGATATTCTATATTACGGGGCATTATCTTGACCAATGTTGATGATGAAGGACATCTTTATGGGGTCGCTGGAAGTTCTGGTGGTTATGCAGAAAACATCTTTGCTAAAACACTATTTGGAAAAGTTATTGAAGGTCATCTAGAATTTAAAACCATCAGAAACTCTGATTTCCGAGAGGTGGCTCTGGAAGTGGAGGGAAAAACTTTGTTGAAATTTGCCCTATGTTATGGCTTCCAGAACCTGCAAAACATTGTTAGGAGAGTGAAAATGCGAAAATGTGATTATCACTTTTTGGAGGTCATGGCGTGCCCTTCAGGTTGCATGAATGGTGGAGGTCAGGTCACGGCTAAGCCAGGGCAATCACCGAAGGAGTTGATTAAGACACTGGAAACCATCTATTTGGAAAATGTAATGGTAGCTGATCCTTTCAAAAATTCTCTGGTGAAAAGCTTGTATGATGAGTGGCTTGAGCAATGCTAAAAGCACGTGCACAGAATATTATCTGTGGTGAAAAGTATCACCGCTCGGTTGCATAATTGGTGATAGCTTTGACGATCCCAACTCTTTATCGTAGACAATTTTGGAACTTAAGAACTCTCTTCTTGTGCCCCATGCCGTCTCAGTTGTTTTAGCAAATTTCGGACATGGCACCTGATGCTTGGCCATTTTTTGTCAATCATGGGATTGCATTTGCAGGGAAGTCCAATTTTGATAGAGTAAACATATATTTATTTACTTCAAAGGTTTTCACTCATGTACATACTATGTATTAGAAATGTTACATATAGAAGAAAGCATTGAGGTAGGCACTGATGCCTCATGGCACTTAATTTCATTTCCTTGTATCATTTTTTCTTAGTTGAACAGTCCGAATAAGGTTCCCTTTGCTCAAAAAAAAAAAAAAGCTTCAGGGTTTCAATACCCAAGTGAATTAATGAAACATGTATTGAATAGTAAAGCTTACTCTCTCATCTGTTGAGATTGTAAATATCACATTTACTGGGTAGAAATTGAAGAAAACTCTTCTACAATTTCAGCCGTAACCACCTATATCACCAATTCTTCAATTTATTCATAAACTATTTTACCTTACCCTCCACAGAGCCTGCAGTTAACACACTAGCCAAAGTAATTGTAGGCAGAACCCTCGCATATCATACATTCAAAATAATTTAGACTCTTAAATCATAATTCTTGAATTTACCCCAACGGAAAATGAAATTACAGCAAGTAAAGAAAAGAACAAACAAAATCAATTAACAATCATATAAACAAAACTCAGAAAAACAAAATAAATTAACAATCATACCAACAAAACCTAGAAAAACAAAATAAATTAACAATCACATGAACAAAATAGATGCAGCACAATTTACCAAAATACAAACGCTTGAACATAGCTTAATTTTATTGGAAAGCAATTCAAAAAGTCAATTAATTAATACAAATTGAAATTCCGACCATATTTTTCAGCCCCCAATTTATTTTTTTATTACGATTTCACAATAATGAACTGGGCTTAATTTGATCCAAATCGGAACTGAACCCGTCATGTCGTGCTGGTTTTATTTTTATTTTTTAAAAATCATTAAGTCAAGGGATGGGAAAAGGAAAAACCCTGGCCCCAAATTAGCAAAGCAAGCCGCCCACTTCTGCAAACTCAGAACTCAAGTTGGCGCCTTACATAGATGCAGCAGCACCACCACCACCATCACTAGGCGAATGAAAGCAGAGACGTAGCAGCACCACCACTAGAATCGGAGCGAGAGACGGCGGCAGCGATTCTCAATTACAGCAGGCAATAGCACACGGATTCAGCTAGTGGTGGCGGCGGCAGCAGCAGCAGTCGTCGATTCTCAATTACAGCAGCAACAGAGCAGAGACGCAATCGCAATAGCACACGGAGCCGAGATGCAGCAGCAGCTTTCTCTCTCTCTCTCTCCGCAATAAGCGATTTTGCTTGAAGAAGCTCAATTGTGGATGAAATACAAGAGTATTCACGAAGAGAGAGAGAGAGAGTAAAAGAGAGAGAGCTCTGCGAAATTGGATTGAATTATCTTTTTTGTTTTCGTTTTACTGGTATTACAGCTTCAGCCGGTTACCCATTTTCCAACCGTTAAATCTCAGCCGTTAACTACCTTTGTTAACAATCTAAGGATTCATTCGCTAAGAGACAAATAACTGGGGTACCAAACCCATGACGCAAGGTAGCTGGACCCGAATATCTAATAAACAAGCAAAGACATGAAAGTTAAATGACAATTAATTGCGTTAATATTACATAAGATTCCTGCAAACCTTCACTATGTTTTTGAAATAGCATATAACCTTATTGATTTCTCACTTGATCTCTAACATACTTAAGTGCTTAAAACAAAATAGATATCTATTAAATTTTTGTGGAAGCTCACGTATGTAAAAAAAAATAAAAATTAATATTGTAAAAAATTAAATTATCAATATTTTTACAAAAAATTAATATTTTAATTTCTCAGCAGAGTGTAATGTTAAATTAGTAATTTAATTTTTTTCTTTTTAATGATGTCTAAAAAAATATTATTGTAATAGGGTAATATTATAAAAATAAATTAAAATGAACAAAAGTAATGGTAAGGGTGTCAGTAATTTAATGGTAAGAATACTTTAAGATATGTTTAAAAATGTAGGGATTAAACAGACACTAAACTCAAAATATAAGAACTAAATAAACTTTTACCCTAACTTAAAAATATTCACTTAAGGTTTCCAACACTTCAATAATAAGTGAAACCTTTATTAGAAATGCACTCTTAAATAACTGAATCAATTTAATTCCTTCCACTTTAAAAGTTTTAACTAGTGGCAAACAGTACATTACCCCAGTCACCACAACCCTTACCTTAAAATAGTAAATAACAGCCTCAATCACATAGCATTTGTAAAAACCAACATTTATCATCATCAACGAACAAAGCAATGCAGATGTGCAGCCTTAGCTTAAAATAGTACAAAGCAGCCCTAATCACACAGCATTTACAGAAACCAACCTTCATACCCATCAATGAATAAAGCAATGTAGATGTGCAGCTTCTCTCTCTCTCTCTCTCTTTTAAGATCTGCAGTGGAGCATATAATTTTCTTTTAAAAAATTATTAATTAAACACACAAGTGCACTACATAATATATTCGAACTCAATACCTAAATTTTGGTAAGGCTGTCGACTAACTAGTAGGATTAAAGTCTTGATCTCTTAGTCAGTGCAATATAGTGGTCTTAAAATGGATTTTTTTCGTGCGAACGCTGGTGACAGCCCAGCAATGTTATATTCTTGAAATCTGATCGCAAGTAGTGGCTATACTCAATAAAAAGTGTCGATTAAAAAATGTGTTACGCAAACATATATGTCATGAAGTATGACTGTGACATAGAGCTTATAGCTCATTCTAGTAGTAATAGGCAGTCACATTTAATTTCTTGGTGCATGTTATAAAGTCTATAGCCTAATTTAGTAATCAAGACGTAACAAAATCTTTGCTATATGGAGGCACGGATTTAGTATCGATATTCAAAAAGTTGAACACTTTCCAAATATTCTTCTATGGTAAAGCCTCTAATTATGCCTTCTTTAACCGCTAGATTTCAAGGGCCTGCCTAAATTTGAAATTACAGAAAGGGCAATAGCGTGTAAATAATTCCAAGCTAATCCTCTCTTGCCTTGGACCCATAGCCTCTGGAAAAAGTGTAAATCAAAATGTAGAAAATTCATGTTGAAACAAGAATTGCGAGACTTGTTGAAAGATCAATTACCAGAATTTGTCTGCATTTGCAATGGGTAAAAGGTACAAACAGTTGCGATTGAAATTGTTTTTTTTTTTTTTTTGTGGATAAAGATTGAAATTGTTAGTCATACAGAAAAGATGAGGTCAATTCCTATCCTTAGATAACATGTCATTTGGAAAACATGCCATTTGGCTTGAATGCAAGAACAGACCAAAGTTGCTAAACATGTACCGAATTTTGGGTTAGTACTTGGAAGCCGATAAATGAGGAAAAATCCAAAATTAAATTGTATCTGTAAAAAGATGTTTTGGCTTTATCACTTTCAGTGCTTTGGTTGTACAAAAGCATTTTAGAGTTACACAGCATAATGCCTCTTAAAATGCAAATTAATTCTTGGTGGAGTGGTGGACATAAATATCTCATTCTTCAGGCTCTGAGTTTGGTCCTCGCATATCGCATTGTGAAGATTAACTTTCTTTCAATATGGTTTTAGCTTGCCCGATTTCCATACTTGGTGGGATTTGATTCCTATCTTATTAATATAAGGGATTAAGGGTGCTTTTAGCACGTTATTATTTGCTGTTATGTTGTATTATATTACTTTTTAATTTTACTATGTTTGGTGTTATACTGTACTATATTAATTCTTTTGTGATTAATTTAAATTATATATTTAGAAAATAATATTTATTAGTACCTAGAAAAATACTAAATTTTAGAAATTTAATAATTTTTAGTACAAATGTACCAAAAAAAATCATAATTCTTCATAAAGATATAGCCTTAATTTTTTGAAAGCAGAACATTTATTTTTAGTATGTTCTAAATAGAGCAAATAATTTAACCAAATAATCTCTAAATAATATAAACATAAATAAATAATTAAAACCTACAAGATTATTTCAAATGTCATCTTAGAATGATAGAATAAAAGTTCATACATACCACAAGATAATCACGAAATAATAAAGTTATACAATTGTTGTGACATATTCACTAAATAATCCAAGTAAAAGTTCTGCAGTATATGTAATAATATTTTATGTCATTATTTATATATTATTAGTTTTAAATTAATATTATTCAAATTTATTCATATTTCAATATTTATTATTAGTTATATTAAATTATTTAAAACAATTATTATTATTTTTTATTTTTTACATATTAATTATTGTAATATAATTAAATAGTGAGATATTATATTATATTTTTATATATTATTAGTTATATTAACTTATTAAATATTACTCAATTTTATATATTAATTATTATAATATAATTAAATAATATATTATTTAGTTATATTTTTAATATAATAAAAAGTAAAATATAATATAATAGTATTGAATAATAAATTATAAAAGTATTAATTTATACTAATAGTTGTAATGTAAAAATAAAAATAAATAATATTATATTAAATTAAAAAGTTATTAAAAGAAAAATCTAATGTAGCAACTGCCACATTAGCTAAACCCAACTGAAGCGCAGCAATTGACTGCATTAATGCACCCTAATGTAGCCACTTGCTATACCAAACATAGGGTTCCATTACTAATGCAATGCAATCCCATGTAATAAGGGGTGCCAAACACCCCCTACGTTTTTTAGAAGACGTTCTTAATAATTTAATTAAATAATCTCTAAATAATATAACAACATAAACAAATAGTTAAAACGTACAAGATTAGCTCAAATATCATGTTAGGATGATAGAATAAAAGTTTATACATACCACAAGATAATAACAAAATAATAAAATAATACAATTGTTATAATATATTCACTAACAATATGAATTGTGCTAAATAATTCAAGTAATAGTTTTTTAGTATATGTAATAATATTTTATATCATTATTTATATATTATTAATTTTAAATTAATATTATTCAAATTTATTCATATGATATTAGTTATATTAAATTGTTGAATAATAATCAATTTTTATATATCAATTACTGTAATATAATTAAACAATCTAATATTATGTTATAGTTTTATATATTATGTTAAATTTTAATAAATTTTATGTATTAATTATTATAGCATAATTAAATAATACATTATTTAGTTGTATTTTTAATATAATAAAAATTAAAATATAATATAATAGTATTTGAATAACAAATTATAAATTTATATTAATATTTATAATGTAAAAAATAAAAATAAAATTAAGTAAACCCGGCTAGAGTGCAACAAGTGCCAACATTAGGGTGCATTAGAGTAGTGCATCCTAATGCAACCACTTGCTACGCCAAATATGGGGTAGCATCGCAAATGCTATGCAATCCCATGTAATGAGGGATGCCAAACACCCCCTAAGTGTTTTAGAGGATGTTTGTGGTCTCCCCAAGTATCAATTAACTGAGAAATTCTATAATACCTGTGATGTATTACAACCAATTGATGCATGCATGACATGTGTAGTTGAATTTAATATAACCATCACTTGCATGATGGTTTTTTAAAATAAATGCACACATATCATATCATCATTTACTTGTTTGTATGACTGACATGGTACTTCTAATGTATTCTAGAATTTTTTCAATTAACTATTTAAATTTATTAACTTTGTAATTCCCTTATTTGTTGAAAACTAAAAAGGATCAAATTGCACAAAATTAAAACTATTTAAGCAACAGAAGAATTTTACTAAACTAAAGGACTTTATTGATATTTTACAAAAGAGACACTGCAGCTCTCAGGCCACACTCTTCTTTCTCTCTTCTAATTCTTCACTCTTCACTTGATGCATAACCAAATGATATAAGGGAGTATCTATAGTACTTGAGAATAAATATAAGTTATTCAAATAAAAAATTACAAAAAATTAATTACCATTTATTTTCATCTACCACATCTACCACTAATAATTTTACCTACCACATCTACCACCAATAATTCAAACATAACCCCAACCATACCTGCTTATGGAACCTTCCATGAGTTGGACTTATTAGGTTGGGGCTTACTAATGACATGTGGTGTTGGGTTATTTCAACAGTCCCCCTTAACACCAACTTTCATCCTTCAAACCATATTGAGCTAATGGCGGAACTCTTCAAACTTTCTGGTCTAAGACTTTTTGTAAATAAATCTGTAACTTGATCATTTGTCTTGATAAACTACATTTCAATTTCATCTTGTAAGACTTTTTCCCTAATAAAGTGATAAGGCACCTTCACATGCTTAGTTCTTGCATGGAAAACTAGATTTTCCGCTAAGTTGATCGCCTATTGGTTATTGCACTACAATAGTACTGCATAATCTACCGAGTGGTATAGATTCTTATTAATTGCATCAACCAAATACTTTCTTGAGCTGCCGTCATTGCTGTTCAATACTCCACTTTTGTGGTTAATAATGATATAGTTGGTTGTCTCTTACTGCGATAAGATACTATTCCAGACCCAATTCTAAAAACATACTCAGTAGTTGATCTTCTTGTATCATGATCTCTAGCGAAGTCAGCATCACAATAGCAAGTCAGCTTGTAACTTTCACCTTTCTTGTACAATAGACTGTAGTTCGATTGTACTTTTCACATATCTTCACATTCATTAAACCACTTCAGAGTGAGGATTCTTCGAATTTTGTTGTATCGACTCGTTACGCCCACTGCATTTGAAATGTTTGGTCGAGTTAATGTTAGATAGATTAAACTACCTACTAGTTGTCAATACATCGTTCCATCTTGTGAATCTTTGCCTTCATGTGTGCATAATTGTGCATTGACTTCCATTGGAGTTAAGATTAGCTTGCATTCCAACATTTGAAACTTCTTCAATAAGTCTTTGTCTTATTTCTGTTGGCAAAGAAATATCCCCTCTTTTGTTCAATCAACATCTAGACCAAGGAAGTGCTTGAGCTGACCAAGCTCTTTCATCTAGAAACAAACTGATAATTTCTCTCCTGTTCACTGAATCTCTTTCATCGTCGCTAGTAAGAATCAAATCATCCATATAAACCAATATAGTTGCTAACTTTCCTTCATTGCCTTTGACGAACAAGTTAGAATCTATATGTGCTACTGAATACTCTGGATGAACTTTATTCTATAGATCTCCCGATTCAATTCTCTATGTAGAAAGGTATTTTTTACATTCCTTTACCACAATTTCCATTCCTTACTGGCTGCGAGTGCAAGTACGACTTTTATTATTGTGAGCTTTACCATCAAACTAAATGTTTCATCATAATCTAGCTCGTGTTGTTGTGGGAATGCTCGGGCTACTAATCAAACCTTGTACCTTTCAATTGAACCATCTAGGTGCTTCTTAATCTTGTACACCATTTTTTGAGATATTGGTTTTCTATCCTTTGTTTTTGGAATTAGATCCTAAGTCTGATTCTACTTTAGTCAGACAATTTCTTCTTCCACTGCCTTCATCGAATGAGAATTCACTAATCTTCAATGTAAAATGGGCTTTGATACATGGTAGTTTATTTGTTTGTATGATACTAAGAAGATTGAGGAGTTGTGTAATAGCCTTAAAGAGTTGTTGATAAAGCTTTATCAAAGCTACAACTCTGGTGATCCAAACAATGTTGCTAAGGCTAGTTGCATGGTTCAGACTAGTGGGATTAGTGAGTCTATTGACTCTAGTTCTCTTGATCCTTTTGCACAATACAAAAAGATGAAAGCGAGTACATAGATGGATACAGTGCGTAAAATTAGGTTGAAAGATATTTATCAGATAAAACGGAGATGATGAATGATAACTTTGATATTTTGAATTAGTGGAGTTTGAATTGGCATAGGTATCTAAATTTGTCTCAGATTGCTAAAGATATTTTAGCAATTCTAGCTTCTATCATTGCTTTGAGTTGGCATTTAGGATTGAGGGTTGCATTCTTGACACATTTAGGAGTTTTTTGACTTCTAAAACAGTTGAGTCCTGGATTGCACCCAAAATTGGCTTCGATTAGCTTTTTTCGGAGATCCTGTAATATTGAGGAAGAAACTGAATTTTATGAAGTTGTTGAAGTAGGTAATAACATGATTTTGTTAACTTTTGATAATTTATTTGTAGTACTCAATATTATAAATAATGATTTTTATACATCTATTTTATTTCTTTTTAGAATTTGTGAGGCCAATGCTAGCACAACAAGCACAAGCAGCAAAGGACCAATTGGCAATTGAGTGATGTTTACTTTACTCATTTCAATAATATATATCATTTATATGAATTTGATATATTATTTTTATGGTTATATTTAGTTTACTTTACTTATTTTAATTTTATTTGTATAGATTTAAGTTGGGAAGTGTGGATGTTGGAAGTTATTAAAATTGGAAGAATTTGGAGGGAAAGGGGAGCAAAGTAATGGCATTTCTTATGGTTGATTTTTAATTTTTATGCTGTAATAGTTTCTTATGGTTATGAATGTTGCCTGAATGTTGTTGGGTATTTGACGGTCTTTTATTTTGTTTTGTGTCATTGTTGGAATGTTTTTTTTTTATTGTTGTTATGTTATGGATTATATTAAGTTAATTTAGCAATGATGATGAATAATTTGGTAGTGGTAGTAGTAAATGATAGTATATTTTGATGAATGTAGTAGTAATTGATGAAATTGTAGATTAATTAGTGAAATCGTAGATTGTTCATGCTCTAAATATGTTGTACAGATACTGAAAAATGAAAAAATAATTATACATGATTTGAAATAGAAAATGATTTGAAAAACTGAACAAGAAACCAAACTAGAATTAAAATGGAAAACTGAACTGTTAAGATGAATTGAAAAACTGATTGCTTAAAAAAAACTATTAGGAGAATCAAAATTGAACTAAAATCAAACCGAAATCGATAGATTGGTTTTGGTTCAGTTTTTATTTCTTTAAAGACTGAACTTTTTTTTAAAAAATTTTTGGACCTGAACTGAACCGATGCCCACCCCTACTTCTAATTCTTCAGTCTTCATTTGATGCATAACCAAATAATACAAGGGGGGTATCTATAGTACATATGGACAAATCTAAACCATTCAAATAAAAAATTACAAAAAATTAATAACCATTTATTTTTACCTACCACACCTATCAATAATAATTTTACCTATCATATTGACCACTAATAATTCAAACCTAACATCAACCATACCTACTTATGGAATCTTCCATGAGTTGAGCTTATTACATTGGGCTTTTCTAAAAAGGTGGCATTCAGTTATTTCAACATTATTTCTTTTTCTTTAATAAAGTTTAATCATCTATATAACAAAGGTGTTTCTTTTATATATATATATATATATATATATATATATATATATATATATATATATATATATATATATATATATATATATATGTTTCAATTCGGAATTTTAAAGTGTAGGAACGTCCGGGAAAATATATAAATTGTGTAGTTTAAATACTTTAAGTTTTAAACCTTTAAAACCCTGCAGTTTTAAAATTTTTCTGGAATTTTTCAGTACTTTAAGATCTCGGATCAAAAAATTTGAGGAAGTGACAGATATTGAGTCAAATTAAATTGTTAAAATAATCGTCTATTAAAATCGTCTGTCAGTTTTTCATGTCTCGTACATAATATCTTTAGACTTCTTATATGCCATATATGTTATCGTGGTGTAATTAAAAATTGATAATTAATTAATTTGAAGGAAATTATGTACTTATAGTGCGTACGTACTTTCACACCAAGTCTATGTATAGCACAAAACAACAAAGAAAATAAACAAAATAACTATGAGAATCAATTAATCAATAGCAAATGGTTTGTCCAAAATTCCTCTTTTAAATGTGGCTGTCCAATAAAATAGAAAAAGAAAACGTCTTATAGGGTTGTCGTGAAGCTTTTGTTTTTGAATTTTGAGTCAATTAATAACTATGTTTAGTTAATTGAATAACTTTTAAATAATTCAAAAAAAATGTTTAACTATTAAATGAAAAGAATTTATTATTATCGATTTTGTGTCCCAATTTTATATATGCCATAAGAGCAGCTTTCTTCGCAAATTTTATTTGTAATCCGTTTTGCAGGAGCGGGTAGAATTCTAACCCATAGTTCATGTACCATTATAGAGTTCTAACCCATAGTTCATGTACCACTATAGAGAGATTTTATCAATTGAACGAATTAGCACTCACATATATGCTCAAGTTCTTGTACTATTGTTTTGATTGAACACTGCTTTATGAACTTCATAGAAAAAGAAAAAAAAAACAATTGTTTAAACACAAGAAGAAAGCCTTTCTCTGTAAAGTGGAAACCAATAAATACTAAACACTAATTTTATGCAAGAAAGGCATAAAACTTTGACATGAAGATAGATCAAAACCCACTTCACATATCAGCTTCAAGAATTTATGCAACTCTAGACTTGCATATTTCTTCTCATCTTCTTGAAGAAACCTCAACACTTGCTTAAAGAACGCAACTTCGCAAGGCAAAACAATGCTTCCATATTTCTGCTCATATTAAATCTTCCTTGTTAGTATATATTGAATGACTTTGTATTGCCTTATTGACGCTCTTAAGCTTGAAATCTGAGACATGCTGAAACGGCAAATTTTAATTAACCTTATCCCTTTTTTAGTATTTAATTGCAATTTAAAAAATTCTCTATTATTGATTTTCTTTTACTTAAAATAGAATCAAATATTTCAAAAAACAGAAAATACATGTACAATTTTACCATGTGTCTAATTAATTACTGCCATTATATACAGTTAAAACATTTTAATATTTTACTTAGTGCAAATATTCCCCAAAAAAGGTAAAAAGAACACAAATATTTTTCTTTTTAAATTCACAAAACTCTTCCCACTATAGTTTAACAAGCCGCCTACTTTAATTTTCTCAGGATATGTTTGTGGTTGTGCTTTAAATGTTAATTATTAATTTAAAAACTTAAAAGACATTAATCTACTTGGAAGGCCTAAAATGAAAAATGGCAAAGAATTGAATTAAAAATTAATAAAAAATCCCATTAGAGTACAAGCTTTCTGTTATTGGTAATATTATTTTCGTTACGCATATAATTTCATAGCTCATATCGTGTTAATATATAATTTTTATACGTGCATTACAAAAATAGCCACCAATAACAAATGTTACCCACAAGAAAAAATGTGACTAATATTACTTATAGATGCTGCAGCATAGTTACAAATGCTCATAGATGTAACTATCATGTAAATATGAAACAATTTGTTGCCGAGCTGTTGTTTTGTGCTACTGGTTATCGATTATTATGATTCTAACATAGCCGGATCCATTGTTAATATCTCTCAGTCTCTCACTTGTTTTTATTTCATTTTATCTATTTATTTATTTTGCTAATTTTAACCCAAACACAATGGTTCGAGAAAGTAATGGATAAATTAATATTGTTAAAATTCATCTAGATTAATAAATTACTATTGATTGTCAGTTTCTCATTGTCCTGTACAT
The DNA here is from genome assembly GCA_030449895.1 of Citrus mangshanensis. Classification (NCBI taxonomy): domain Eukaryota; kingdom Viridiplantae; phylum Streptophyta; class Magnoliopsida; order Sapindales; family Rutaceae; genus Citrus; species Citrus mangshanensis. The sequence goes on from JASUUJ010000070.1 coordinate 115,468, forward strand.
CAAATCTCTTGACTCTCCAATATTAAATACCTTTCTACTATGTAATCATGATGTACTTACGATTTAAAATTATTGAACTCTAATCATTATTCGAAATTCTCTTTGTACGAACGTACTTCCATTCCTCCTATCCATAAACTTGCATCTATGTGCGACACCGAAGAATAATCTATCAATCATGTTCTAATTTTCTTAGATTCGAACATGACCAAGTCTATTGCACAAAACAACGACCAAATAAAAAAAACTAATAAGAATTAATCAACAGCATTGGTTGTTTGAATTAGCTCCTAATTTCTCTTTCCGCATGTTGTCAAAAATTAGAAAGATTGATATTTGTCTTAATGTTTGTCTCGATGCTTTTGTTTTTTGTTTCTTTGGTCTAATGATAATTATACGTTTTTATTAGAGATTCTAATTCTAAAATCAAGCATTTGTATAAACAAATAAATTAAAAAATATTATGGTTTTGATTATAATAAATGAGATAGAATTTTTTAAAATGAGTACGACACTCAAATATCAAATGATGTGTTTATTCTATCAAAAAAAAAATGATGTGTTTATGACATGCTTTTTAATGATTGGTGAATTTGAATATCACACTGACCAAAGTTCAATATTTGCAGCAGTTATTGATTGGTGATACATGAGTTTTGAATACAAACTTTATAAGCACGAATTATTATTTTGTTAAACCACATATATATAGATTATAGAGTATACACATGTAATATAGTTTATTGGACGAGAAAACTACATTATCATATCAGAGACTACACTGAAACTTGAACAATAAGAAAGATTCACTTTATCACGAGATTACAACATCAAGGGAGCAAGTTCGGTTGAACCCGGACATCTATTGCTATTTAAAGAAATTTTATTAATTGAACCAACCAACATCCATTATTTACAGTCTTACACTATGACTCTTGTACATTAATATTCCCCCAACCAATATGTGAAAATATTGATGAAGAGTTTACGGGTTTGATTTTTCATCACCGAAGGGAGAAATTTAGTTTTCATCAATTTACTTGAAAAAAAAAAGCAAAAACAAAAACAAAAACAAAAGCAAAAAAAAAAAATTCATGACAACTGATCTCGATTCTTCAATCATTTTTGGATTCAAATTAATGAAACACCTATAGTAGATAAATAAAGAAACAATTAAACCCTAGTTTTATGCAACAAGGGCATAAAATTCTGACGAGAGTGGTCATTTTCTTTGCATGAAGATGAATCAAAACCCACTTCACGTATTAACTTCAAGAATTCATGCAACTCTAAACCACCATAACTCTTCTCATCTTCTTCAAGAAACCTCAATACTTGCTTAAAAAAGTCAACTTCACAAGGCAAAACAATGCCTCCGCTGATCTTGAATTCATATTCTTCCTCAGCTATTTTCAGAAGATATGTAAAAATTGGAAGCTTCAAGAACCTTGTTGGGATCAAAAACCGCATGCGAACTTCACCTACGTAAACCGCAAGGAAACCTAAAGGAATCTGGGGGTCTGAGTCGGACTCGGAGTCGGAATTGGAATCGGAGGGATCTCTTGCATGCTTGTGTTTGAGGCTCATGGCCTTCCAGCGTCTCATAACTTGTTTCAAATGAATGATTTGCCGAATTAAGTTCTCTTTATTATTTTTGGTTGTGTTTCCCATGAAAAATAATTGAAAGAGAAAGAGTTGAGTATGCAATTCTGAACAGAAATCAATTTGATAGAACAATTTATTTTATACATGTTGTGAATAAAAAGAGTACAAGAATCTAGAAGCAACATATACAGGACAACGAAAGTGCAGTACATAATTATTATACGAGGACGTCAATTACGTTTTATGGTTCCCATTTCTTTTATTACTTTGTGTGTTAAATTATTTATTAGTTGTAATTTTGTTAACCCATTGTTTGTCGGTACATAGTGACTCTGTGTACCCTCACCCTCATTTATCACTACTTCATTTATTATGAATTTACTTCCACTTTTTGGAAATCGTCATAAGCTTTTCCCTTGATGGATGTTATCCAATAAAAGCACACAATCAGTGAGATGAGCCTGCCAGCTCAGCCTTGGCCCTATGCCTTTTGGCCAGCTTGACTTCTGCCCTAAGTCTAGTAAGCAATAGTAGTTCATAAATATGTACTCCCACTAATTAATATTCAGGGGCAAATCTGATCCTCATTCATATTTTTAAGAAAAGGATTGAAACGAGCCTTTTGCTTAAAACTATGTATTTTCACTAACATTTGGGGAGAAATCTAACTCTTAGATGGCGTTCATTTTTTCATTTAAAATTTAAATAAATCTGAATTAATCTGAATTCTGAATAGAGTTGAATGCCTGAATTATTTGAATAACATGTTTCCTTTTTATCTAAATCGCTAAAAATAAGTATTAAATTATTTTTTTAACTTATAAAAATCAATATTTTTACATCCGTGTCCTTAAAAATTATAAATGTTAAACAAACAACAAACATCTCAAAGAACATAAATAAGATAATATATTATAATAAAATAATATGTAACCCTTTAATATTCTAAGTTAGTATATGCTGATCAATTTTATTGTTATTTATGATATTTTATTATGAAAAATATTCATAAAAAATTATAAAGATAAATAATGCCAATTCAAAGAAAACAAAAAAAATAAAAAAAATAATAGTCTTATAATTATCTTATCACAAGTTATAGAGATGAGTATTAAGGGCTTAACATTCTAAGACTCGTTCTCTTTATTATTTTATGAGATATTGTAACATGTATCATTATAATATTTACTAATGAAAAACTTAATATATATATTGTTTCAACCGGATTCAAGTGGTTCTAATAAAACAAATAAAATTTTTTAAAGAGGGATGAGGCAACCTTGCTAAACTTGAGGTGTGCTCTGATAAGATGGAGGAGGACAGTTGCGTGAGTTGAATGTTTGGCAAAAAGGAGTGAAAATAAGATGAAAATGAAGATGAAAACCACCAAACTTAAGCTATGTGAATCCTGCAAAACAAAGCAAGCTAAGGTTAGAAGTGGAGCCAACGGTGGCCAACGATCACATTTCGACGCTCAAGTAAGATTTTGGACAATAAAGTAGCAGCCTCAAAGTCTAAGGGAACTTGAAACTTTAGCGATGACCTTTTAGTTCTTAGGAAGAAGATGACTAATTTTTCAATAATGAAGAAGTTACCATTTTTCGAGAAGTCCTTAAACTTTTGTGAAGTGCTCCTTAAGGCTAAGGATCATCTTGGTCCTTTTGGATATATAGTGATCATCTAATGGCTGACCTCTCTTAGGCAAAGTTATTTGATTAACTTGCCTTTTGGTCCCTTGATAATGATACCCATAACTTGAAAGGTAAGGAAACCTTTAGCCACCTTTTTGCCTCTATAGCGGGCAAATGGCAGCCTCTCAGTCTTGTAATCTTGTTACTTTTCAGAGGGTAGCAAAGGACATCTGAGGTGGCTATCTCTTATTTCTTAGCCAAAGAATCTTAATTCTTATTTGCTCATTTTTCTTAGCCAATAAGAAGATTTTTTTGTTCTTTTCCATGATGGCGTGCACTATTCATATGTTGGCTCAAACCAATAAAATTTGGATTTCAATAATACCCCTCGATATTAGGCTTATGCACTTAATCAATCCTTTGGTAAGGGAGCTTAGCTCCTAATTCTATATGAGCTTTATTGATTTCCTAGTCAAACAAAGTGGCTTCCCTTGGTTGACCCACGTTGCAATGTCACTGAGTTATTGGCCCATATCAGCATCCAAATTCCCCCCCGAACATATATATTTTGTTATTTATATTAAATTTGATGAATCATTTGTATTTTAATATTTTATATTACTAATTTAGGAGAAAAAATACCATGTTTGTTATTAATGCAAAATAAAGTTCTCATGGTCTCACCGGGCGGACCTAAGGAAGGCCCATAAGGACTTCAACCCTTATGAACTTTTAAATTGTTAAAGTTTGGTCCGTTTTTTAAATTTAACTCCTTCAAGATTTTAAGTCCGTTAAAAATATACTTTATGTATTATGCTAGTAAACGGCCTGTACTAACAACTCATATTTCCTTTAAAAAAAATGGTGTGATATATTAGTCTACTGGAATTCAATGCAAAAAATTATATTGATCAGATTAAAATTCAGTGCTAAATTGAGTATTTACTCAGTAGTAAATCAATAGTTCTCGCCATAGTCTAAATCAAATCATATCTCTAGTCATTAGAATCATCGGCCTTCAAACTCAGCTATTTGCTTCTCAATCGTCCTCATCTTTCCCCTTTCTCTTCTTTATTTATTGCGGCTATTGTCATTGTAAACTTAATTGGCCTCCTGCCCCCAGCCCATGGCCTATCATCACTTTATGGGCTCACTCCCATCGGTCTATCCACTGTCTATTCCGAGAATATAGAGCCATTATGTAACTCATGTTCGGTTCATTAGTAGTCATTGTGGGCTCATGGTAGCAATGATAAAAATTTGAGTAGTGATACTTGACCTTCTTATTTTATGTTATTACTCCCAATATCTCAATTAATCCTATTAAATAATAAAATAATTTTTATTTCTATATCCTCTATCTAATCTTGACTCTAGGCTTATTATAATTTACCCTTCTTCATATAACCCACCATATAAACTTAAAACTGCTTAAAAATAAAAATTTGATAATCGTTCTCTTTTTTCCCTACTTGGTTTGGTTTTTTAGATTTACAAGGTTGTACTAAGAGAATGAAAGCTTTGATGTAGAAGCTTGATAGTTTTTGTAGACTAAAATGATGAATTTAAAACCCAAGCTAGTTAAATGGCATCGTTTTAGCTTGTTTAATTTGCTTAGGTTATCATGAGCTAAACATGTGGCTTACTTAAGTTGTAAAACGACATAAGTTGAAGACGTTTTGGCTAAGGTTTAAGTGATGCATGTGATCAGACACGTGAGGAGGAAATCAAGTTAGTTATAAAGCTGTTATTTATGTGGCTACAACCTGTGCAATCTGGGTTTCAGATTAACTATTATATAAGTTGATCAACAAAGCAGTTTTATAATGAATTTATGGAGCATTATCGACAGATTGAGAGATAGAGAAAATGTTATCTCGTTCTTTATAATCTTTTCTATTGTTGCTCTGTAATCTTCGCAAGAATCATCACTAAAGCTCATTTTAGTGGCTTCTCCTATGGATGTAGATTGTGCTTTCATGCACAATTGAACCACGTAAATCATTCTTTGTTTTTGTATGTGTTTGCTTCTTGATTTTAGCCTAATCTTGTGTTCTAATCACAATTATTTCTCATAAAAAAGCATGGTTGATTATTGAATCTTTAAGGCTGATTAGTTGGTTCGAAAGCATCTTGTTTGATCTTGGGCAGTGATTGAATTATTAAGTAATCTTTAAAGCATTCAATTTAATACAATTGGTACTAGAGTAGGGATAACAGATCAAGATCCAAGTATGGTTACACCAAGGATTGACGTTGAGAAGTTTAATGGTAAAAATGACTTTAACATGTGGAAGGTGAAAATGGAGGCATTGCTAGTTACACAAGGCCTTAGTGATGCCATTCAACCAGTAATCAAGAAGGTGGGTAAAGAGGTCTCTTTATTAAAGACTCCTGAATAGGCTATTTAGATTGATAGATAAGCCAAAAGAACTATAATCTTGAGTCTTGTAGATTCACTAATAAGGGAAGTTGCAAAAGAACCTATTGTTACAACTTGTGGGCCAAATTGGAGAGCATTTATATGAAAACGTCCCTTACAAATAGGTTATATAAAGAAGAGGATGTTTACATTGAAGATGGTTGACGGTTCATCTTTTAATGATTATCTTGATGAATTTAACAGAGTGTGTGACACTGTGGAAACCGTGTATGCAACCTTAAGTGATGAAGATAAAGCTCTACTATTAATAAGCTCTCTGCCAAAGTCTTATGAGCATTTTGCTGATGCCTTGATGTATGGAAGGCATACATTGTCTCTGAATGAAGTCAAATCAGCTCTTAACATTAAAGAATTGTAAGGAAAACAAGAATATCTGGGAAATGGATAGGTAGAGGTTTAACAGCAAAAGCAAAATCTTAAGGGAAGAGAAAGAAGTAAAGAAAGAACAAAAAAAAGCCTAAGAACTTAAAGTGCTTTTTGTGCTAAAAAGAAGGCCATTTTAAGAAATATTGTAAAAAAAGAAACTAAAAAAAAAGAAGACAGAATGGAAATGCAGCTATTGTTGAAGAAGAAGGTTATGAGTCTGCTGGAGTGTATATTGCAATAGATAGCGAAGAAAGGGTAAATAGGTTCTAGATTCAGGTTGTACCTTTCATATGAGTCCGTATAAGAGTTACTTTACTAAATATCATGATTATAATGGTGGTAAAGTGATAATGGGCAATAATGTTGTGTGTAAGATCATAAGAATTGGCTATATTAATCTTAAGCTATATGATGATACTATTAGAGAGCTAAAACAAGTTAGATATCTGCCTGATTTGAAAAGAAATATGATTTCTTTAGGAATGCTTAATCAAATAGGATGTAGTGTTAAGATTGAATCAGGTGTGTTTTCAAATGCTGTCATTGATAGAACCAGACTATGGTATCTAAGGTTAGGTTACATAGGAGAAGAATGGTCTTAAAAAACTAAAAAACAAGGTGTATTTGGAAGTGATTAGATTGGAAACTTGAAATTTTGTGAAGACTGTGTACTTGACAATTCAACAAGAGCTAGTTGTAATATATCAGTTCACAAGTCTAAGGATAAATTATATTATGTTCATTTTGATTTATGGGGGCCTGTACAACAAATATCCCTAGGTGGTAATAACTACTTTTTATCAATCATTGATGACTTTTCAAGAAAAGTATAAGTTTATATCTTGAAAGTAAAGATCAAATGTTTGATAATTTTAGAGAATAAAAGAGCTTAGTTGAAAATCAGACTGGAAATAAGGTGAAGAAACTTAGAACAAACAATGGCTTAAAGTTTTATAATTAATGGTTTGACAGCTATTGTGCAGAAAAGGGAATTGCAAGATACAGAACTGTTAAACTGACACTTCAATAGAATGGCTTAGCAGAGAGGATGAATAGGACTCTTATAAAGAGAGTAAGGTATATGCTTCTTCAAATAAAGCTTTTTAAGACTCTATAGGCATAAATGCTCTTAACAACTTATTACTTAGTTAACCTATGTCCATCTACAACCATAGATTTCAAGAAACCTATGAAAAATGGATTGGTCAGCCTACAAACTATGGAGATTTGAAAGCATTTGCTTGTTCAGATTATGCTCACATAAGCCAAGGAAAGCTAGCTCATAGGACTTTAAAGGTCATCTGCATAAGATATCTAGAAGGGGTTAGAATTATAAAATCTAGTGTTCAGATGTTAATCCTCCAAAATGCATAATTAAACAGAGATGTGTCATTCAATGAAGAAGAATTGATAAGCAAGAAGTCTGTTCAAGGGGCATTTGAGACTAATTCTAAAGGTACAGATAAACCTTAGATTGAGGTGGAATTATTAAATCAAGATGATATACATGAAGTTGTAGATTCAAGTGATATCATTGATAGGTTAGAAGATCAAGAAACATCACAACCAGAACAATAATCACACTTACAAGCTCAAGGCTATCATCTAACTAAAGATATACCAAAAAGGCAAATCAGGCCATCTAGAGGATATGATATGCTTATCTTATTGCATATGCCTTGGCAGCTGCACAAGAAATTGATGATAAAGAACCAAAAACCTTCAATGAAGCAATCTAGAGCAAGTTCAAAACAGAATGGAAAGAAGCTATAAATGAGGAAATGTTATCTTTACACAACAATAATACTTGGGAACTAGTTGAAAAACCAGCAAATAGAAGAATTATGGCTGCAAGTGGATTTTTAAAATCAAGGAAGATTTGACAAGTTAGAGCCAAGGAGATTTAAAGTAAGGCTTGTGACAAAGGGTTATACATAGAAGAAGATGGTTGATTTCAAGGAAGTATTCTCCTCTATAGTCAAATATGCATCAATAAGAGTGATTCTGCCATTCACAACAATACAAGATAGCAGTACAAGACATAAAGCTTGATCTACTTGATGTCAAGATTGCATTCTTACACAGAAGATTTCAAGAAGAGATATTCATGACTCAACCTAAAATCCCTTTATGGATTAAAACAATCCCCTAGGTGATAGTATATTAGATTTGATGAATTCAAGTTTACACATGGATTTATGAGATGCAAGTATGATTGTTGTGTGTATTACAAGCTGTTGAAGGACGATCTCTACATATACCTTCTTCTATATATAGATGACATGTTAATAGCGCGTAAATAAAAGAAAAAAATAGAAGCATTGAAGCTAATTCTGAGCTTTAAATTTGATATGAAGAACGTAGGGTTTGCAAGGAAGATTTTAGGGGTAGAAATTAAGAGAAACAGATTAGCAAGTCTCATGTTTCTATCGCAAAAGAAATATCTGATCATGGTGCTTGATACATACAAGATGTTGCACTCTAAACCAGTACTGACTCCCTTAGCAGCTCATTTCAGGCTAAACAATTTACAGTGTCCAAAAAAAATGAAGAGATACTTAAGAAGAAAAATGTACCTTATGACAATGCAGTGGGATGCCTAATGTATGCAATGATGTTAATGAGATATGACATATCACATGCAGTAAGAGTTGTGAATAAATATGTAGCATCACTTCAAAGGAAACATTGGAAAGCAGTCAAATGGATTATGAGGTATCTAAGTGGTACATTGAGCTATGGACTAGTTTATGGAAAAAAAACAAAGGAAAATGTGAAGGTTTACTCGAGTATATCGACTCAAATTATGCTGAGGACTTGGACAAGAGAAGGTCTTTGACAGGTTATATATTCATATTTAATGGTTGTCTCATTAATTGGAAAGTTACTTGACAACATGGGGTTGCTTTATCAACTACAACGACAAAATATATAGTTGCTACTGAAGCAGTAAAAGAAGCATTATGGCTTCAAGGATTAATGGGAGAATTAGGTGTAAAACAGAAGATTGTAACAATCCTTTATGACAGCTCTAGTGCTCTTCATATGTGTAGGAATCCTATACATCATGAAAGGACAAAGCATATAGACATTAAACTTCATTTCATTAGAAATGAAGTGTCTAAATGAGTTGTGAAACTTGACTCCCTCCTATATTTGCAGCTAGCGAGACAAGCCCCATTAGTGCAAGATCACCACCTTCGTATATCAAATGTATTTTTTTCTCAGAAAGTATCCTTCCAAGGTCTTTGGCAGCTTCAACAAAGTTTGAAGTACGTCCATAAGTTGATCCACAAAATCCACAAATATTTTTAAGCTTTTGAACTGGAACTACTGTCATCATGATTCTCTTTCAACTAACCAAATCTGTGCTTCAATCAACCAACGAATATTAGTGGGAATCCCATGGATCATTAACAGATGCAATCGTTCAACACGAGTTCTATAAATTTTTTTTAGAGCATTTTGAGGGAGAGAATGAAAACACTTATGCAGTTTATATTGTATTTCTTCCATGCATGATTCAGGGTTTCAGTTATTGTTTGGAAACTGAAAGAACCGATTATAAGAGTCATGGATTACCATTATTCGCCATTTAATTAGGTGGAAGAATTAAGTAACCTGAAAAGCACAAAAACACAAAACAAAAGCAAAAATAAAAGACATGTAACAAGATGAAATTTAATTTCCATAATAATAAGGATTTCTCGAGTCATTGTGTTTTCCAAGAATGGTTTCAATCTTTGTCCATTTACTTTGAATTAATTACCATTTTTTGGATTCTTAATTTCCATGGCCCCATTTAGATATACATTTTTTCACCATAAATAGACCACTCCACTTTGATTTTAACTTCCCTAAAAACAAATAAAAATGAAAATTATAAAGCAAAACTTTTTGACTAATCTCAAATATTTTTCGAAAAATTATTTTATCATGAAAAGTTTTAGTTTTTGCCTTAATAATTTTGAAATTCTCATATGCATCATTTCTTAATTCTTCATATTCACTCAATTGTAATTTTTGTAAATTATTAGTGTCATTAAAATTTAAATTAAAAGCTTTAATAACCTAAATTGATTTATGGTCAAGTTCAACCAGTAAGTAACATTGGTTACTATAAATCATCTGATAGGGTGACATCCCTAAAGATGTCTTAAATGTACTGCAGTAAGCCGAAGCACATCAATAAGTCGAAGGGACCAATCTTTACGATTTGGGTTTTACCGTCTTTTCTAAAATTTATTTTATCTCCCTATTTACTAATTCAACTTGACTACTTTTTTTTGGATGATAAGGAGACTTTATGTGTAATTTCATATTTCTTCATTAAAGATTCAAACAACTTGTTACAAAAATATTTACCTCTGTAATTGAAAATTGCTCGAGGGATTCCAAATCTGCTCAAAAGATTTTCTTTTAAAAAGTAGATCATAGTTTTGTGACCATTGTGTTGACAATGAATCGTTTTAATCTATTTGGAAACATAGTCAACAACAACCAATGTATATACAAATCCAAATGATGATGGAAATTAGCCTATAAAATTTATTTCCCAATAGTCAAATATTTTAATGACAAGGATAGGGTTTAAATGCATCATATTTCGCTTTGAGATTGACCCTAATTTTTGACAATTCTCACACGTTTTACAAAGTGCATGCCAATTTTTTAAATAATATAGTCCAATAAAATCCACATTGTAATATTTTTGCAGGTGTCTTCTTTGAAGAAAAGTGGCCACCACATGCTTCAAAATGACAAAATTAAATGACATTACTTACCTCATCATCTGATATGCATATCTGAAAAATATTTTTTATGATAATATCTTTTAGAAGGAGCTAATTGATGGGTAATCAAGGTATTCCTTAAAGGGTCGACAAACTCAATGATATTATCTTCTGCAAATGGTTCATTAGACTTCTTAGTTGTAGTCAAATGTACACTAAGGACAACAAGAAGCTATGCCACTGTAGCATGGTAATGATGGCATGCCAGCTACCAACAATAAGTGAATTGGTAGGATGTGAACCAGAAAAATTAAATATTGTCTCCCTGGGCATGCCAGCTCATAAGTTAGGGTTAATATTAGAGCTTGAGAAACTATAACCTTGAGAAGCTATTGACTGCAAATTAAAATATCCATTAAAATGTTTTAGGGAGTTATGAAGGTGGAAGTATCTTCCAATTTCTAAGGCCATCTAGTAGACATCATCTAGGATCCTATTAAAGTGTAGTTAGCCTCCTGCTTGATGCTAATGTCAAACAATTAATAAATTTGGTCAATGTAACTGAAACTTGCTAACTGAAGTCAGATTGTGACTTGAGCACCTTAAAATTGGGATAGACGATTAGTAGCAGTGAATTCTTCTTGCCTAAGATTGAGCAATTTTTCTAACTACCATCTCCTATTATAGGTTGATTATTATGTTCTAATTATGTCCATTTTGACACAAAAAATTACATAATCTTGATCTGCATATTGTCACTGAACAGTGTCAATATCATTTACCGACTAACTTGAGTTTGATATAACAAACACACGGTGTGTCTCTCATGTCTCACCATGATGGAGAAATTTTCTAATGCATGAAGTAAGCTTCGATATGTGGGTTAGCTTGGAGAAGATATCTCAAAATGAAGAATATGGGGAGTTAATGGGAAGAAACAGTTCAGTAGTTTATAATTCTGTCGTCGAGCTGTATATCTAACATGGTCTAAATTTATGTGAATAAGAACAGGGAATCTTCATTCCTCTTTTCCATTTTATACCCGGATATCTCTCAACCTTTATATGTGGCCCACTGGAGATCTGCCTCTAATAACTAAAATAACAATTTCATCCACTCAAATAAATGCTGACCAAGCTTTCACAAGAAAAAGTAACATCTTTAGTGAAGTAATTTACAGTTCCTTATCATCTTCGTGTGAGTCTATCAGTATGATCCAAAAACATAATAAATCTTGTTAGATCCTGTTTATTGATGTTTAAATGTTGATCATTGTGAAATGTAGAAATGATGACGTGAAGTTTCTTTGGTCATCAATTAGTGAGATCTTGTTTGAAGTTGTTTTCTGAAATGAACTGCCAAATGGAAGTTTTTTATCCAGGAAAGTTCAACAAAGTTCTGGTATGGCGTAGTGAAATTGGTTTGTGCAACTCAAGAGTCTTTCAGGTGAACGATGATGGGTTTTGATTTATAAATGTTATAAATCTACTGTGAATAGTAATCTAGTAGAATCCTCTATAAGTTCTAGTTATTGAAATTATCTACTTTGTCCAGTTTGAGTTAAGGGCAAATGTAATATGAAAAATAGTTGTCGCATCTTTTAGGTTACCTAACATTTGATCAATCCAATTATGAGGGCTTCAAGATGTCTAACAATATGTAGAATGCCCATGCTCCTACCCATTTTTTATCTTATACAATAATTTGTTTTAGATGCTAATATCTTTGTCGATACGAGTATCAATATTACAATATCTGCGTTTTTTGGGTTTTACATAGGTTCGACTGTTTGACAGTACACACTATCTGAAGGCATTTGGAATTAGAGATGTATGGGTTGCTGTTGGGTGGAGTAGTGATGTTCTTCCTGCTGTCAAACGAATGTCTAATGTTGCGGTTGTTGTTCCCAAGTCTGGTGCTAGCTTATGGGCTGATCTTTGGGTATACCCATGCCTGCCATTCTACTTCGATATTCACATTGTTATCTCCTTCATATTAGTGATCTTACTGATCACGATAATGTGACTAATGAGTTCGTATTCTCTTTATGGGCAATCCCTGCTGCCTCAAGACTTGAAACAAAACAAATTGGAGGGCGAGTCAGTGGTCCATCTCCATTGATCCATCAATGGATAGAATTCTGCTTGCAAACAGCGAGAGCATTGCCTTTCAAGCAAGAGGTTATCCCGGGCACATCTCCCTCTGCCCTTGAAACTACCCTGGTTAAGTTGCCTGAAGAACTTCTGAAGGGTAAACCAAGTCTGGGTACTGACTTAATTGCTGGAGTACCCCCGGCTGAAGTTCTGGCCAGATGTGAGTTTTTGGAGCCATTATCTGAAGCTACTTTTGTCAAATTATGAGTGGCTGGTTGCTAATCTGCAAAAACCTGCTCCTGTCTTGATGAAAAGGCTGCAACATTACTTGTCATCATTAATCCAAAGCTTTCTAGCAAAAGCTACATTGAAAAGTTAATGGCACTGCATGCCAGTGATTATAATGCTGTCAGGGCAATTGGGTCAGGGCAATTAGGTCAGAGCATAACTTCATTAGGAAAAGATGCTTCAGCTACGTTAAATATTACAGGATGTACTGAGATGGCTGAAGTTCTTGAGGTTTTACGAGAAGCGAAAGACGAGTCTTTGTTTGAACAAAGTTGTTGCCAATCTTGCAGAGTTCGAGAAGAAAGATCACGGAGCGAATGCCACCGATTTCCTCATCATTGTAGCCTCCATAGTTGAAGTTTCCTCATTTGAAGCTGTTTATGCATAAGCTTTTTCCCTGCTCAAGTACAGGAAACTGAAGAATTAACCAGACATGATATGCTGAAAGAGGGAAGTTTTCTTCCTTGAATGCGGCCTTGTAATTTGCAGTGAAGTAATAGGATGATCACTAGCAAGAACCCTGTCAAGGTAGATTTTATGATGTCAACATATTATTAAGCATTTGTCACTTTAGCACTTTCGCAATGATACATTCATAGCATGAAATTAATTATATGATCCTGATTAATCAATTAATTTTCATGAGTTTTAACCTAGTTAAAACTAAGTACAATCATCGTTAACAAATACTGAAATTGGGTAAATATGATCTCGACATTGAAGAATTTGAAAACCCAACCCACAGAGGAAATTACCTACTGCATGGAGATGGAGATGGTTACTTGCGATTTCAATGCGCAAGGTGTGCCCCGAAACAAGGGAAAAGATTAACGTATCCTCCAATGAATGAAAACGGCTGGACTAATTCTGATAATAGTTTATTAAATGACAAATCATTGTTGTTGGGTGTTGGTTATATACGTCATTACCACTTCAAGTAGAAGATGAAGGTTGTGCAGGTGATTTCAGAAATAAAATACATTCTGAGAGATGATGGTCTACTATTGCATGCCCCCCAGATTTAAGAATCTTTTGATTGGGGCATTTGGCAACGATTCGACAAATTCTAGATTCAACCTCCTCCACCAAGGGATTCCAACTGAGTTATCAATTATCGTAGCAGTTCTATTAACTAAAATTAGCACATATAATACAAGAAAAAGAACAACAAATACACAGTGAAGTTGAATTGAAAATGAAGTTGAAAGTTGCCGCCCATAGCTGCTGACTAATAATAAAACGAGACAAATTAATTATCCTCAGACCTCTATGTATATGTTATCATAACTTTACTTTCCCTAGCCTGTTATATTCACTTAACACTTGATGCCTAAACCATTAAAACTAAATGACCATAGGGGTATTTATAGTATGTAAAAACAAACAAAAACACGTTAAAAATTTAAAAAAATTAATAATCACACTCTAAATTTACCACTCAACTCTAAATAATAGCCATACTCTAAAACAATTTACAACCTTTGACGGAGTAGCTATAAGGAAAATCCTTTTCTCAGTAGATTGGCATTGCCCGAGAGTTGCAAGGAAAACAGACGCCTGCAACTGTGCCGGAAGATTCAACTAGCACTGAAAAATATCATAATTTAATTGATATGGACAAATCATCTTATGTAATTGTGATGTCGGGAAGCATTAGTGATCTATATGTGAAGTATTATTGGCGACATTGGTGGTTTTATCTTGTTAAAATGGGGATGACTTATAGTTACTATTTTATTGTAAACAATCTTATTTAATTAACATATGATTTAAAACCATTATGTAAATCAATCTATTAATTTTCATGATATTTAACTGGGTTAAAACTAAGTGCAATCAATAAATCTCGTTTCCTTTAAAAAACTGCTACGCTTTGATTTTAGTGCTTAATATTTATTAAACTCTTATACAAGGATTTTGAAATCAAACTCGTAACTACAGATTATCTAATTGCGAGTTGCTGTCCATAGCTGCTGATTTGTAGTGATTATCTAAGTGATTGAGGTGACAACATTTTTTTTTTAATTTTCAATAGCACAATGTGGAATTCAATAATTAAATTCTCCTATTTAATTTGTTTCAAGTTAAATTATTAATTACTTAAACTTTGTTTTAAGTCTTTAATTTTATGTGTTTATGCAGAATTGGATTCTTGAGCGTGTTGGACACGACCAACAATGAAATTGACAGTAAACAAACATTAAAACGTGTGGACTCCGGTAGCTGCCCTACAAATCCAACAATGAAATTGGATTCTCGGGACCCTCCAATGAATTTCTAGCCCCGTTGACTCCACTGACTAAAGTTCTGTAAAATAAAAAAAAGTACATAGAATTTCACCAAATGCAAAACGCATGGAATTTAATTTTTGGCCGTGTGGACTAAAATATAATTTAACAAAAAAGGAAAAAATGGTAAGATTTTTCGAATGTGTGGATAGTGATCCCTATTTTACCGAAACAACTTGTCTCGAACATCAAGATGATTGATATATTTTTTTTAATCATATCAACTTTCATATCTTTCTACCCCCAGAACATGCTCACATTCAAGTCTATGTTGCTAATTTGAAAAAGAAAATTAAATCAAATCAACACCAAAGCAATGAAAAGTAAAGCTTTTGAATTTTAACTCCAGCTGGCAAACGTATTTAGCGTTTTCAAATTCTTCCCATTGCATATCTTCTTCCTCCATCAATGCGATATTAAGTACCTTTTCTTTATCATATTCTTTTCTTTGAATTTCTTCTTCTTCCTCCGTCAATGCAATATTTGAACAATTAGGAAAGAGTTTAAGAACATAAAAAATCTCCTAGGTTTATACGGTACAACAAATTTAAATTCTCAATTATAATAGATAATAATTAAACTAATAATTATTTATTTACTTATTTTAGTAATTTCACCTAAGAATAATATTGTCATTAGAAAAAATCTAATAAGTGGAGTGGTTTTATACAAAATCAACTACATACAGTAATAAGTGAGCACGCACCTTTGATTCTCGGGACCCTTCAATGAATTTCTAGCCCTGTAGACCCACCGGCTACGGCTAAAGGTCTGTAAAACAAGTAAATAGATTTTTCACAAAATGCAAACCTTGTCGAATTTAATTTTTGACCATGTGGATCAAAATGTAAATTAAAGAAAAAGACAAAACAAAAAAGAGGTAAAATTTCCAAAACGTGTGAAAGATGACTCATGATTTATTAAAACGACCTGCCTCGAATATCAAGACGATTAATCTTTTTTTAATTCTTTTCGAAATAATATCAACTCCCATATTTTTCCACTCGCAGAACATGTTCACATTCAAGTCTAACTTGCTAATTTGGAAAAGGAAATCAAATCAAATCAATACCAAAGCAATAAAAAGTAAAACTTTTGGATTCTAACTCCAGCTAGCAAACGTTTGAATTCTCTAATTAAATTCTTCTGCTTCATTTGTTTTAAGTTAAATTATTAATTACTTAAACTCTGTTTTAAGTCTCTAATTTTATGTGTTGGCATCTATGTAGAATTGGATTCTTGAGTGACTTGGACACGACCACAATGAAATTGATGGCAAACAAACATTAAAACGTGTGGACTCCGGTAGCTGCCGTGCAACTCCACAATAACAATAATTGAGTACGCACATTTAATTCTCCGGACCTCTTCAATGAATTCCAGCCCCATTGACTCCACCGGCTAAAGCTAAAGTTTTGTAATAGAAAAAAGGTCAATAGAATTTCTAGAAAATGCAAAACTTGTGGAATTTAATTTTTGGCCATGTGGACCAAAATGTAAATTAAAGAAAAAGACAAAAAAGTAAAGGGGCAAGATTTATAAAACGTGTAGAAGGTGGTCCATGATTTATTGGAATAACCTGCCTCGAATATTATAATGATTGATTTTTTTTATTTTTTTAAATAATATCAATTCCCATATCTTTCCACTCCTTGAAAATGCTCACATTCAAGTCAAATTAAATCGACACCAAAACAATGAAAATTGAAAAGTAAAATTTTTTGAATTCTAACTCTAGCTGGCAAACGTATTCAGTATTTTTAAATTCTTCGAATCGCTTATCTTCTTCCTCCATCAATGCAATATCAAGTATTTTTTTCTTTTTCGTAATCTTTTCTTTGCATTTCTTTTTGCTCTATTAATGTAATTTAACTTCTTTTTTTATTTGAACGGCTCGGAAAGAGTTGAAGAACATAAAAAAGCTCTTGGTTTATACGGTAAAACAAATTTAACTTATAATTATTCAACTAACAATTATTTATTTACTTATTTTAGTAATTTCACCGAAGAATAATAATGTAATTACAAAATATCTAGTGCGTTGGGTGGTTTTATACAAAATCAACTACATACACATATGCAGATGCAGATGCAAATAATATTTTTAAATAAGAAAATTGTGTATTGAGATGAATAAGATGTTTCTATGATTTTATTTTAGGAAAGCTTGGTGGTGGGAACGACATGAAGTTGCGAGTTGCTGCACACAGTTCTGAGTAATAATAAAACAAGACAAATTAATTAAACTCAGGCCTTGACGTATATGTTATCTTAACTTTACTCACCCTCGTTTGATGATATTCATTCTTGGAGCTAAGGGCGCATGTAATATTTGTAATTGTATTAAGTATATATAAATGTAATTTTCAAAATCAGGTTCTAAAAAGCTACTTCTTCCCTATTTTTCAAAATCTGTTGTAGGATAGGCTGATTTTTTTAAAAGTAATTTTTAAAATTTTTTACCAAACACCAAAACCAGCTTTTAACTTTTCAAAATCACTTTCGAACTTTCAAAAAGCAATCTGAAATGAACCATTACTCTTGTTGTCTTGCTAATAATTTTAGTCTAATTTTAGTTCTACTGCTACCACTACTCAAGGTAAGCGAAAGTTATAGATGTGGCAAAATCAATAATTAAATTCATAAAAACGTAAACTGATTTTCCTGACTAAATAGAGTTGCGCAATTTCATCAATTTGGAAGAATTGACATTGATGGACTGGCCTTTCTCGCCATATAATTATAATCCTTTTAGAAATCTATTTTTTATTAATTATTTTCTTTTAAGTTAATTTCAATTTCAAAAAGAGATATCTTAAGTTGTATATACTCTACCGGGAGTTCCTTCAGAACAATTTCCTTATTCCAATAATAACGAAAAGGTGGTAAATTAGAAATATAAAATACAGGTGTTGATTATATATCATGATTGGATGGATTATGCGAAAAAACGGAGAATTTTAATTTATTTTTTGTTGAATGTTAATTTTTCAGGTTATCTTGATTTCAATTTGGAATAATAATTTGGTCATAGATTTCAGCCATAGGCTAT
This sequence comes from Citrus mangshanensis, assembly GCA_030449895.1. Lineage (NCBI taxonomy): Eukaryota > Viridiplantae > Streptophyta > Magnoliopsida > Sapindales > Rutaceae > Citrus > Citrus mangshanensis. The sequence continues at coordinate 133,967 of JASUUJ010000070.1, forward strand.
CATAGTCTAGGCTTAATGGTACCATTATTCTTGATGAAGGCAATGACTCCCAATCCTCTTATAAAAAATATTTTCAACTATTTTGATGACAAACCTCTCTTACAGTTAATAGTCTCTAAAAATAGATAGATTTATTGTTGTCATGTCAAAATTATTTATCGTAATGAAATATAATTAATACGTCAAAATTATCAGGTATATATTCTATTTTACTTTTTCAATACAGCACTTTTTTTTTATATATAAAATAATCAGCTATGCCCCTGAGGCATTTTCTAGGAATAGCTTCTGGCTTCTGCTTACCTCTGTTTCTCTTGTAGTTTTCTTTTTCAAATTTTTAATGAAGTTAATTAATAAAAGAAGAAGGGCAGGTTTTTCCAAGTCACGCATTATTTGACCACCGTCAATCAAGAAACCAACCAAGTTAATTTCTCTCCATGATTTCCAAAAGCTAGAAAATTTTGTTATTTTTATCACAAGGAAGTTGTATTCAATTTAGACAATACAATAGTATAGCAGCAAAACATCCAAGATCTTATTACAGCTTCAAAGTAAAATATTGCAGTACACAACAGACAATCCTTATGATATTCATAGTAAATTCACGAAGTGAACAGGCCACTGATATCTTAAGCAGCAGCCACAGCTTCGGTAGGCTTCGAATCTGATTCTGCTGGTGCTGGTTTTTCCTCTTCCCAGAAGGCAGTCTTCTTCCCGGCCTTAGAAACAGTCTGGAGGACAGCGTCGGGCTGCACGTTGCCCTTCACAGTCACCTTTTGCTCCTTCAAATCAATGTCAAATGTTTCCACACCATCCATTTTCCCCAACACTCTCTTCACTGCTCCATAGCAGCCCTCGCATGACATGTCAACCTTAAGGACAACGGTCTGAGACATAGCAGGGCTTGAAATAAAAAAAAAAAACGACAAAAATTGATTTTTTTTTTTGGGGGCTTTTGTTTTCGTTTTGTTTTTGATGCTATTATCGGTAACGATTTTGCTTTTCATAGAGGAAAAAATGGGCGACGGGCTCTAACGATAAATCAACTTTGTTTGTGGAAATATAAATCAATTTCACCTGCTTTTTAAAGTACAAATACAGAAATGGAATTTTCACAAAATACCAAACATGTGGAATTTAATTTTTGGCCGTGTAGACCAAAATGCAAATTAAAAAAAAAAGAAAAAAAGACTTAAAGACTTCTAAAACATGTGGAAGTTTTTAGACTTTTTTATAATGGTGGGTTTTCCAAAGGGAAAAAAAAAAACATAACAACACTTCTAAGGCTTATTTTGATGATCACATGTACACTCTTTAATTTTATAAATGGATATATAAATACTTTTTTTACAAATATGTATTACTTTTTAACATCATATTTTTATTTATTATAAATATTTAAAGTTAATTTTAGGTTCATATATAATAATAGGGTATAATTGTATAATCGTTCTCTTACTAAACACAAATACACAAATGACAAATATTGAAAGAAATGGAAGAAGATTAATGCATGAAAGACTTATAGAAGACAACCAAGTAAATCAACTATAAGCTAGCTGGGTGCATAAATTGTTAGATGTGTTATAAGTAAATAGCGAATGACATAAAGCCCTCTTGTGAGCTACATAGAGAGAGAGTAGTTAAAGATATAGAGTGGGTGGTTCAAAAAAAAAAAGGTGATAATGTTTGTTCTGTTATTAATAATATAGAAAAAAAATATGTCTGAACATTATTAAGTGTATTCTAAAAAATAAAAGGTAACTTAAATTTATTTTGGTCATTATATAATAAAATAATACTTTTATAATAAAATTTATCAGAACAACCAAAACAACTCAGTTTACTAAACACTCTAATTAGCAACTTATCTCATCCGCACAATAGAAGCAGATTATTTAATTAGCCACTACAATCTCAAACTGGCCCATACTCAAAAATGGATTCTTTGAGTAACTTAGAGGAGTTGGGCATGACCTACAATGAAATTGACATTCTTGTGGCGCCTAAACACAATTATAATATTGAAGAAAATAAAATTTTTTTATTAAGTGTTTAAAACTAAATTTAGACAATGAATTTGGACTTTCTTCAATCCTATTTTAATTAGTAAATAAATTACTTGGTTCTAATAACTTTGCAATGCAAAATAAATAGTTAAATTAATAAATTATTAACTAATTTTCAAATTCATAAATTGTTAACTAGTTTCCTGACATATATAGCTAAAGTTGTAAGTTGCTTAATTTCATCAACTTGGAAGAATTGACAGTAATGGAATGGTCCCCTTTTGAAATATAAAGCCTTAAGCTAAAATGATAATTTTACTAGTTGTTTACTTTGAAGTTCAAAAAACAAAAGTTTAAGTTATATATATTACAGTGAGAGTTTTTACAGAGCAATTCCCTTCCTCAAATAATATAAGAAAAAGTGGTAATTTAAAAGTAATATAAATAGATATTGATTATATATATATCTTGATTTTCATCTATTATGTGATCAAAGTAAAACTTTTGATTTATTTCTTGTTCAATGTTAAATTTTAAATTATCTTAATTCCAGTGATTTAGAATATTTAGTCATGAATTATGCGTTTGTTAATTTTTCTGCCATTGACAGTCATATTCTAGACTTGATAGTACGTTTCTTGAATAGGGGTAATGAATACTCTTTCTCCTATTATAAGAAATACATTAATTGTTTTACATATTGTTACAATTAGTAGTCTTTAAAAATGGATAGATTTCTTATTTTCATGACCAAATTATGCATTCCTAGGGCTATGACTATTAATAAACTTATTATTTAATGTATATGTTAAAAAATTTAAGTTTTTATGCATTTATTAACTGTTATAAGCTAAAGGATGAATTATTTTTCAAATAAATGCGAGTGGTGCATCTGCAAGGGTTCTTTCTTTCTTTTTCTTCTTCTTTTTTTTTAATAACCATAATTTGCCTTGGTGCTTGGCAAATAATTACTATGACATCTCCTTTTAGGTTTGATACATCTCTTTCCATCAACTTATTGGAAATATCTCCTCATCTCCCCTCATTTACATTATACCAATTGAAGGCCTCATATTTTCAAACTATCACTTCCAAATCTCAATATCACTTGAGCATCCTTGAACCATTCAAAACTCAAGTCTGGAAATATGATTCAGATCCTCTCATGATCTGAGCTCTCATGAGCTTTTAAAGATCTTGTGTCATGTGTCTTTAAGTCATAGTGTATGAATTGAGTTTAACTTCTTTATTTTCTTTATTTATTAACTACCAATAACGCACATATATTTTTATTCAGGAAGAGATCAAATCATGACATAATCATAATCCTTAAAAATAATCAAATATATTCTTTGCCCCTGCACCCTCCCCTCCCCCCCCCCCCTCGCGAGTCAAAATTCTAATGATATAACTTCTATGTATCTCATTGTCTGGTTATGGAGATGGTGACACATTTTCCAAATGCCTTTTTGCATTAGCGTGACTAGGAGTATGTTGATCTCTCACACGTTAATTTGAGTGAAGAATCTCCAAATTAATTGCTAGAAAACAACCCAGAAAAAGACACACTTTCAGTAAAATTGATTAATTTTCGGCCAACCTATAGAATTTCACATTGATCATTAGACGACACAGATTGCTAAAGTGGTTAGATGTTTGGTGACGCTACAAGTTCATGACTTGAAATTTAATCTCTATCGATTGATAGCAGTAAATTGATTTTACAGACATAAAGATAAGCTTCCATTATTATTATTTTTTCAAAAAACTTTTTTACAACGCGTGCACTTGGACAAAAATTCTATTTTGTTAACTAATAATAACTGAATACATATTGACTCCACCAGCTAAAGTTTTCTAAAATGCTGCAAAATGCGAGACGTATGGAATTTAATTTTTGGCCGAGTAGACCAGAAATGCCCAAAGACTCCTAAAACATGTGGAATGTGATCTATCATTTATACTTTAGCTTTCTTATAATGATGGATTTTCAAAAGGGAAAAAGGACACCTCTAGAATTTATTTCAATGATCATATAAACTATTTAATTTGATAAATGGGCACACAAATTCTGTTAACAAATATATATTATTCATATTCTGTATTATTTTTTAACATCATATTTTTATTTATTATAATTGTTTAAAGTTAATTGTTAGGTTGATATATAATAAAAACGTATAATCGTTCTCTTACTAAACACACATACTCGTAGTTTCTGTTCATTTGTCATCTCAATCTCTCTCATTTATCCTTTGTTGATAGCTCAAAACGCGTCACTGTGGAAAATTATAGCAAAACGACAAATATGGAAAGAATGGGAAGAAAATTAATGCATGAAAGACTTGGAGAAGACAACCAAGTATGTCAACTATAAGCTAACTGGGTGTATAAATTGTTAGATATATTACGAATAAATTGGGTGTATAAATTGTTAGAGACAGAAAGAGAGTGTGTATTTTTTAAAACTTAAAGATATAGTTAGAATGGGTGGATCAATCAAAGTTGGCCTAACTCGAAAATGGCGTACAATTGTTTTTGCCTTAAAGTCTGCAAAATAGTTCTCAAATACTCTGCATGTTCCTCCTGGCTCCGAGAATACACCAAAATATCATCAATGAACACGATCACAAATCGATGCAGATAAGGCCGAAATACCCTATTCATAAGATCCATAAAAGCTGCTGGAGCATTTGTTAACCCAAATGGCATCACCAAGAATCATAGTGTCCATAACGAGTTCTAAATGCTGTTTTAGGAACATCGGCCTCCTTAATTCTAAGTTGATAATATCCCGAGCACAAATCGATCTTAGAGAACACTTTTGCTCTATGAAGTTGATCAAACAAATCATCAATACGTGGAAGTGGATATTTATTGCGTACTGTAACTTTATTCAACTACCTATAATCAATGTAAAGTCTAAGAGTACCATCATTTTTCTTAACAAACAAAATTGGAGCTCCCCACGGAGACACACTGGATCTAGTAAATCCTTTATCCACTAATTCTTACAGTTGAACCTTAAGTTCTTTTAGTTCAGCTGGAGTCATCCTATACGGTGCTATCGATATAGAAGCCATCACAGGGACTAAATCGATAGAAAACTCAATCTCCCTGTTAGGTGGTATCGTTGGAAGTTCATCTGGAAATACATCTAGAAACCCCTGGACTACTGGAATATCCTCAAATCTCAACTCCCAAGCTTTAGTGTCTATTACGTGTGCAAGATAAGCAGAGCAACCATTTCTTAGTAACCGCCTGACACTAATAGCCGATATGACACATGAAGGTAAACCTCTACACTCACCATAAAATTTCACCTCAGCTTCTCCTGGCTTATTGAACATAACTTTCTTTTTAAAACAATCCACAGTAGCATGGTGAGATGCAAGCCAATCCATACCCAAAATGGCATCGAAATCTCGAATGTCTAAAATAATCAAATTTGCCACAAATTCATGTTCACCCAATCGAATCATACAATCTCTATACACACTCTCGGCAAGTAGTGACCCCCCGGTAGGTGTACTAACAACTAAACCATAATCCAGTGGTTTTGGCTCTCTCTCTACATGTATGGCAAAAGTACGAGAAACAAATGAATGTGTGGATCCAGAATCAATAAGAATGTGAGCATCACGACCAAAGATAGATAGCATACCCATGATGACTTCTGGTGTAGTATGAGCCTCATGTTGCGTCAAAGCAATGACTCGAGCCTGAGTACGAGATCGACTAGGTTGACCTCTGCTACTGATGTAGAACCCCGTCTACCCCGACTGGTCTATAGTGAAACTGATATTGTGGGGTTGTCCCTCGAGCAGAACTATCACCCTGAGAATAAGTAGGGCAGAATCTCTTAATATGTCCAGGTTGTTCACACAAATAACACACCTTGTCTCCAACACGGTACTGACCCTGATGGTTCCTGCCACACGAAAGGCAAGAAGTCCGCTGTATACTCCTAGAACGATCACCATGGTGTCTTCCGCTATTCCTGTCATACTGCCCCTGAGCCCTAACATTACTCCCCACTGATGGTTGTACCGAACTGTGACTAATAGCCTGTCTTTGATCTCCCCTAAACCTGCACTCTGACTCTTTTGGACGCTAGCGAAGTAATTTGTATGGGTGCCTCTTTTCAACGGCCTATTACTCAAGCCACACTCTGTCCAACTATGGCTACGTTTTTGTTTCAGTGAATGAACTCTATGTCCCTCTGAAATACTATGTTCTACTCTCCAGGCTGCCTCAACTATCTCTCCAAACTTAGTATATCGTGATGCAGCCACGGTAGTGCGAATCTCATATCAGAGACCCTCCTCAAACCGTCTGCATCTCTCTCTCTCATGACCAACTACATATGTAGCAAATCTAGAGAGGTCTAAAAACTTCTTCTCATACTCCTCAACTGTCATGGATCCCTAAACCAGTCGAAGGAATTCACTTCGCTTAATATCCTGATACACACTTGAAAATTAATGATCATAGAATTCCTAACAAAAAATAGCCCATGTAAGCGCAGCATGTCCTTGATATTTACGCTCCACTGTTTGCCACCAATGATAATCCCTATCCTCAAGTAGAAAATACTATGTTCTACTCTCCAGGCTACCTCAACTACCTCTCCAAACTTAGTATATCGTGATGCAGCCACGGTAGTGTGAATCTCATATCGGAGACCCTCCTCAAACCATCTGCATCTCTCTCTCTCATCACCAGCTACATATGTAGCAAATCTAGAGAGGTCTAAAAATTTCTTCTCATACTCCTCAACTGTCATGGATCCCTAAACCAGCCGAAGGAATTCACTTCGCTTAATATCCTGATACACAATTGAAAATTAATGATCGTAGAATTCCTAACGAAAAATAGCCCATGTAAGCGCATCATGTCCTTGATATTTACGCTCCACTGTTTGCCACCAATGATAATCCCTATCCTCAAGTAGAAAAGTGGCAAAGGAAAGTCTATCCTTTTCTGAGCATCTCATCACATCAAAAATACGTTCTAACTTTACAAGCCACGACTTTGCCATAGGTGGATCTTCATAACCATTAAAACTCTTTGCCCCTAAGCTTCGTACACACTCGATAGTGTTTACATGACCGGCATGCGGATGAGTTTGATTCTGTACCACTGTAGTCACAATATGAGCTAGTCTATCAATTGACTACTCAATGTTCGGAGCATTTCCTGATGCCTGTTGTGCAACCTCGTGCGTTGAAACTCAACTATTCCCTCATTTACGGGATCATTTTCGCCCGCAAGTACATCTCCTGGAGTCAACCTAGCCACTAGCCTAGTACGATGCTATGAAAAATCATGATGGTGCCTACAAAATATCAATTCTGACTTTAATAATAATAAAACTTATTCTAATTATGATAGTATAGTCTATAGAATCTAAAACCATACTCTGATACCAACTTGGAACGACCCGCCCCGAATCTTTAGGAAAAGTCTATCTAATCTCGTTTAAACGAATTAATAACAATTTTAATGTCTAAGAATTCTACCACAATTTCGCCAGAGTCTCCTATATAATTATGAAATTCCCAAACCTGTAATTTATAAAATTAATACTCCAAAAAATGATACAATATTCAATCAACCACCACAACCAACTTCCTCAATCAAATACCAGTATCCTTCAAACATATCATGTCAAGAATACAATAATTTATCCTTAATCACAAATAAGTAATAATTTATACAATTCAAAATATCCCAACAAAACATCTATGATTCCTAACACCATCACGTGTCCATAATTTGAAATCTAACTATCATTCAGAATCTCTGTGAGGGGGGAATATAATAAAACGGAGTGAAAACTCAGATGGATAGTAGTTTTGGAAAAACATAAATTTATTTAAAATGATTTAATCTTTCCCAAATCAATTTCATCAAAATATCATAAGAACTTACATAAACTTATTTAATTCAAACCATACACTAAAATAACAATATCACATAATTTTGCATAAAATCAATGAAATCATAACGCTTGTAATATCAAATACTGAATACCAAAAACTATCACCAAACAAGTACCCAGGGAACTATTATGCCCCGAAGCTACAACGGATAGATGGGAAAATGTCATCTCATATCTCATATATCTCATCATATCTCATCATAGGATAAAGCACAAAACCTTTGTGTGGCCAATGATTTTGCAAACAACCTTTTATACACATGTACATAAACATATAATCACATTTGAAATCTCATTTCCTTTTTATTTAACATATCTCAAATCCACTCAATTCTATTATCATACATTTACTAAAAAACGATAACAAAATCATTAATCAAACTCATTCTTAATAATAATAAATATCAGTACATAAATGAAAATCCATTTTATAGAAAATTATTAAATCGAAGAATCAAATACTTATTATCAAAACATGTTGTATTGTATCGTAAATCAGAATATACTATGAAAATATGTTTTGTATATTCCACTCACAGTGACAATATCCAGACTCGGTATCAACAACATCCGCGGGTTGATTCTCGTTCGCGGGTCCTCCTAATCAAGTAAATGACAAAATCATTTTCCGTAAACATGAAATACAACTAATTTCACACAATAAATCTCGAAACAAATATCTATCCGCATAAATTATTCTCGTATGCATAAAATTACTAAAATACCCCTATATGCTAAAATTACCAAAATGCCCCCGACGTCAATATTTACTAAATTCTCCAAAAAATCCTAAATTACCAAGCTGCCCTCAATTCGGATCACAAAAATAACTATAATGTCAGAAAATTACAAAATTACCCTTGAAGTGTAAAATTACCAAAATACCCTGAACAACATAAATTACTGAATTACCCCCAAAATCTCAAATTACCTAATTGTCCTATTCTGAAATTACAAAATAATCCACCGATTTCAGAAATTACAAACTTATTCGAAGTTTGTGAAATTACCGAATTACCCCTGCCGGTCAATTTGATAGTTTTGACCACCCTGAGTCCAATGGTGGTGGTCATGAGTTCCCACGCGCGATGACGGCGGCGGATTGAGCTTCCCAATCAGCGAGCTTTCCAGTGGTCGATCAGTGGAATTCCGACCGTTTCAGGAGGCGAGGTTGGTCGGAAAATGATAAGGGTGAGCTGAGGATCAAGGTCCAGGCGGTGGCATCACCCAAAACCGGCGGAGTTAACAACGATGAAAACGGGTTGAGCCACGGGTTTTCTGAGCTTGATCGCCAGTGTTCTTGCCATTTTAGCCTAAGCCCTGCTTTCTCATTTTATATATGCCAGCTAGACTTGTGGATCATTGATATAATTTAATATTTAATTTGATTGGTTTGAAGGAATTAATACTAATTTAAACATACTTTTATTTACTCCCTCAATTAATTAATTACTATTTGGCTTGGTTTGGACGAAATTCTCATGATTTTTTAATTTCCTTTAAATTTATTAATTAATTGACTTTGTTTTTAAGTCTTAAGTCTGAGCATGTTTGCAGAATTTGATTCCTTCGACAACTTAGAAGTGTTGGACATGAGTTACAACGAAATCGACAATCTTGTGGTTCCTCAAGGTAAACAATTAAAATATTATTCAATTGCATTCATTTAATTCATTTGGTTAGGGAAGGCCCAAAAGGTACAAAAAAAAGAAAAAAAGAAACAGAGAATTTATATTGTTTCAAAAATAGAATGTAATAAAGATTTGATTCCAGTTCTTTAATCTTTATAGGGATTGAAAAATAATGTTGATCTTTTCCCAAAGCATAAAATACAAATTGACTCCTAATTAAATTAATCATTTAGTTTGTTTATCTCTAAATTTAGACAATGAATTTTGATTTTCTTAAATCCTATTCTAAAATATATTAAAAAATAGGTTACAGAGGCTTAAGGAAGTTGAAAAGCCTGTATCTATGGGGAGTTGGAATTAGAGATGGAAGCAAGTTGTTACAATCAATAAGATCATTCCCATCCCTCAACACTCTTGACCTTGGGTCTAATAATTTTACAGAAATTGTGATGACTACTACTCAAGGTAAGTAAAAGGCACAGATGTGGCCAACTTTATAAATAAACCGTTAATTAATTAATTAATTAATTTTTCGTATTATTAATAAAGCTAAATTTGTTGCTCCTTCCTTCTAATTCTAAACAGAGTGCATAATTTCACCAACTTGGAATATTTGACATTGTCCGGTTCCTCTCTCCATATAAGCCTTTTGCAAAGCATTGCATCAATATTCCCTTAGTTAAAAAATCTGTCGATTTTTGGTTGTGAAGTCAATGGTGTCGTACGTGGTCAAGGTAAAGGAAAAGTGTTGATTATGAACTCAATGTTGTCCTACGTGTTCAACATTTTTATTTATTTATTTATTGTTTAATGTTTCTTCTAGGTTTTCTTCATTTTAAGAGGTTGGAATATTTGGACATGGGTTTTACGCGCTTTGCATTTAACACCAGCTTTCTTCATATAATTGGTAAATCGATGCCTTCTTTTAAGTACTTATCACTGTCGAATTCTAGCCTTAGCACTGACAGTAAGATTCTTTAACAGGGTTAATGAGATGCTCACACCCGCCCTTCTTAATCTATAATATTAATTTTCGATTAAATATATAATTACACAAACCAATCACTTATAAAAGAATGAATGTTGTGCATTTGTTAAATTTTATATTGTACTGATGGATGAATTAATAAATTTTCAGGCATCTGTTCATTGGTGCATCTGCAAGAGTTGTACATAGCACGCAATAATTTAAGAGGTAGCTTGCCTTGGTGCTTGGCAAATATGACATCCCTCCAAATCTTAGATGTTTCTTTCAATCAACTTACTGGAAGCATCTCCGATTCTCCCCTCGTTCATTTGACATCCATTGAAGAGCTGAGACTTTCAAACAATCACTTCCGGATCTCAATTTCACTTGAACCACTCTTCAATCACTCAAGACTCAAGAGCTTACAAGCTGACAACAACGAAATAAAAGTTGAAATTACTGAATCACATTCTTTGACTCCAAAATTCTAATTAAATACTCTCTCATTGTCTTTCGGTTATGGAGACAGTGTCATATTCCCCAAATTCCTTTACCATCAACATGACCTGGTGAATGTTGATCTCTCACACATAAAGATGAATGGAGAATTTCTAAATTGGTGGTTGGAAAACAACACAAGATTGAGACAACTTTCTCTCGTCAATGATTCTCTTGCAGGACCTTTCCGATTGCCAATTCATTCACACAAGCAATTAAGACTGTTGGATGTCTCCAACAACAACTTCCAAGGCCGCATTCCACTCGAAATTGGAGATATTTTACCAAGTTTAAAAGTCTTCAACATTTCCATGAATGCTTTGGACAGTATCATTCCCTCTTCGTTTGGTAATATGAACTTCCTACAAATTTTGGACTTATCCAACAATCAATTGACTGGTGAAATCCCTGACCACTTGGCCATGGGTTGCTTCAACTTGCAGTTTCTTGCGTTATCAAACAACAACCTAGAAGGTCAATCACTTCGTAGGAGAAATCCCACAAAGTTTGTCTAAATGCTCCTCACTAGAAGGATTGTATCTTAATAATAACAGTTTCTTAGGTAAAATTCCACGATGGTTAGGTAATCTCATAGAGTTAACACATATTATAATGCCCGGGAATCATCTTGAAGGTCCTATTCTAGTGGAGTTTTGTCACCTTGATTCACTTCAGATTTTGGACATTTCAAACAACAACATATCTAGGAGTTTACCATCTTGTTTCCTTCATGTCTCTATCGAACAAGTTCACTTGTCCAAAAATATGTTAGATGGAGAGCTAAAAGAAGGTACATTATTTAATTACTCTTCCCTTATGATATTAGATCTTAGATATAACCGCTTGAATGACAGCATTCCAGATTTGGTTGATGGGCTTTCTCAATTAAGCCACCTTATCTTGGCTCACAATAATCTTGAAGGTAAAGTGCCAGTTCAATTGTGTAGATTGAACTAACTACAGTTGTTAGATCTTTCTAATAATAATCTTCATGGTTTGATTCCTCCTTGCTTTGATAACACCATACTTCATGAAAGTTACAGCAATGGTTCTAGTCTTAAGCCATTTGAAACATCTTTTCTCGTGAAAAATATTTATATATACAGAGAAAAGAAAATCCTTGAAATTTTTGAATTCACAACAAAGAACATTGCCTACACTTACCAAGGAAGAGTGGTTAGCTACCTATCAGGACTTGATATTTCTTGTAACAAGTTAATCGGTCATATTCCTCCTCAAATTGGAAATTTGACCAGGATTCAAACATTGAATCTATCACACAATGACTTGATAGGAACAATCCCATCAACATTTTCAAACTTGAAGCATATTGAAAGTTTGAATCTCTCCTACAACCAATTGAATGGGAAAATCCCTCCTCAACTTGTGGAGTTAAATACATTGGCTGTTTTTAGTGTGGCACACAATAACTTATCGGGTAAGATCCCAAAATGGACTGCACAATTTGCAACCTTCAGGGAGAGTAGCTATGAGGGAAATCTTTTTCTTTGCGGACTGCCATTGCCCATTTGTAGATCACCAGTAACTATGCCAGAGACTTCAACTACCAATGAAGAAAATGATAATTTAATTGATATGGACAATTTCTTTATTATTTTTACAACATCTTACGTAATTGTGATATTTGGAATTGTTGTTGTTCTATATGTGAATCCTTATTGGCGACGCAGATGGTTTTATCTTGTTGAAATGTTCATAACTTCTTGTTCCTATTTTGTTATAGACAATCTTATTCCAACCAGATTTTATCATGGAAATTAACAAATAGTTTAACTAAGATCTTTTTAAGTACTAATCAGGTTTGCTTAAGATTTTTTTTTTTTGGAAATTGTAGTAGCATTGAGCATTATGTAGCTTCTAACTCCCAACCACTTTGTATTTGTCTCTACACTTAAAAAGCTGAGCATCATGTTTTGTATATCTGGATTTGAAGCAGGATGGTTCCAAACCCATATCCGTCCATTATAATAGCTTCCCTATACTGTGCAGCATACTTAAATGAGATCACCATCTTTAATGTTAAAAAGTAGCCACTTTATACCATTCATTTAGAAACTATATTCGGAATAGTTTTACAATCATAAGAAACCCAGATGCACTTGCTAGCCTATTTTACTTTAAACAAGAACAATTATGGCGTTGTCATCATCTTCTTCACTTGCAGCATTAACACCAAATTCAGAGATAGACCCAAACATTTCGTGAAGAAAGGCATACATCTAATAAAGTTGAAGCTTGACAAAAAATTCAGTGGAAGGTCATTGCCTCACCACAACAAAGCTCACAACAACATCGTTCTAGCAAAGATGAAGCAATATTCTCAAAGCTAAGGCTCTCAAATTCACTACACCAGAATTTCATATCTCCTCATCAATTTTAAAAAATAAAGATAATTAGGATTTAACATTAGGTTTTTGTCTATTAGTTTCATAATTTACAAGTTAATAAAGATAAAGATATGGCAATTAATACAAATTATGCTGGATGTTAATAAATATTTACAAGTCAATCCCACATATTTCATAATTTTATGACTGGAAAGTTTCATTAGTTTAAATTTTCAATACCTTCAAATGGAAGATAAAGATGAACATTATGTAAGTGATTCAGATTATACCATACACTCCCCGAATGCAACTAGAAATTAGCAAGTTAATGCCCACAGATTTACTAACTTTATGATGGGAAAGTTTCACAAAGTGTGAAACTTGAGAAATTCTGAATTCAACCTCCACAAAGGTATTTTGATTGATTTGAGTTACTTTGTGATCAAGCTACAAGTATAACTTTCAATTCAAGGAGAGTAAACTAAAACTGGGAAGAAATAGTGGTAAAAATTTGCTGCTAAACATGATATGCCATGTAGTTTTGTTTTGAGGAAACTCAGAAACAGAGTTGTTATATACTACATATATTCTCCTCAACTTTGAGATGAATACAAATATTAAAATATAATAACAGATATTACTTGAAGCTTAGCAAGTTTTCATTAAGAGAAGCAATCAAACCACTTATCTTATAAATTGTCAAAGTTGTTCAGTTAACTAAAATGGCAATATAATACAATAAAAAGGACATATGGATACTTGGCAAGAGTTCATTGAGAAATATCACATTCAGATGATGAGTTTCTTTTTGATATCTTACTAGCTGGGGCTTTCTCCTATCTTTCTACATAAGCCTATGGAAACCAACTAGCCCCGCCCTTGCATTCACCTTCTGACCATCCAGTGAAAGAAATTCTATGAAGAGTATAATTCTTGTTCTGTAATTTTAATGAAATTTACAGAGTTATTTATACAAAATAAAGACAAAGTAGCCGTTGAAAGGCTTAATAATATTAAAGGAAAAAATAAGTAACTTCCTAAACTATTGTACAATATCTTTATAAAATAGGAATGAAATATTCCTACATGATATTGGCATTCAAGTGTAAAAATCGTGCTGGAGATATTCCTTGACAAATAGCTTTGACGTGAGCAAGCTGTGTGGAGTGATAAACCCTTTGTTGACTTGACCGTTGATGACTTTCCTTTTGGTAATCTTGGTCAGCTTGCTTAACATCCCCCCTCAAGTGACATTTGATGAGCCAAGCTTGTATCTGAAATCGCGGAACATGGCTTTTGACAAAGCCTTAGTAAAACGTCTACAATTTGTAAGAAGGGACAAACTTCGTAACCAAGGCACCATCAAACCTTTTCTCTAATGAAGTGATAATCTAATTCAATATGCTTGAGCATGAAAGTTAATAGTCATATGCAAGGCACTTAAATTATCACTTAAAAGTTGTGGAGGTTGAGCAAGAGGAATGCCAATTTCTATGTGATCCATGTGAGTTACTGAAGGGCTCGATGCTCACTAGAGACAGGTTAAGACCATGAGATGCAATTTGCACCCATATAGACACAATATCCCGTGGTACTTCTCCGAGTGTCCTCCCAATCGTATTAAGAGAGCTTTGTTGGAGAAATCGATCCCATAATCCAAGCTCCTTTTAAGTACTGAGAATACGTTTAACGTAAATTAGCCTCGGTGGGTGTTTGAAAATGTTGACATACCTTATTGACTGAACGATGTCGGCCTTGTTAGAGTGAGATATTGGAGCCCTCCAACTAATCGTCTATATTCGGTTGCATTGACGGGCTTGTGATCAATGGGGTTGGCTTGTTCTTTGATGGCCATAGGAGTTGACAAACTAGTGCTTTCTAGCATCTTTGCTTTGGTCAGTAAGTCTTTGGTGTATTTGGTTTGAGAAACATAAATACCTCAGGAAATACCGAATCTCAAGTCCTAAGAAGAAATGGAGCTGTCCCAAATCCTTTAAAGCAAACTCAATGCTTAGTTGATGAATAAGTTGGTCAATTAGAAAAGTATTGTTGCCTGTCACCACTATATCATCAACATAAATTAGCATTAGGATTAATGAGTCATTATTATTAAATATAAATAAGGAAGAGTCAGCTTTACTGCATATGAAACCCAATTGAAGTAAATAATGAGAAAGCCTATCAAACCAAGCACGGGGTGCTTGTTTAAGACCATACAAGGACTTGTTAAGCTTACACACATAATCAGGATATAAAGGATTAGAGAAACCAGGAGGTTGTTCCATAAAAATAGTTTCTTTTAAAAAACCATGTAAAAAAGCATTTTTAACATCAAGTTGTCTCATGGTCCAATTTAATGTTACAATGAGAAAAAATTAACCGAATTGTGGTAGGTTTAATCACGGACTAAAGGTTTCTTCAAAATCCAAACCTTTTGTGTGTATCCTTGTTTGTATTTGTCTATGGACCCATCTTCTTTAAACTTAGTTCGATACACCCATTTTGATCCCACTATGTTTGTATTCACTGGCCTTGGTACCAAACTCCATGTATTATTCTGATGGAGAGCATCAAGCTCTTCTAACATTTTGAATGTTTTGGCTCTATTGTTGTAGTAAGAGTCATTTTATCAACCAACTCAGGGTGATGACGCAACTTGTGTCTAGTTATCATTTGATGAGTATTGCTTGTTTCCGGCTCTTTTGGAATACGAAGATCTACAAATATATCAATGCCTTTAGTTGAGGAGTATTAGTTTCTAACTCCAAATGAGTCTATATTGTTCTCGAATCTTGCTCGGTTGAAGTGATATCAAATTCTTCAAATGATGCTTTGGCTTGATTATCTGTAGATGACTATATCATGAATTTCACGTGGGACTTGTTGGCTTGTGTCCAAGTCATGCATGTTTGAGTTCATTGTGTTTTGAAGACCTATAGAGTTTGGATTTGCATGAGCAACTTGTTGTTGGTTTACGTGAAACTCATGCTGGGCTTGCTGAAATGGGGAGCTATTTTCATCTAAACTAAGTATATCATGGCAACGATGTGTATGATATGGCTTGTTTGTTGCTTTCTCCTTTTTAGTCCAGCTCTCAATATCAGGAAATGTAACAATTTCTTAGCTGACCTGTATAGGTAAACTTGGCAGACTATTAGTTTTAAAGGGAAACAAATTCTCATAAAAAATTACATGACGTGAGATATACACCTTGTTTGTTGGTGGATACAAACATTGATACCCCTTATGTGAAGATCCAATAAACACACAAGGGTATGTTTTTGGTGAGAATTTATTTTTCCTATAAATACGTAGATATGGAAAACATCGGCACCCAAAACTTCTAAGCCCTCTGTAATCAAAATTTATACCAAAAAGTTTGTAAAAGGGAGTCTTCATATTTAAAGTGGACGAAGGTAGCTTATTAATAACATAAATGAGAAAAACATCAACCCAATATTGTAATGGCATATTTGCATGAAAGAGCATTGTCAAACTGTTTCTACAATATGTCGGTGTTTCCTTAACACCGTTTTGTTGAGTTGCAGGACATGACAATTGATGTATTCCACATTGAGATGACTTTGAAATTCATTTGATATGAATTCACCTCCTCCATCACTTTGAAATATTTTTATCCTCTTATCGAATCGATTTTCAACAAACTTGATAAAAACATCAAATAAATTTGATTTATTTTTCAAAGGGTATAGCCATGTATAACGTGTGCATCAACAAAGACAAAGATAATATCTAAAATTTTGAAGAAATAGGAGCGAGGACCCTACAAGTCGCAATGAATTTTATGCAAAGGAAAAATTTTATTAGAAAAATTAAAAGAAAGTTTGCAGTTCTTTCCCATTTGACAACTAGAACATACATAATCTTTCGTTATCCAATTTTGAAATATCAATAAGATTGTTTTTATTCAAAAATTTAATGGACTTGATTTGGGAGTGTCCTATTCTTTGGTGCCATATGTTGTAAGGTGCTTTGCTGCCTTCAGATAAGTATAGGGCTGCATGATATCCTTTATTTAAGGCATAAAACCCTTTTGTCTTAGTTCCTTTTACCAAGATTTTTCCCTGATAATCCTTAACAACAAACTTGTTAGATGAAAACTCAATAATGCATGAATTATCATGTGTGAGAAAGTAAATTCTTTTCAAGCACGGAACCACAAGCACATTTTTTAAATATAGTTTACTAATGCCGGTGTCTGGAGGTGTTTCCTATATGTGAAATATTAAGACAATCGCCATTTCCAACAACAATGGCATCATTCCCTTCATAAGGTTTAAGTTGAAATTTTACTGGATCATTGACCATATGGGTAGTTGCTCTGAGTCATATAATTTGGCATCATTTGCATCCAGTTCATAAGGCTTTGGAATTTCCTCGAAGATGTGAGTAGTCATACCTACGCCGACATTCAATGGTATGTTTTAAATGACAAATTTGACATATGACAGTTTCTTCATTGACTTCCTTGTTGTTGGATTGATTCTGAATTTTCGCCAAGGTATTTTGCCGAGGTTGTCCCGAATTTCCTTGCCATGATTGTTGCCCTTGTTGACTTGGATTATTGTTTGATTTTTGCCATGGTGACTTGCATTATTATTCCAACTTTTTCCACCATTGTAGTTGATTTTTTGACCACTTGAATCAGCCAAATTTTGTCCTCCTGCTGCTGTAAAACCACGACCTTTTGAGTTAAAGAAACCTCCATTTCCACGACCTTTTCCCTTGCCTCGTTGGCTAAAAAAAGCTTTAGCCAGATTGATTGTATTCTTCTTTTCTTCTTCAAAATTAATAAGAGTTTGTTCATGATTTTCGAGGGCCATGACAAACTGCTTAAATGAGGGATAAAGTGGTTTTGAAAGTTGAGCAAGTTTGAAGTCTTGATACCTATAGCCAAGACCTCTTGCAAGACCAAAGACTTTATCTAAGTCATTCACTGGTTTATTTATTGCAGCCAAACAATCACAAATATGCTTGTATTTGCGCACATACTCTTCAACTGATAGAGATCCCTTTTTTAATGTTGCCAATCTGTCCGTGAGATGTACCTCTTTTTCCTTAGTCATCGGAAGTAATTGATCCTCCAAAGATGACCAAATTTGTTGAGCATTTTCTACTCCAACGATTCCACTCATCACTTCTTCTGTCATCAGGCTTAACAACCAAGATGTTAACAGCCCATCATTGTTGATCCACATGGTGAAATCTTCGTTGCCCTTTTCCCCATCGACAATAATATTTCTTTTGCGGGTCTCTCAAAGATGGTGCGAATGCCAAGGCTTCTGACCAAAGGGAGAACCTGTGAGCGCCACAACAAGAAGTTCGTGTTGTCTAGTTTAATGGACACAAGACTTGAGCATTGATGAAAAGACTGAATATTTAGACTTGGCTCTTTGATAAAGGATGAAGAGGTTATATTGCTCGTACTCATGGGCTCGATACCATGAAAGAAATTCTATGAAGAGTATAATTCTTGTTCTGTAATTTTAATGAAATTTACAGAGTTATTTATACAAAATAAAGACAAAGTAGCCGTTGAAAGGCTTAATAATATTAAAGGAAAAAATAAGTAACTTCCTAAACTATTGCACAATATCTTTATAAAATAGGAATGAAATATTCCTACATGATATTGGCATTCAAGTGTAAAAATCGTGCTGGAGATATTCCTTGACAAATAGCTTTGACGTGAGCAAGCTGTGTGGAGTGATAAACCCTTTGTTGACTTGACCGTTGATGACTTTCCTTTTGGTAATCTTGGTCAGCTTGCTTAACATCCAGTAGGAGCCACCTTGAGAAATTATAGCCAAAAAGGTAAATTCAAAGGAAGTTGACCATTCAAAGACTTGAGGTGAAATAATTGAAGCAAAACATGCTAATTCTTTTATTTGGAATGAGTGAATTAGTTTATGATTACTGAAATAATTTCATTAGCCATGGAAGCATAACAAGATATGAATTCACATGAAATTTTAAAATGAAAATATAAGATTAGAGCTCATAAGTTTGCTTTTAAGATTAGCAAGACAATGTTTTATAGGTGAAAGTTGTCTGCATAAGGCATAAATTTGATTTTTAGCAATTCCAAAAGAGTTAAATCCTTTATAATCATCAAAATATTCAGATTCATTTCATCCCTTTGAACAGAGGATATAGTAATTTCACTAGGATTTATTGTCAAAGCAGGCAAATGACAACTAAGCTTTTTTTTAAAAAAAACAAATCACCTATAAATAGTACACACATATAAAGTATCCACAAAATTACTTCATTCTACAAAGAATAATAAATTGAAAGCACAGCAAAGCTAAAGATACGCATATAAAGTATCCGTAAAATTACTTCATTCTACGACGGATTATGAATTGTTCTCTCACTTGTACTCCTCCTCTCTTCCATGAATAATCTGTTTATCTTATAGAAATGGATTTAGTCAACAACGAAAACTATAATTCTTGAAATAAATTTTTTCAATGCAATTTTCTATCATTTTTTAAAATACAATTAAAAGCCAAGATCAGAATTAGGTTTCAGACAAAATAACCAAGCAAACATAAAAAATCATAGTTTAGAGGGGTAAACTGAGTGGTCTAGAATTGTGCTGACAGCCTTACTATATTCTGATTTGCACTTCAATGTAATAGGGAATACGACAGGAAAAGAGAAAACCAACCATCATTGCAGTTGTTATTTGTTAACTCATTTTAAGAACAAAACGCCATGAGCTTTGAATATCAAATAAGTATAAATACTAGTTCTACCGCATATAATAAGTTGTTAGAAGGATAAGTTAATTGCGGAATAGAAACGTCTATATACTGTTGTTTGGACTAGTAAAGGAGAAAGTACCTGGCAAACCACGACATAATCATCAACTAATAGACTTAACTCCCCATCTACTTGAGCATCAAATAGATGTATAACCTGCAAGATAATGGGATAAATAAAACTTAATATTAAAAAAAATTAACAAAAGCAGCAACAGTAGTAGCAGCATCTGTTATAACAATTATGATCATGACAAACAAGGATATACTACAAACAAAATTTTATTTTACTAGGAAAACAATAAGGTTCAGACAATATCCAGAACTACTAAGCTATCAACAATTATCATAGTCCCATATATGAGTTTTGTATGACTTAATGTAGTTGTTTAAATTATAGATGGAAATCTAATTCTCAAATTTTGACTATTCTCCACAAAGCATAGCTTATGCCACAAGAAGGCCATAGATAATTAGGGTTACAAGCGTCCGACATCTTTCAAGTGATGGATTTAATATGACAGTTTATGGTCAGTCAAGTTCCTCTGCTTAACAGGATAAGCTTTCTGGGCTAGATTTCTCATCAAATGCATAGATTGCCGTGATTTCACATTACTCACATCTATACAAATATAGTTTTTTGAGGTAAACCAAGTAAAGAGGATCATAACTCAACCATAATCATAAAAAGGACCAGCCAACTTAAGAGAAAATCTTAAGAGGGATCAAATGTTGAGCTATCAGCCTTGTATCCATAATCAATATCAAGACTTCATATCACCTACTACATTGTGAGTGGCCACACAACTTTGCAATAGTTTGACTTTCATTGGAATGTATCTCGGTAATGACTAACTCAGCTTTAATGTTGTTGGAATATTGATAGCAAAGACGAATGATACTTCAATTAGCTAATGCATTCTATCTAGAATTGAGGCATCCAACCCGTATCTCTTTTGTAATTCATTAGTGTTTGCCAAATCTCATGCTTAAAAGCCTTGTTCTCCTACAAGAAGCTCCCAGAGAATGACTTCCTCAGCACCACATTTTGATAATTTCTAGTGCAATTTATTGGGGGGAAAGAATTTCCAAGGTGCTAACTAATAAATTTTAAAAGATTGTTACAGTGCTGTCCTACAATCACATAACAATTTATCTAGGGTGAAAGGATACAGATGTACATCTTCCACTTTCAAGATTAATCACTGCTTCCATAGACGTTGTGCGATAATGCAAATACTTGAACAGATGGTAGTGATAGTAGAAAAGAATTTATTGTTCCAAAATTAAAATAAGAATGCAATGTGTTAAGCAAAAGACAACGCAACATCAGATTAATTGATAATTTTCCAATTCAACAAATTAATGAAACTTTCATGTAAAATAAAGCAAATTTCTTTTGAAAAAAATAAAATGAAATAAATCTTCAAAGACATCTCCCCATTTTGTTTATATCTCTTTGATGTTATTTCTTAAGATATTTTAGTAGGAGAGCAATAGGGGGACTTTCAACTATGCAAGAGAGCAAAAGCCTTACTTTCACTATAAAGTAGTCATCATTCTTATTAATATGCGCTTGTAAATCAGCGCCATTTGAATCAATAGTCTGACCGACACATGGGGCACTAACATCCATCTTCAAAGTCAAATGTTGTGAGAAGGACTCATCTGATTGCTCCTGTAGGATCATCTAATTCGAGTAGCAAGGGTTGGAAAAGCATACAAAGTCACAATTATTCTTTTGAGAGAGACAAAAATGATAAATGCAATATTATTAGCAGTCAACAAGAAGAGAATGCTCGAAGAGACAGAAAGATGCAGACAATCAAGTTTGGATGCATAGTCCCAAACCTCAGTATACAGCTTAATTCTCTAAAATAGCAATCACGTGTTTGATGATATGTTTTCTCAGCATCCACCTGCAAAGGCCCAAGACCAAGAAAGTAGCAATAAAACCGCTAACCAATGGAAAAGGTTAAGAAAGAAATGCACTTGACAGAAACCTTGACAAGAAGAACAATTTAAGAAGAGTTGATTTCACGTCCATTGGTTGTAGATATTGAGAGTTTACATGCTTTTACTATTGTTGTATTCTTTAGAATAGCATATGTTATTGTAACATTTCAAAATAGTGTTGAATTAATTCAATACTGTCAGAAAGATAGGCGTTCATAAGTAAAAGAAAGTTTCTCGAACCAAAGTGCATGTCCTTGTATTGATAAAGGGATGTAAATATATTAGAATTGCAGGATGAATTTTAATCACTTGATTAACTAACATTTGCCCCTGATTTATTTGGGTTGGAGTAAAAAGTTAGAGAATTGATCAAATTCTTCAACTAATACAAGCTTAGCACACAGAACTAAGTAAGCAACTATTTAACTTTCAAACAACAGCTAAACCTGCTATTAAAATTCAAATAAAATCATTAATAGAATGACGACAGGTCACCTTGCATCAAAAATTAAGTTTAATTTGTGAAATTTTTTTTCTATAGACATGTTAGTTCATGCTATTGAAATGTTAAAAGCACTAAAAAATTATTCAATAAGTTAAAATTATGCAAACACTAGAATAAAGGACATACTAAAATGTTTCTTATTACAATTTTAATATTTCCTCTGTTTTAATATTTGCATAATTTTAATTTATTGAAAAGTTATGTCGATCAACTTTGGGTGTGAAGGTTTTAGCTTCTACAAGACTTGATTGAATATGCATAAGGAGTGTTAAAGGATGATGCATCCAACGAAAGACAGACTATGTGTACTCTTTTAATTAGGCCAAAGTAGGAACTCAAACAAATGACACTTGGACCAACATGCAAGCATGAACAAGTAAAAGGACAAGTGCTACTTTGGCTTATTGTAAAAGCAACATGTGACTCATCTTTTGTTGGACATGCATGATATGATCACAAGACAACAGAAATAATTATGATTGTATAAAAAGTTGGCAATAGCACGAAGATAAGAGGCAGAATGCCAACACATGCATAGGCGCACACAAGAAAATATTAACTTATATACCATAGCAAAAAGCCTTTGATATGTCATCTGCTGCTGCTGTGTTTCAACTGACAACATGGCAGCACTTGCTTCCTTGCCAAGTGCCAGCACTGTAGCTTTAAGCTCAGTCAATCTTGCTTCAGCATTTCGAAGCTTCATCACACTCTCTGCTGATATATCAGATTCCCTGGTATTTGATTGGCGCCTCAATACTTCAGCTACCTGGTGAAAATATTCAATATGAATCAAACATAATTCTCACCTAACCTCATACATATGCATGTTTCCTCAAAGCTTACCTGGGCTTCAACTTCATGTCGGAGTTTGTCATAACGGTGAGTCAGGTGCCGAGCATCTTCCAAAGGTGCTCCATTGATTAATATCCGTAGTGGCTCGGATACCTACATGTCCAAAAACCTGTAACATAATTAGAAAAAAGAAAAGAAAGACCAAAACCATAATTAAAAAGTTCCTTCAGTATAATCATGGAATTTGGGCCTATACACATACATCCATACATCCATACATATATATATATATACATATATATCCCGGGGCTATAGCTCTCAAAACTCTGTCTTTATTCACTTCCTTTATTTTCGTCTCAATTAACGCAACAAAAGAAAGCTTGTGCTCTAGAATCAATTTCCTCACTTCATTTTGCTTCATAGGGTCGTTAAGACCCCTAATATTCCACACACCAAGAAAGATGGGGACGACGTCTCTGTCGTTGATGTTCGTCAAGCAGGCCACGTGGATTGGCCAGGGTCTTCTTCGGCTATATATATATATATATAAGTATATTTTATGTAATTTTGGGTCTTAGGATGACTGATACTAGGTTAGGGTTCTTCCTCCTGTATTTATGGTTAAAAACAAAAATAAACCTATGCAAGTATTTCAATTAGGGCGGTAAGGCTTCCAAATGCATCCTTCATTCAAATGGATTTGATTTTAGTGCAGATGGAAGCGTCTTTATCCAAAATGCTTGGAGTCCATTGAGAAATCAAGGCCAGTAACTTGTCCCAGGCATACATTTGCTAGTTATGTAGAAAGAGACAAGGTTTCTTCAACATTTGACCCAACAAAATTATTAAGTCATGGATGTCACTAGCAATGTTAAAACATTAAATATTTTAGAGTTGTTACTTTTAAATGGATTCTTTTATTCAATATCATAGAATTAAGTTTCCTTATGAGAAGCTAATAGTTTTGGTAGTAATTTTACATATGATTTTCTAAATTTGGATCATTTTCTAGTTAGGGATGAACTAATAACCTGATCACCAAGAATCCCAAGCAAAGCTTCCCTCTCATTTTCCATCAAATCATGCGAAGTGCCAAATTGAAGAGCAGCTCTTGCAACACAAAAATTGTCACTTTGGTTCTCCGCTCCATATTTGCAACAATCTTCGGCCAACTTTCTCGCTACAATATTTGAATACAAAAATATTATACACAAAAACTAGTCAAGAAATAAAAAGAATCAAATATCATAATTAAAGCAAGAGCAAACAACCTATTTGCATTTGTTTCAAGCTTACTGCAACAAGCCCTTCAACGCCACGGACAATATTCCCCTGAAAATGCTGTGCTACATAGCATATATTCCAAATTATTGCTCAGGTAAACCATAAAAACCATCATGATCGTTCAACATACATTAAGCTCCGATTGGTAAATACCTGTAACTTCAGTCTAGAAAATACAGTTGTTTGTGCCATATTCGACAAAATTATTATTTAAAAATCATATTTAATTACCAAAAGCCACAATAAATCAATACCAAAATAGAGAGGATAGTACCTTAGCTGCCCTGGTGGAATTGTACAGATTTTGAAGTTGTTGGTGACACTCAAGTTCAGCTTCATCAACCGCAACATTTTCATTACCAAGATGCAGCAAATGCTTCAATACTGCCTGTACAAATCATCAAAAATTTAATAAAAAAAATGAAATTGAGAAATTTCAGTAACTGAAGGTTTAAATAATTTTTAAAGAAGAAGAAACAAACTTGCTGCTGCTTGGCGACTTGTTCTCGCAGCTTGATTGCCTGTTTCTTGATAGCTTCCATACTGTTTCTTTCAAAAGGCAACGACGGCTCAACTCTGACAGCTCATGTAATTTTAAAAAAAAAAAGTGTGATCGAGAAAAATAAAAAGGCATGAATAATTTTTGACAAAAAGCGAAAATCAAGGAAAGCCAGCTCTTTCCAGAAAATAAAAAAAGAAAAAGAAAAAAGAAAATTATAGGTTTGAAAGGAGAAGATGATAGTGGTGTGGCTGCCAGCCACTTGGATTGTATTGTTATTCTTATTCATAAGAATAAGAATAACAATAAAAATAGATAACAATTCCCCTGGCTCCCTTCACCTCACTATTTTTATGATTGACATATGAAGAATTGTTATTCTTATGGCATTAATAACTAATTTTATTTATTTTAATTCTTGAGTAATAGATTAAATTTTTTTAGCTTCAAAAGAAAATTTGACAAAAAAATTAAATAGAGGAATTGGGCAATGATGGTATATTCGTAATTTTATTAATAATATAGGGATAAATTGGACAATGAATAATTAATTTTTAATGTGCTAGAAGGGTATAACGGTAATTACATGTTAAAATTATAATTTCTGTTAAAAGAAACTATTTCTGTTAATAGATGGGGTCTGAATGTCTTTTTTAAATATTAGAGAGTTTTGTATTCCTTATCTAAATGTTGGGGGTGTCTATATCCTTTTCTTAGAAAATTATAAGTGTGAACAGAGTGTGTTAGACTTTTGTTGACCAAATTCGAAAGCCAAATGGCACAGGCCAGAACCTTTTAAATAGAATAACTTACCAGAAAGCTCCATTTTCTTTTTGTTGGCTACAGTAGAAGGAAGTTGTTTTATTCTTCTTATACCTTACGCTTGCATCAGCTTAAATCACTTCTTAAACACCTGCTTTAACTGCACCGCTTCATACTGCTCCATATATGGAACGGTTATGCGGTTGTAGTCCACGGTTGAGGCCGCGTGTTTGTTTGACGTGGTAGTTACGTTACAACATTATGAGTTTGTTAAACATTCGGTGATAAGAGTATTATCAGTTATTTCAAAAGTACAAAATAAGATAACCAAAGTTAGTTGGTGTGAGTGGTTCGACACTCTCACTCCTTAAGAGAGATTAGGGGTTCAAGTCTCGTTCTCGTATGAAGTCACTACTTTAGCCAGCACTTTACCCCTTACGGACCGATCCGGTGCGAGTGGGGATTAGTCTGGGTTGTGGTACGAGCTTAAAGGTGTCTCCCACAATTAGGGCCCACTCAGGACCACCTCGTTGTTCAGATAAAAAAAAAAGGTACAAATAAGATTGGTTACAATAAACTCACTAGTTTTATAAAATTCGAGTAAGATGGAATAAAATAAAAAAGACTTTTATTTTTAGTGGTTGAATATATTTTGTATTCTCCTTTTGGGCACTGTTGTAATTGTTTGGGCGATATACTTCGAAAAGACCAGCCATGCCCTGGACGAGGAGCCAGCTTCTTTACAATGGAGTAAATGAGCAGATGTCTGGTAGCAATTTTTCACGGGCAGGAATATTCTGCTCGTTCACGAAGACACCATCCTCGGGACCATAGCACGAGCTGGCCTCCTACTAGGAGCAGAAAGCCATTCCTGCTAGAGGTTGAAGTGGGTAGACCCGGTCCATGATGGTTGACGAAACGCACACTCCTATCCGAGAATCTAGGCACGAAACCCACTCAGCCACAATCACGACATTCAAGCATTTACTTCCGTGAGCTGGGGAAAGTGATGGGCATGGATTATGGAGGATCGGGTTCATAGGAAGGCTATAAAAAGGTAATCAACGAAGGTAAATGGGTTAGACATTTTCACATTAGAATTTAAGAAAGAGTATCTTCATTGAGAAAGAGGAGAAAAACTCAGAGGCATTTTTTATTGTCTAAAAGATTAAAGAATAACTACAAGATTAGTGGCCGGGTTTTCCACAAAAGTGAACCGATATTTTTGACTTGAGCGTCGGAGGATTTTCGTCGGGAAAACTCCTGACGTGCTCTGACCATTTTCTATGTGCACAGGAGTTTGCTGAGGTAGAAGTTATACAAGGCATTGTTCTGCTCAGTTAGAAGGGCTATGAGAAGAACCTGCTGTTGATCGTGAATTTGAGAGTTAACATTTTG
Source organism: Citrus mangshanensis (assembly GCA_030449895.1). Taxonomy (NCBI): domain Eukaryota; kingdom Viridiplantae; phylum Streptophyta; class Magnoliopsida; order Sapindales; family Rutaceae; genus Citrus; species Citrus mangshanensis. Next base: position 161,351 of record JASUUJ010000070.1, read on the forward strand.
GCGCCGTCTATGGGGAGTTGAGCAAAAAGCTTCTGTTGATAAAGAGAAGAAGAGGAAAAGAAGTGAGGTGACAATGGATGTAGGCGGAGCTAGTGCACATGGAGGTGACTTGAGGCTTAATGAGTTCGTGACATTGAGAAAGATAGCCAATGAGGCACGGGAAAAAGCAATGTATGAGCAGTTGGAATGGATGGAAAAACAGATGGAGACTTTGACAACCATCTTACACGAGTTGAGAAATGAGCGAAGGGGAGTCCAAGAGGAGGGGGTGAGAAGTGGTGGAATGACATTATGGCACGTTGACAGAAGGAACAACGATAACATGACGAGAGGTCGGACCACCAGAAGATTTGGTGGTGAGGTGGGTAACTCATCTCTACGGGGAGAAAGCCATGAAGGAGGAGACCAATCCCCGAGGAGGCAAGTCTTTGATAACGATGACGAAGTGGTGAATACAGAGGAAAGAGAACTCCGGCAACACATGCATGATGTCGAGCAATAACGAGATCAGGTTATAGCACGTGACCCTGATCGTGTCATACAGCTAGAAGAAGAAGTGCGCAGATTAGTGCAGATAATAAATGACATGCAAGGACGGAGCAGAGCATCTGGTTGGAGGATAATGCTGGACAGAGAATCCCCCCTCTCAGCAGAAATTATGAGTGCAGCCATTCCGAAGGATTTTCACCTCCCAGACCTTAGGTACTTGGGGCGAATCGATCCGTTGGTCTACATAGAGCGCTTCAACAATATAACTAGGGTGCAGGGATTATCTCAACCTCAAAGGCACAGGGTGTTCCCGCTGTCTCTAGAGGGACGAGCACGTGAGTGGTACCGGAAGCTTCCTCGAGGAAGCATTAAATCCTTCGAGCAGATGTGCCAGGAATTTACAGAGCAGATTCGTGGGGCAATGGCGCTTGAAGATGATATGATGGAGCTAACGAGCATGAAGCAAGGAAAGGAGGAAACCCTTCGGGAGTTCATCAAAAGGTTCCATCGCGCTGTCCTCGATTTGGGGGCCTTCAAGCATCCCCAAGTATTGAGAGGACTAAAAGAAGGGGTGAAGATAGGGCACAATCTGAGGAGTCCCATTCTTACTACAAGCAGACATAGAGATCGAGGAAGAAAAGTAGTTAAGATCAAGACAGACCAGCTGGAATGGTTGAGGAGGAATGAGAAAAGAGCCCTATCAGGAAATGGGTCGATTAAGAGGAAGGACCACCATGCCTCAGGCAGTGGTACAAGAGGCCGGGTCACCTCTTACCAGCCTCATCAGAGGCCACCCCAATATCAGTGCAGTAGGATGCAACCTCCTCATTCACCAACCAGAGATTCCTAGAGAAGACATGACCAGACATATAGTCATCCTCATCCATACCTACACGGTGGTAGAGGAAGCAAACCAGAAGCACCGCTGCCCTCCTAGTTCAGAACGGCACCCATAGGGAAAGGGCGGTGCACATGATTGACCAAAGCCAAGACTATGGGCGGTATATTTCCTTGAAGATACCCCTGGACGAGGTGTATGAGGCCATAAAGAAACGGGGATTACTGTATCTCCCTACCCCAGTAACAAAGCTGCCCAGCAGGAGAGATAGGGGACACTATTGCAAGTTCCATGGCACCCACGGTCATACCACGACTAAATGCAGGGATCTCAAGACTCATGTTGAAGATTTGGTGAGAAATCGATACCTGGACGAGTTCGTAGATAGGACCATCCCGATGGTGGCTTCGTCATGTGAAGGGAGCAGAGTAATAGAAACATGAGCCACGAGGAGCCTATGGTAAGAGTAATTGTTGGGGGCCTAACGTTGGCGGGAGATTCCAACAGATCGAGAAAGAACTACACTAGTTATGTCATGACTAGTAAAGAAGTGTTCTTCAACACCCTAACAGCCAAGCGAGCAAGAATTAGGCAAATCTCGATCATGTGGACAGATGAGAACGAAGAAGGAATTTTATATCCGCATGAAGATGCCTTAGTCATTAAAGCCACCGCTACCAGCAAGAAGTTTGACCGGATCCTGGTAAATATGGAAAGCTCGGTCGATGTCCTGTTCAAGTCAACTCTGGAGGAGATGGGAATAACAGACCTGAGGTTAGAGCACACCAATACCTCCTTGAAGGAATTTGGTGGAGGAAAGCTGGTTCCTCTAGGCGTGGTCGAGCTGCCCATCACAATTGGCAACTCCCCGACAGAAAAGACTATGATCCTGGATTTTGTGGTCGTCGATGAAGAGGGTTCTTACCAGATGATTCTAGGCTACCCCTTTCTAAGGATGAGTAAAGCAGTACTCTCCAACCATTACTTGGCTCTTAAGTATCGGGTGAATGGAGTAGTTAGGGGTGGTACGAGGAGACCAGAGAATTGCCCGAAGCTGTTACTCCTCAGCAGCAAGAGAAGCAATACAGATCACATTACTTGATACTCAAGTTTGAGTAAAAAATGGCAGACAAGAGCCTGTTGAGGAGCTGGAAATAGTAAGCTTGGAACAAGGTGTTTCAGGAAAAATAATCCGAGTCGGGTCAAGGCTTAAAGAAGAGCATAAGCGGGAGCTGGTGCATTATCTGTAAGCTCACGCAGATGTGTTTTCTTGGACATATGAAGACATGCCGGAAATCGACCCTGAGGTGGCCTGCCATAGGTTGGCAATAAGGAAGGGTGCTCGGACGGTAAGGCAAAAAAGAAGGTGTTTCAACTAGGAGAAGTATGAAGCTGTAAATGGCGAGATAGAGAAGCTCTTGAAGGCAGGGTTCATTCGGGAAGTTAACTACCCTAAATGGATATAGAATGTAGTTTTAGTAAAAAAAGCTAATGGTAAATCGAGGATGTGTATAGATTTCACTGACCTCAATAAGGTGTGCCCGAAAGATAGTTTTCCCCTACCTAAGATCGACCAGCTGGTTAACTCAACAGTCGGGCATGGCCTGCTTAGCTTCATGGATGTATTTTTGGGATACAACCAGATCTCAATGTTCGAGCAGGATGAGGAGAGCACGACATTTATTACTAACCAGGGTTTATTTTATTACAGGGTAATATCGTTTGGTCTTTAAAATGCGGGTGCCACATACCAGAGGTTGGTGAAAAAAATCTTTAAACCGTTGATTAGGAGAACAATAGAGGTGTATGTGGACGACATGATAACCAAATCAAAAAACCCGAACGAACATGTCGAGCACCTCAAGGAGATATTTGGGCTTTTGAGGAAGTATAAGATGAAGCTCAACCCGGAGAAATGTGCCTTTGGAGTCGAGTCGGACAAATTCTTTGGATTCATGGTGAGTCATCGGGGGATCGAGGCGAATCCCGAGAAGATCCAGGCAACCGTCCAGATGAGATCTCCTTGTGACCTGAAGGAGATACAGAGCCTTACGGGGAGGTTGACGGTGCTGAGTCGGTTCATATCCAAGGCAACAAATAAGTGCCAGGCATTTTTTCAAGTGATAAGGAGAGGAAGGAAAACATAATGGACCTTTGAATGCGAAGAAGCCTTCCAGAATTTGAAGCAATATTTGCAGCGAGCACCTTTGTTGTCTACACCGTGGGATGGGGACGTGTTGTTCCTATATATGCGGTCTCGGATCATGCAATGGGCTCTGTTCTAGTGAGAGAGGAAGAAGATGTTTAGTATCCGATATATTACACAAGCAAGGCCCTGCTCGATGCCGAGACCAGATACTCACCGTTGGAGAAATGGGTACTTACTCTTGTGGTTGCTGGTCGAAAGCTGAGACCATACTTTCAACCATTCCCCGTCTCGGTAATAACAAACCAACCGTTGCGACAGACTCTACACAAGCCGGATGCTTCTGGTCGGCTAGTGAAATGGGTCATAGAGCTGAGCGAGTTCGATATAAGTTATAAACCCCGAGTAGCAATAAAGGCCCAGGTAATGGCAGATTTCGTGGCAGAATTCGTAGAGCCCGAAGTAGGTTTCGACCAACTGGATGCTGCTACAGTCAACAATAAGGATCGGGTTTGGCAGGTGTCGGTGGATGGATCCTTAGGGGAACAGGGGTCTGGAGCAGGGATTGTTTTGGAAGGCCCAGAAGGGGAGGAGATCTCTTATACTGTAAGGTTGGAGTTCACAGCCACAAACAACCAAGCAGAATACGAAGCTCTAATAGCGGGCTTGGAATTGGCTAAGGCAGTGAAAGCAGATAGGGTGAAAATCCGAACTGATTCCCAACTGGTTGCAAATCATGTCAGTGAAAGGTTTCAGCCGAGAGATGGGAAGATGGAACAATACCTGAAGAAAGTCAAGCAGATGATTGGGAAGTTTGAGGCAGTTGAGGTGATACAAATCCCAAGGGAGGAGAATAGTCGAGCGGACATTTTGGCCAGAATGACAGTTGTAGCAAATCCAAAAATGCCTAAGTCGGTCCCTTTGGAGTTGAAGTACAGCTCTAGTGGCGAGCAGAATTTGGAGGTGCTGCGGATAGAACAGAAATGCTCGTGGATGGACCTGATAATCTCGTACATCAGGGATGGGGTATTACCACCAAATAAGTTACGAGCTAGGAAGATCAGAGATCAAGCATCGAGGTACACGATGATTGATGGAGTGTTATATCGGCGGGAGTATACTCTACTGTTCCTTCGATGTTTGGATGAGGACGATGCAGATTACGTACTGGGAGAAGTACATGAAGGAGTTTGCGGAAACCATTCTGGCGCGAGATCCCTTGGCCATAAGGCTCTTAGGCAGGGATATTTCTGGCCGACAATGCACCAGGATGCACAGGAGAAAACCAGGAGTTGCATGAATTGCCAGCGTTTTGTAAATTTCTCTACCTAGCCACCAGAAAAGCTCACTTCTATGGCCTCGCCATGGCCATTTCCTCAATAGAGAATCGATCTAATTGGACGGTTGCCAAAGGGACGAGGGGCAGCATACTTGCAATAGTAGCGATAGACTATTTCACGAAGTGGATAGAGGTAGAAGCCCTATATTTCACAGATAAAAAGACGACTGACTTCGTATGGAGAAACCTGGTCTGTCGGTGTGGGATCACTTATGCCTTGATAGCAGACAATGGCAGGCAGTTTGACAACCATAACTTCAGGGACTTCTGCCAGAACCTTGGGATAGAGCTAAAGTTTTGCTCGCCTACTCACCCTCAGTCTAACGAACAAGTAGAAGCAGCCAACAAGGTAATCAAAAGGCTTTTGAAAACCAGGCTAGGAGAAAAGAAGGGAGCATGGGTTGATGAGCTACCAGGTGTGTTATGGGCATACAGGACAGCCCATAAAACAGTAACCGGCGAAACTCCGTTCGCTTTGGGATTCGAACATGCAGTTGTTGTACCTGTGGAGATAGGGACGACCACGCACCGTACTAATCACTTCGATAAGCAGGAAAACAACGATCAGATATGCTTGAATCTGGATATACTGACCGAGAAGAGGGAACAAGCATCGAAGCGATCAGCCGCCTACCAACAGAGGGTTGCTCGTTATTACAACCAGAATGTGCGGATATGACAATTCAAAGTCGGCGATTGGGTACTTCGGAGGGTGAACCAGAGTACGAAAGACTCGACACAAGGAGTACTCGGCCCTAACTAGGAAGGGCCATACAGAGTCAAGCAGGTGGCTGGACCCGGAGCCTATAAGCTCGTTTGCGCAGATGGTCATGAGGTGAAACGACCTTGGAACGCAGCGCATCTCAGGAAGTACTTCCAGTAAGACCCAGTTATACTTTAGAATTATTTCTATTCGTACTTGTTATTATTTTTTTTATGCTTAGTCAATTGCATGTAAGCTGAATTTAGTAATTAATGAAAAATGGAGGAATTTCATTCAGCTGTCATATTACACGAGCAAAAATCTTCTAAGGCAAGCAAAGGCTCGAAAGTCTCAAAGCCTGCTTTATGGCGAGACAGGAAGCCAAGCATGCCAAGACCTGCTCAACCAAGCGAAGGCGAGCAGACCACAAAAGTTCCAAAAATCTTCAAAGGCACGCAAAGGCTCCAAAGTCTCAAAGCCTGTTTTATGGCGAGACAGGAAGTCAAGCATGCCAGGATCTGCTCGACCAAGCAAAGGCGATAAGACCCTCAAATGTTATAAAAAGTTTCTAAGACATGCAAAGGCCCCATCAAGTCTCAAAGCCTATTTTATGGCGAGACCGGAAGCCAAGCATGCCAAGATCTGCTCGACCAAGCAAAGGCGATCAGACCCTCAAATGTTATAAAAAGTTTCTAAGGCATGCTAAGGCCCCATCAAGTCTCAAAGTCTGTTTTATGGCAAGACCAGAAGACAAACATGCCAGGATCTGCTCGACCAAACGAAGGCGAGCAGACCCTCAAATGTTATAAAAAGTTTCTAAGGCATGCAAAGGCCCTATCAAGTCTCAAAGCATGTTTATGTCGAGACCAGAAGCCAAGCATGCCAAGATCTGTTCGACCAAGCGAAGGCGAGCAGACCCTCAAATATTATAAAAAGTTTCTAAGCCATACAAAAGCTCATTAAGTCTCAAAGCCTGTTTTATGGCGAGACCGGAAGCCAAGCAGGCCAGGATCTACTCGACCAAGCGAAGGCGAGCAAACCATCAAACGTCACAAAAAGTTTCTATGAAATAGAAAGACTCTATAAGTCTTTAGGCCTGCTCGATGACAGGACGAGAAGCCGAGCTTTTCGGCATCAGCTCGACCACAATGTAAGTGAACAAAAACTAAAATAATAATTTGCCAAGAGCGCAAAGCAAAGAAAACAAATAAGAGCAATCTTATTAATTTGCCAACAATTGTAAAAAGCTGGTCTTAACATACAATGTTCCAAAAAGAAACCTATAACACAAGGTACAATCAAGAGGACGGCGGGTCGGTAAGTTGAGCCATCTCCGCTGGCTAGTCCACCTCAGAAGCAGGGGGGTCTCACCAATTGCACCCGGGGGGGTACTTGCTTCGGCAACATCAGTAAGGGCTGCACGGGAAGGAGATGTTCCCTTCTCAGCTGCATTCGACTCCAACTCTTCGACATCTTCTTTGGTTGCCTTCTCATCTATGTGTTGAGCAACACCAGCGGCAAGCTTGTCCATCTTCAGATTAAGATGCTACTTCCCGAGAACGGCCATGATGCACCGATAAGAATGTCGAAGCCCACTTCCTGGTTTTCGACTGGTGAGAATCCTTGAGGGACTCGAGCTGAGCTTCGTAAGTAGCATTTTACCTCTGCAAGTCCTCTTTGACTTTAGTTAGCTCCTCCTCAAGAGTGATTGCCTTTGCCTGCGCGAGAGACTCCTGCTCTATCAACTTCAGATTCTCGAGGTTGAGATCTCCAGCTTTATTCTCGGCAGCATCAGCTTTGTTTTTGGCCGACTGAACGTCTTCTCTCATATTTCGATCATAGCGGCCGACCTTTGCCTTATAGTAAGTGGCCATGCAGCCGAGATGAAAAGCATTAAACTGCATAGCCCCCACCAGCTGGCCCAGAGTGCTGCCGTCGAAGTCTTCGAAGTCCTTTTTGCTCACGAGCTTGGTAAATCATTGATGTAGGGGACCAGATGCTCTGCTCGATTGTCGGACAAATGAGGTTTTGACCTTGTTAGTGGTGGAGGAGAAGTGGGATCAGTGGTTGTTCCACTAGTTTCGCCGGCCTTAGGAGGAGGAGGTGGTAGAGTCCTCAAGGGGGGGACCTACTCCCCGATGTTCACCCGTTTCCCAAGGGGAGCATCCTTATTGTGGTCTCGCTTCGCAGCATGGGGTCGAGGACGTTTCCGATTCAAAGCCCCGATCACAGCATCCTTCATCTTGAGACCAGTGGATACCAGGTGAGATTCGAAGAAGTTGTAAGTAGATAGCAACTCTGCTCGAGGCTAACACCCTTTCAAGCTTGTAGTGGACACCCCAAGAACCTGCAGTTCGAACAAAATCGGGTTAGAGATAAATCAACAATTAGAACAACTAGGGGTACAAGACATTTATAGCGAGCAGGCAACCTAGGACCATGAAACGAGAGGGGACGCGATAGTTCTTCCCATTAATCTGTGCAACTTGACCCTAGGGACCCCCAACAAAAAAGAATTTTTTCTTCCAATTCCCACCACCACCTGTTGGAAGATCAATTATGGGTTTTCTAGTCTTGGTGCTCGATATAAAGTAGTACCAACCGACATCTTTGGGGCTGCTTTTTAGCTGGTATAGGTGTTTGACTTCATCAACCGTGGGCTCACACTAGTAGCATCTATCCCACAAAATGAACAGACTAGAAAGTACCCTCCACCCGTTAGGGTTAAGTTGACCAGGAGCTAAGTTTAACCCACTAAGCATCTGGACAAAATAGGGTTGTAGGGGGAGCCTCATCCCAAACTTAAAGCTTTCCAGAGATAGAGTAAGGAGGACGGCTGGGAGTATCTTTTTTTCCTGGAATTCTAAGAGGTATACCATCAGGAATGTCATACCTTGTTCGGAGTTCAATGAGGTCGTCTACTGCGGTCATGTAGGTCATGAAGTCAATAGCGCAATGCTCTGATAAAGCCCTACCTCCTACTTTGCTTTTTACATCTGGTCGCGATATTCTTGGTTAGGACATTTCACCAGAATCTTCACTCGGGTCCTCACTTAGGGTATCTTCCTAACCAGAAAATCCCTCATCGCCGCTATTGCTGGGTGAGGAGGTTATTTGAGGAGACATTCTCCTAGCACTAGTCTCAACAATAGATCTAGTCGGTTCTAAAGGGATCCCAGGGTTAAAGGCAGGATCAGCAAGTAGACCAGGTAAGAAGTTTAACTCGTCGTTATCAACCTCAATTACATTCTCTTTGCCTTTTGACATTCCCTAAACTATGATTAGAGCAAACCACCAAACGCTACCCAAACAAAAAAGAGGAAAAAGAAATTTTCTACAACTATCCAAGACCGAAGAAATAGAAATAATACTTGCAGTTGTAGCCCGACCGAATAGAGACAAGGAAGGTAGCTTTTACGCCGAGGGAGAGAAATAACTCAGTCACCGGAGAGGAAGAAGAAGGCTAAGAGAATAGTTTCCCTTTTGAGATTTTGGGTTCTCAAATGAGGAAAAATTCTTGGTTTATCAGCATTTAACGGCACGAATTCCAAGGATTTTATAACCATCGGTTTGAAATTCAAATGGAATGACAGATCACTGCCACATCACCTCGCCCGTAATTAAATGCAACACGACTCTTCAAAGCCATTTCCTATCTTGAGCAAGCCAGAACTATTGAGTTTCTACTATTGGTCTACTACATTACCCAACACCAGAAACTGGGGGACCGGTGTTTGGGTGATATACTTCGACAAGACCAGCCACGCCCTGGACGAGGAGCCAGCCTCCTTACAATGGAGCAAATGAGTAAAAGTATGGTAGCAGGTTTCCACGGGCAGGAGTATTCTGCTCATTCACGAAGACACCCTCCTTGGGACCACAACACGAGCTGGCCTCCTACTAAGAGCAGAAAGCCATTCCTGCTAGAGGTTGAAGTGGGTAGACTCGGTCCATGATGGTTGACGAAACACGCATTCCTATCCGAGAATCTAGGCACGAAACCCACTCAGCCACAACCACGACATTCAAGCATTCACTTCCGTGAGCTGGGGAAAGTGATGGGCATAGATTATGGAGGATCGAGTTCATAGGAAGGCTATAAAAAGGTAATCAACGAAGATAAATGGGTTAGATATTTTCACATTAGAATTTAAGAAATAGTATCTTCATTGAGAAAGAGGAGAAAAACTCAGAGGCATTTTTTATTGTCTAAAAGATTAAAGAATAGCCACGAAATTAGTGGCCAGGTTTTCCACAAAAGTGAACCGACATTTCTGACTTGAGCGTCAGAGGGTTTATGTCGGGAAAACTCCTGGCGTGCTCGACAGTCTACCGAGGTCATACAAGGCATTGCTACGAGGAGAACCTGTTGTTGGTCATGAATTTGAGAGTTGAGGAGGGATCCTGGTAGAGAACAAACAGACACCAGAATCTCGCATCAACAGTAATTGTTCCTTAAATGTCAGTCGCACCCACATATCATAGACACAAGAAATGAAATCTAAGATTACTTGTTTAGTTAAGAATCACTCGTGAAAAAAATTTGCCGTTTTGATTTGAGGATCCACGTTTTAAACTACCAACAAATGTTCATCAAGAACAGAGTTTGGCTTAAGAGTAGAAAAATTAATTTTGGAGAAATTATTTTTGTTAATAGAAGAATTTCTCAATGAACGATTAAAATTATAAATAAAAATGTCATGCACACCCAAGTATCATCGATACAATTGACTTTGAGGATCCATGTCTTGAAATGTTCATCAAGAATAGAGTATGGCTAGTGAGCATAAATTTTTTTGATTTTGGCTTGGAACAAAAAGAAATTAAATTGAAGGAGAATATACTACTTTCTCATTAAGAAAGGCACACGAGGCATACCATGGTACCATACAATACAAAAAGTCTTCGTTCCCGGGCTTTTCAAACTTTGAAGGAGCAATATTCCCCAATTCCCCCTTGAAAATTCTAATTACGATATTATTCATTGCTTGATGCAATCAAAGTAGTGACAAAGTTAGGAAAAATATGACTCCCAAGTAATTACTAGGCAGGGCTCCTGAGAGCAACATTGTCCTAGGCAGGGCTCCTGAGAGCAACATTGTCCTAGGCATTATATGCATACACGGTGTGGTACATAGAGCACGTTGAATTCCACACTATAACACAAATCCAGAAAGACAAGTTATAACTCAACTGATATAAAGAAAAAAAAAAGATAAAATGATATAGAATTGTTCTTGGGTGTTGATTTCATAAATAAAATACATTTTGAGAGATGCTAGTCTACTATTGCAAGCCCCCGGATTTAAGAATCTTTGGTGCTTGGAAAATATGACTTCTTACTTCAAGTTTGATGTGTCTCTCTCCATAAGCTTACTGGAAATATATCCTCATCTACTGTCATTTATCTAATATCAATTGAAGATCTCACTTTTTCAAAGTTCAAACTATCACTTCCAAGTCTCATTGTCACTTGGCCATTCTTGGACCATTCAAAACCAATCAAGTGTTGAAATAATCAAATATATGCAAAATTAGAGTCACGACTTTTGGTCCCCCAAATTCTAATTATATAACTTCTACATATCTCATTGTCAGGTCACGAACTTGTTGGCACATTTTCCAAATTCCTCTTCCATCAGCTCTCACATGTTAACTTAAGTGGAAAGTTTCCAAGTTGATTGCTAGAAAGCAACGCAAAATCAGACACGCTTGACCTGTCCCCTAATTCTCTTTTCTACGTTGAAAAAGAAAAAAAATATATATATACATATATACATATGTATATATATATACATATATATGTATCTATGTAAAAATAAATAATAAACTGAGTAAAAGTACATTTGTTTAATTAACATCTGATCGGGGCATTTTTGGTGTAATTTCGTGCTGTGTAACCCACAACTAAAATCAAACAGCCCCTTATCATACTTCTTCCATTTTATCTGCTACTTTTGTGGATCTTATAGGGTGGGCACGTGGACAGAATTTAAAAGTTTTAATAGTCTAAAGAATAAGATATGTTAAAGATAAAGTTGTTGCACCTTCTGATTAAATAAAGTTGCAGAATTTCACCAACTTGAAAGAATTGTCATTAATGAACTGGTCGCCTCTCCATATATGAAGCCTTCTTAAAAGTTAATTTTTAATTCAGAAAAAAAAAGTTTAAGTTACATATATTACAGTAAGTTTTTTTAGACCAATTCCCTTCTTGAAATAATAATGGAAAAGTATTAATTTAAAAATAAAATGAATATGTATTGATTATATCCTGATTTTCATCAATTATAGCGAGAGTTTCTCCAAATCAATTCCCTTATTCAAATAATACAGAAAAAATAGTAATTTAATAGTAAAATTAACAAGTGTTGATTATATATCCTAAGTTTCATCGATTATGTGATCAAAGTGGCATTGTTGATTTATTTCTTGTTCAATGTTAATTTTTAGGTTATCTAAATTTCAAGGATTTAAAATCTTTGTTCATGGATTACAAGCTTATTAATTTTTCTGCCATTGACTGTCATATTCTAGACTTAATGGTACCTTCCTTGATCAAGGATAATTACTCTCTGTTCTCCTCTTATAAATTCCTCTTCCATTAACATCACTAGGAGTATGTTGATCTCTCAGACGTTAACTTCAGTGGAGAGTTTCCAAATTGATTGTTACAAAACAACACAAAAACTAGACACACTTGATCTGTCTAATAATTCTCTTTCGGTAAAATTAATTAATTTTAGGGGAATATTCGGCCAACCTCTATAATTTCATAGTGATCATTAATTAATTAAACGATACAAATATCTAAAGTGATTAGATGTTTGATGACAATACAAGTTCATGGCTTGAAATTTGATCTCTATCGATTGGTTTACAAATGGACGTACTTGTGCCTTTGTGCCTTTGTGGAATTTAATTTTTGGCCTTGTGGACTAAAATACAAATGAAAGAAAAAGATAAAAGAAAAAAAAAGAAAAAAGAAAAAAGAAAAAAAGGCCCAAAGACTTCTAAAAGATGTAAAAGTCTTTGGGCCTTTTTATAATGGTGGAATTTTTAAAAGGAAAAAATAACAACACTTCTATGGTTTGTTTTGATAATCATATTTACATATACTCTCTAATTTTTAAAATGGACACATAAATCTTTTTTTTTTACAAATATATATTATTCGTATTTTTTATTATTTTTATTTATGATAAATGTTTAAAGTAAATTTTTAGGTTGAAATATAATAAAAGGGTATAATGGTTCTCCTATTAAACACACATACTTTTAGTTTATATCTATTTGTCATTTCAATCTCTCTCAATTATTCTTTATTGCTGGTTCAAAACGCGTTGTCCTTGCAAATTATAGCAAAATGACAAATATGGAAAAAAAAAAGGGAAGAAAATTAATGCATGAAAGACTTGGAGAAAACAACAAAATAAGTCATCTATAAGCTAGTTGGGTGTATAAATTGTTAGATGTGTTATATACAAATAGTGTAGAGCCCGTTGGTTACAAAGACAAAAAGAGTGTGTGTGTTTTTTCATAGTTAAAGATATAGTTAGAATGGGTGGTTCAAAATAAAAAATGGTGATAATGTTTGTTATGTTATTAATAATATTTAAAAGTGGGTGGAGTGAGGGATGTTTGGATCATGAGAGATTTGCTATTTTGCGACTCAAACATTTCTTCAATGGTAATCTTTACGACTGGGTAGATGATGCGGGAGCTACTGATTGTTGTCTGTGGGAAAGGGTTGACTGCAGCAACACCACAGGGCGAGTGATAAAACTTGACCTTGCTTTTATAAGGAATAGGTATTTGGGAGCGGATGGGTATCTGAATGCTTCTTTGTTTACTCCTTTTCAACAACTTGAGTCACTTGATTTAACAGATAACAATATGGCCGGTTGTGTTGAGAATGAAGGTGTGTCGTTTAATTTAATTAATTTACTTTCTCCCCCCTAATTTAAGTTGAATATCAAGACCAAGCAATTATATGGATATTCATTCAGTTGACAATTTTGACTTTTTTTTTAATGATTAATTTTGAAATTACACCAATATCTATTATCTTTTTTTTTTAATTTTACTTGCAAGTATAGAGAGGCTATCAAGATTGAGCAACTTGAAGAGGCTTGATTTAAGTTATAACTTGTTCAACAATAGCATCTTATCATCTGTGGCTCATCTTTCATCACTAACATCATTAGATTTATCTGAAAATAGATTGGAAGGAAGTATTAATGTTAAAGGTACGTAATTAAAACGTCATCGCTTCTCCCAACTCTTTCATTAACATGCTAAAATAAGATTCAAGGCTTTGAATTCAATTTTTTTTATGAGTAAATATTAGAAAAATAGTTTTAAGCAATTCATAAATACAATTTTCAATGTTTCTCATAATTTCATCTTGTACTTTTGTATGTCTTGACTTTAAGATTAAAAAAAAATACTAACATCAAAGCAAACACCTCCACAACTTATTATTATTATTGTGGTGAGGTTTGAAACATTCAACTCAATTTGTACTTATTACAGAATTTGATTCTTTGAGAGATTTAGAGGAGCTAGACATTGGCGGGAACAAGATTGACAAATTTATGGTCTCAAAAGGTACTAGAACGACTGTAAAAAATGTAAACTTCTACAAATTAGCTAGATTCTTTGCCATTTGGTTTATTATTTTGCAGGTTTGAGGAAGTTGAGGTATCTCAATTTAAGTGGTATCAAACTCAATCATATCATCTTATCTTCTCTGACTGTCTTTTCTTCGTTAAGAGAATTATATCTACATGATACGGGATTCAAAGGAACATTCGATATTCGAGGTAAGTCTAAGCCCTGCTTTCTCATTTTATATATGCCAGCTAGACTTGTGTATCATCGACATAATTTAATATTTAATTTGATTAGTCTGAAGGAATTACATGCTAATTTAAACGTACTTTTATTTACTCTGTCAATCAATTAATTAATTAATTACTATTTGGCTTGGTTTAGACGAAATTCTCATGATGTTTTAATTTCTTTAAATTAATTAATTAATTAACTCTGTTTTTAAGTCTTAAGTCTGGGCATGTTTGCAGAATTTGATTCCTTCAATAACTTAGAAGTGTTGAACATGAGATACAATGAAATCGACAATCTTGTGGTTCCTCAAGGTAAACAATTAAAATAATATTTAATTACATTATTTTGATTCATTTGATTAGAGAAGGCCAAAAAGGTCCAAAAAAATAACAATAATAATAAAGAAACAGATAATTTGTATTATTTAAAAAACAGAATGTAATAAAGATTTGATTCCAGTTCTTTAATCTTTAAAGCGATTGAAAAACAATGTTGCTCTTTTCCCAAAGCATAAAATACGAATTGAATGCCAATTAACTTAATCATTCATTGCGTTTAGCTCTAAATTTAGACAATGAATTTTTATATTATTTCAAAAACAGGACGTAGTAAAATTTTTTAAAAAAACAGATGTAATAAAGATTTGATTCCAATTCTTTAATCTTTACAGTGATTGAAAAACGATACTACTTCCCAAAGCATAAAATACGAATTGACTCCCAATTAAATTAATCATTTATTTCGTTTAGGTCTAAATTTAGAAAAATGAATTTTGATTCTCTTCAATCCTTTCCTAATTATTATTAATAAACAGGTTACAGAGGTTTGAGGAAGCTGAAAAGCCTTGATCTATCGGGAGTTGGAATTAGAGATGGAAGCAAGTTGTTACAGTCAATGGGATCATTCCCATCCCTCAACACTCTTGACCTTTCATTTAATAATTTTACGGAAACAGTGACAACTACTACTCAAGGTAAGTAAAAGGTACAGATGTGGCCAAATTTATAAATAAATTGTTAATTAATTAATTTTTCCGTATTATTAATTAAGCTAAATTCGTTGCTCCTTCTAAATCTAAACAGAGTTGCACAATTTCACCAACTTGGAATATTTGACATTGGACTCTTCCTCTCTCCATATAAGCCTTCTGCAAAGCATTGCATCAATATTCCCTTCGTTAAAAAATCTATCGATGTATGGTTGTGAAGTCAATGGTGTCGTACACGGTCAAGGTAAAAGAAAGGGGTGAATGTGAACTCACTCAATGGTGTCCTACGTGTTCAACATTTTTATTTATTTATTTATTTATCGTTTAATGTTTCTGCTAGGTTTTCCTTATTTCAAGAGTTTGGAACATTTGGTGATGGATAGAACCCGCATTGCACTCAACACCAGCTTTCTTCAAATCATCAGTGAATCGATGCCTTCTCTTAAATACTTATCACTGTCAGATTCTACTCTTGGCACTAACAGCAGCAGGATTCTTGATCAAGGTTAATCAGATGCTCCCACCCTCCCTTCTTAATATGTAATATTAATTTTCAATTAAATATTTAATTACACAAACGAATCACTTATTATAAAAGAACAATACGCATTCATTAATTTTTTTATTGTATTAATTGATGAATTTAATAAATTTTCAGGCCTCTGTTTATTGGTGCATCTGCAAGAGTTGTACATTGATAATAATGATTTAAGAGGTAGCTTGCCTTGGTGCTTGGCAAATATGACATCCCTCAGGATATTAGATGTTTTTGCCAATCAACTTACTGGAAGCATCTCCTCATCTCCTCTCGTTCATTTGACATCTATTGAAGAGCTGTATCTTTCAAACAATCACTTGCGGATCCCAATTTCACTTGAACCACTTTTCAATCATTCAAGACTCAAGATTTTCCATACTTACAACAACGAAATAAATGCAGAAATAATTGAGTCACATTCTTTGACTACCCCAAACTTCCAATTACAATCTCTCTCAATGTCTTCCCTTTATGGAGATGGTGTCACATTCCCCAAATTCCTTTACCATCAACATGTCTTGGAGGATGTTGATCTCTCACACATAAAGATGAATGGAGAACTTCCAAATTGGTTGTTGGAAAACAACACAAAATTAGAAACTTTTTTTATGGTTAATGATTCTCTTGCAGGACATTTCTGGTTGCCAATTCATTTATACAAACGGTTAAGATTGTTGGATATATCCAACAACAACTTCCAAGGTTGCATTCTAGTAGAAATTGGAGATATTTTACCAAGTTTATTATCTTTTAACATTTCCATGAATGCTTTGCGTGGTAGCATTCCCTCTTCATTTGGTAAGATGAACTTCCTCAGATTTCTGGACTTATCCAACAATCAATTGACTGGTGAAATCCCCAAGCACTTGGCCGTCGGTTGCGTCAACTTGAAGTCTCTTGTGTTATCAAACAACAGCATAAATGGTTGTTAGAAAAACAAACACAGTGAGATAACAATTGAAATAGTAGCTAATTTAAACAACAATGTAAACTAGCAATCAAAAACAACAAATGAAGAACAGAAGAGGAATGAAACCGAAACAGAAATATAAACCCGAGGCCTGTACAGGACAGTTTCCTTAAAACAGATTTACCACCTCTTGGCGTGCTTTAGGTTTGCTGGTATCTGTTTCCCAAGATACAACGGGCATGAATTTCTGGCTAAGCACTGGATGGAAATTCCGGTGAACCACAACAGCGAACTCGATCAGAGAAAACAGACGACAAAAAGGGATGAAAGAAAAACAAGTAAGCTTTGTGCTGGTTTTTCAAGTGTCCAAAAACCAGAAGAGGAGGTGCCTTTTTATAGTCATGTGAGGATGTAACAGCTGCTTTATATTGAATTTTCGAATTCAATATGTTTTATTTAATTGTTATAACAGCTAAATCAATTCAATGAATTGATTTCAAAATTGAATTCATAAACGTGTATAACAGCTAAAAAATTATTGTTATGAAGCTGTTTGAATTCAAAATGTGAAACTGTTACAACAAAAATTCAAAAGGAAATTAAAAACGTGCCAAGCTTGCATGGATGATTTTGGGCTGACATTCGTGTAAACAGGACGCGCGGGCGCACACAAGTTCAACCAAATCGGTCTTGGATTTGCACACCCCCTAAGCACGCGCGTGTGGAGAGAGCCTCTATCCTTATAATTCTTACTCATGTATGGTTAAGTGTTTATATAAAAACACTAATCCCTAGGCTTCTTTTTCCCATGTGGGATAAGTGTCATTTCCTTTCAAATTTCTAACTTTAAGGGTGAACTTTGAGAGACAATTTCTCATTCACCCAAGCACCATTTGGAGAAAATAAGATTATACTTTTGAAGTATCAACGGAGTAGAATCTAAACCTCACAAGATTTTCCACTTTCGTTAAGTGGGACCCACTCAAAATGTGCCCTCAAAAGAGCATATATACATGCTATTTTTTCAACAATCCCCCACATGAATGAAAATTGGTAGTAAAACAAAAAACCGTTATATTTTTTACATCAAAACCATTTTTGACCTTAATGATCGAGTTTATTGGATCGATACCTAGCACATGATAGGTAGGTGTTATCCTTTGAACCTTCCATTGTAATAGTATAATTACTTTACTGGCTAATCAGTAGACGCGATATCTTTGAACTGCTCTGCCATTAGTGTAAACGATCATATACTACACATAGGTATTTCTCCTAACACTATTGAGTTCTCATGGTTATGTTTGTTTTGGCCTTGAACATCTACCTGGTTCTGCAAGAGTTTCTAAGAGCTGAACCCATAATAGCTCCCTTTGAAGCGGCCCCACTTCTCTCTCACATAGGTGATATCTTAATTAAGAGTAGCCTACATTACTCCGCTCGAATTTTTCGATGCATAAGAATCATTAAGAGCATAGTTCAACCTTATTCCCCACAGGCATCACTGTTTCATCATAGGAATGGTCAATGAGGTAATCCTCTCAAGAGAATGACCCCCACAGTGATCTAACTTTAGTCTTTAACAAATAGGTTGTCCTATTGAACCTAGATCTTGGGATCTCCAGTCAACTAGGTTGGGTTTTCCTTCGTTATTGACTAATCATTCTATGGATTTTAATCCCATTCCCCTCGATATTTTTCTACTAGCTCTCTATTTAACCCTTTGGTTAGCGGATCCGCAATGTTATCTTTTGACCTCACATAGGCAACAGAAATAACTGCAGTAGAAATAAGTTGTCTAATAGTATTATGTCTACGACATATGTGTCTAGACTTACCATTATACATATTA
This sequence comes from Citrus mangshanensis, assembly GCA_030449895.1. Taxonomy (NCBI): domain Eukaryota; kingdom Viridiplantae; phylum Streptophyta; class Magnoliopsida; order Sapindales; family Rutaceae; genus Citrus; species Citrus mangshanensis. Next base: position 180,001 of record JASUUJ010000070.1, read on the forward strand.
CTTTGTGCCCTACCGATAGCTGATTGACTATCACAATGTATACAAATTGTAGGCACAGGCTTTGGCCACTTTGGAATACCTTCTAAAAAATTGCGTAGCCATTCTGCTTATTCACCACATTTATCTAATGCAATGAATTCAGATTCTATTGTAGATCTGGCAATTACTATCTGTTTAGAAGATCTCCATGATACAGCTACACCTGCTAGTGTAAACACATAGCCACTAGTAGATTTTGAATCTTTTACATCAGATATCCAGTTAGCATCATTAAATCCTTCTAATACTTCTGGATACCTAGTATAGTGCAGTCCATAATTACGAGTGTATCGAAGATACCTAAGTACTCTTACGATAGCTTTCCAGTGATCAGTTCCTGGATTACTCGTATATCTACTAAGTTTACTTATCGTATAAGTTAGATCTGGTCTGGTACAATTTGTTAAGTACATCAGACTGCCTATTACTCTAGCATATTCTACTTGAAAAATACCCTCTCCTCTGTTTTTCGATAGATGGATACTAGTATTTAATGGAGTTTTAGACATAGTATTATCATCTTTATTAAATTTCCTAAGAATTTTATCTACATAATGAGTTTGACTTAGAATAAGTCCATTAGAAACCCTTGAGATTTTAATTCCCAAAATGACATCTGCAAGACCCATGTCTTTCATGTCAAACTTAGACTTCAACATATTCTTGGTAGATTTAATCACGTCATCATCACTCCCAACAATAAGCATGTCATCAACATATAAACATAAATGACATAGTTATTTTCTGTTTTTTTGACATAAACACATTTGTCACACTCGTTGATCTTAAAGACACTTGTGATCATCGTATGATCAAATTTCTCATGCCACTGTTTCGGTGCTTGTTTCAAGCCATATAATGACTTTACCAATTTACAAACTTTCTTTTCTTGTCCTGGAGCTATAAAACCTTCTCCAAGATTTCTTCATCTAAATCTCCATTTAGAAAAGCCGTCTTTACATCCATTTGATGTATCTCGAGATTGCGCAAAGCTGCAACTGTTATTATCATCCGAATGAAATTTATTCTCGTAACAGGAAAATAAGTATCAAAGTAATCAAGGCCTTCTCGTTGCCTATAACCTTTAATTACAAGCCTAGCCTTGTACTTATTGATTAATCCATCGGCTTTCATTTTCCTTTTGAAAATCCACATATACCCCAAAGGTTTACATCCTGGAGGAAGATCTACTAGCTCTCAAGTATGATTTTGTAAAATGGATTCAACTTCATTGTTAATGGCTTCTTTTCATAAAGCGCCTTCAGCTGAAGTTACAGCCTCTTTGAAGCTTAGAGGTTCACTTTCTAGCAAATACGTCAGAAAGTCTAGACCAAAAGACTTTTCTATTCTAGCTCTTTTGCTACGTCTGACCTCAATTTCTTGTTCTTCTTCTTCTGATGCTTCATCATTTTCTTCATTTTCAATTGTTGTTTCATGAAATTGTCGCAATTCTCTCGATTCCACTCTAGAACTGCAAGGAAACACATGTTCGAAAAATGATGCATTTCTTGATTCTATTATCGTATTTTTGTGGACATCTGGAACTTTAGACTCATGCACCAGAAATCGATAGGCACTACTGTTTTGTGCATAACCAATGAAAATGCAATCAATGTCCTATTTTCACTTTTTATTTAAAATCAGCAAGACACCCCCACACTCGTAAGTATTTATATGAAGGTTCTCTACCTTTCCATAGCTCATACGGGATTTTATCTTCTTGCTTTTGGGGTATCTTATTTAATAAATAATTACAAAAGCTATTAAAACTTATCAACATTGCATTCATCATTTCCTTTAAAGTTCGATTCTTTCGTTCTGCAATCCCATTAGATTGAGGTGAATATAGAGTCGTGACTTGATGTATGATTCCACTTTGTTCACATAGTGACATAAATGGAACAACATACTCACCACCACAGTCACTCCTTAATTCTTTGATTTTTCTATTAAGTTGATTCTCAACTTAATTTTTGTAGAGAATAAACTTTTCCAAAGCTTCATCTTTGCTTTTCAGTAAATATACATGGCAATATTTTGTGCAATCATCTATAAAGGTAATAAATATTTATTACTACCTCTTGTTTGAATGGATTTAAAATCACAAATATCACTATATATTAAATCAAGTGGTTTAGTGCTTCTTTTAATTATTTGGAAAGATGACCTTGTTAGTTTTGCCTCAATACAAGTTTCACACTTATGTTTCAAATTAATTTGAAAATTGGGAATATGCTTCATGTTAATTAATTTACGCAAAGAATTAAAATTAACATGTCCTAATCTACCATGCCAAAAATTAGAAGACTCAAGCAAATAAGCAGAAGAACTAGTTTTATTATTAATTTTTGGTTTAAGAGTCATTACATTGAGCTTAAATAGCCCATCATTAACATAACCCTTTCCCACATACATCCCATTTTTTTGACAAAACTACCCTATCTGACTCAAACACAATTCGGAAACCATGTTTGTTCAGCAGCGATCCAGACACTAAGTGCTTCCAAATTTCTGGCACATAAAGCACATCATTCAGAGTCAGCTCTTTCCTAGAAGTCATCTTCAAAATCACCTTCCCTTGACCCTCAATTTCAGACGTAGTAGAATTCCCCATGAAAAGCTTCTCTCCATTGCTCACTGCTTCAAATGAAGTGAACATCCCTTTGTCCGAGCAAACATGTCTGGTTGCTCCCGTATCAATCCACCATTCTCTCGGACAGTCAACACTAAACCACTGCAGAGAGGTTTATGTCTTAAACATGTTGAGTGATGTTTTCCACGACATTCGCCTCTCGCTTCTTTTTAGGCAACCTGCAATCCGAAGCCTTGTGACCCATCTTATCACAATTAAAATATTTTCCTTGAAATTGTGTTTGCTTCTTGGAAATTCCTCCTTTCAGACCCAATTTTTTATTTTTTATTTTTAGGTCCATGTTCAACAAAATTTGCCTTAGCCACAGAAATAGCCCCTCTTTTTTTTGCATTTCTATTATCTTCCTCAATTCTGAGCTTAACAATCAGCCCTTCAATATTCATCTCCTTGCTTTTATGGTTCAAATAACTCTTGAAATCTTTCCAAGCAGAAGGCAATTTTTCAGTAATTGCGGCCACTTGAAAAGTTTCACTTAAATGCATCCCTTCTGCAAGGATATTAGATAATATAATTTGAAACTCTTGTACTTGACTTATTACAGTTTTAGAATCCACCATTTTATAATCTAGGAAGCGACCAACAATAAACTTTTTGGTACTATCATCCTCAGTTTTATATTTCCGGTCTAAGGATTCCCATAGCTCATTGGCGGTTTTCTTTCCTATGTATACGTTATACAAGGAATCACTAAGGCCATTCATTACATAATTTTTACATAAAAAATCAGAATGGTTCGATGCATCAATTGCACTTGCAACTTGAAAATCCGTTTCACCCTCTTTGGGTTTAAGAGCATCCTCCGTCAAGAACCTCGCAAGGTTCAACGTGATCAGATAAAAGAACATTTTTTGCTGCCAACATTTGAAATTCTGGCCATTGAATTTTTCAGGCCTTTCCGCATGATTGACAGGAATTGCCACAGAGGCGGGTTCCTTCACAATAGATGGTGCAGCAACATGGACATATGGAACATCATCAACGGTTTCAGTTGCCATCTCAATGATAGTATAAATTTTTTTTTAAGATTGTTAAAAAAACAAACATAGTGAGATAACAATTGAAACAATAGCTAATTTAAACAACAATTAAACTAGCAATCAGAAACAACAAATGAAGAACAGAATGAAAAAAAATATAAACCCGAGGTCCAATTTCCTTAAAATTTAACACCTCTTGGCGTGCTTTAGGTCCGCTGCATTTCCCAGATACAACGGCATGAATTTCGGCTCGATGGAAATTCCGGTGAACGATCGAGAAAACAGAACAAAAGGGATGAAAGAAAAACAAGTGAGCTTTGTGCTGGTTTTTCGAGTGTCCAAAAAACAGAAGAGGATGTGCCTTTTTATAGTCATGTGAGGATGTAACAGCTGCTTTGTATTGAATTTCCAAATTCAATATGTTTTATTTAATTATTATAACAGCCAAATCAATTCAATGAATTGATTTCAAAATTGAATTCATAAATGTGTATAATAGCTAAAAAATTATTGTTATGAAGCTGTTTGAATTCAAAACGTGAAACTGTTACAACAAAAATTCAAAAGGAAATTAAAAACGTGCCAAGCTCGCATGGATGATTTTGGGCTGACATTCCCGTAAGCAGGACGCGCGGGCGCACACGAGTTCAACCAAATTGGTCTTGGATTTGCACCCCCCCTGCGCACGCGCATGTGGAGAGAGCCTCTATCTTTATAATTCTTACTCATGCATGGTTAAGTGTTTATATATAAACACTAATCCCTAGGCTTCTTTTTCCCATATGAGATAAGCCTCATTTCCTTTCAAATTTCCAACTTCAATGGTGAACTTTGAGAGATAATTTCTTATTCACTCAAGCACCATTTTGATAAAATAAGATTATACTTTTGAAGTATCAACGGAGTAGAATCCGAACCTCACAAGATTTTTCACTTTCGTTAAGTGGGACCCACTCAAAATGTGCCCTCAAAATAGCATATATACATGCTATTTTTTCAACAATGGTCACATGTTCTCTAGAAATTTTAATCTAATAAACTTGAGATGGTTACAATTGGATGGCAATCACTTCGTAGGAGAGATCCCACAAAGTTTGTCTAAATGCTCCTCACTAGAAGGATTGTACTTTAACAATAATAGTCTTTCAGGTAAGATTCCATTATGGTTGGGTAATCTCACAAGGTTAAACCATATTATAATGCCCGAGAATCATCTTAAAGGTCTTATTCCAGTGGAGTTTTGTCAACTTTATTTGCTTTAGATTTTGGACATTTTAGACAACCACATATCTGGAAGTTTACCATCTTGTTTCCATTATCTCTCTATCGAACAAGTTCACTTGTCGAAAAATATGTTACATGGACAGCTAAAAGAAGGTACATTTTCCAATTGCTCTTCCCTCGTGACATTAGATCTTAGCTATAACCGCATTAATGGCAGCATTCCGGAATGGGTTGATGGGCTTTCTCAGTTAAGCCACCTTATCTTAGGTCACAATAATCTTGAAGGTGAAGTGCCAGTTCAATTGTGCAAATTGAACCAACTACAATTGTTAGATCTTTCTAATAACAATCTTCACGGTTATATTCCTCCTTGCTTTGATAACACCAAACTTCATGAAAGTTACAACAATAGTTCTAGTCCTGATGAGCAATTTGAAATATCTTTTTTCATCAAAGGCCCTCAGGGATCGGTAAAAAAGCAAATCCATGAAATTTTTGAGTTCACAACAAAGAACATTGTGTACATTTACCAAGGAAAAGTGCTTAGCCTCCTATCAGGACTTGATCTTTCTTACAACAAGCTAATCGGTCATATTCCTCCTCAAATTGGAAATTTGACAAGGATTCAAACATTGAAACTATCACACAACAACTTGACAAGATCGATCCCATCAACGTTTTCAAACTTGAAGCATGTCGAAAGTTTGTATCTTTCCAACAACAAATTGAATGGGAAAATCCCTCATCAACTTATGGAGTTAAAGGCATTAGTTGTTTTCAGTGTGGCATACAATAATTTATAAAGCGAAATTCCAGAATGGACTGCACAATTTGCAACATTTAACGAGAGTAACTATGAGGGAAATACTTTTCTTTGTGGACTGCCAATGCCCATTTGCATATCACCAGCAACTATGTCGGAGGCTTCAATTGGCAATGAACGAGATGATAATTTAATTGACATGGACAGTTTCTTTATCACATTTACAACATCGTACGTAATTGTGATATTCGGAATTGTTATTGTTTTATATGTAAATTCTTATTGGCGACGTACATGGTTTTACTTTGTTGAAATGTGGATAACTTCATGTTACTATTTTGTTGTAAACAATCTTATTGCAACAAGATATTGTCATTGAAATTAATTAGCAGTTTAATTACGATTCTTTAAGTTCTAATCAAGTTTGCTTACGAAATAAATTTATTTTTATTTTTTATGAAAATTATAGTAGTATTTAGCGTTATATAGCTTCCAACTTCCAAGCACTTCACATTTGTCTCTACACTTCCAAACCCATATCTATCCACCATAACTTATACTTCCCTATACTATGCAGCATACTTTATTTAAGAGAACCATCTCCAATGTTAAAAGCAGCCACTCTATAACATTCATTTAGAAACTATATTCAGAATAGTTTTATAATCATACACAAGAAATGAAACACCTAGATGCACTTGATCGCCTATTTTACTTTTAAAAATAATGATTATGGTGCTATCATCATCTTCTTCACTAGCAACATTAACACCAAATCCAGTGATGGACCCAGACATTTTATCAAGAAAGGTATATATATATAATAAAGTTGAAGCTTGACAAAAAATTCAGGAAGATTAATGCCTCGCCATAGGAAGGGGCACAACAACATCAAAGTAGAGATGAAGCAATATTCTCAAAGCTAAAACTATCAAATCCACCCACCAGAATTTCATATCTCCTCGACAATTTTAAGAACTAAAGATAATTAGGATTTAACATTAGTTTTTTATATATTAGTTTCATAATTTACAAATCAATGAAGATGAAGATTATGCTAATGAATTCAAATTATACCATACATTCTCGAGATGTTACCAAAAATTTCTAAAGTCAATCCCACATATTTCATAATTTTAAGACTAGAAAATTTCATTAGTTAGAAGTTTCATTACCTTCAAGTGGAAGATGAAGAACATTATACAATTGATTCAGATTATATCATACATACTCCAAATGCAACTAGAAATTAACAAGTTCATGCGTACAGATTTCATAACATTATGATTGGAAAGCTTCACAAACAGAAATTCTAAATTCAATCTCTTGCATCAAGGTAGTTTGATTGATTTGAGTTACTTTCTGATCAAGCTACTAATATAACATTCAAGTCAGGGAGAAAGTAAATTAAAACTGGGAAGAAATTATTGGAGAAAGATCAGTTTTTAAAATTTTTATAAAATCTTTTAAGATTGCTCTCATACAATATATAAGAATTTGTAATCTAAAAATCGTACCTTGAAAATCCGATTTGGCTTTTTCCGCTGAAATGATTTAGGCTCTCAGATCACGATCCGTCATCTACCACTCCTGTTAGATCACGATCTGTCACCACCACGCTTGTTAGATCACGAACTGTCACCAATGATCTTCCAGGTTATGACTCAGGTTTGATCTGCACTTGACGTGTGGGCGCCTTTATCACTACCAAAGCAACTAGCACGAGAAAATTTTTCTCTCAACCATAGATTTTCTCTAATTTGTATAAAGTGGCTGCTCTCTTTTTCTTTTAGAGAAAATAAGCCTTTTTATATCTCCCTTTAGTGAAAACCCTAGGCTCCAAATAATGAAAAACAAAACTCACGTTACTTGTTTTTTCTATAGGGGACCCACTTTGTAAAATAACATAAGACCCCTTACACACAAGCTAATTAAATGAAGCCTCCCACTAAATGATATATTTAGGCTTTTGACCCAAATAGCTAGTTATCTTGCTTATTAATCCAGTAGTGGTGCAGTCAATTAAATGAGCTAACCCGGGGATCATTTGGGAACATACAATAGTGGCTATAACAATTAGGTCTGTAATTAAACTAGCCTAATTATTTAATTCCAAATCTACTCCACTAAAAGATTAGAATTGACCTCCATAATTGTATGCTCGAATAATAATTCGCCCCAAGCCACATTGATTTCTTTACTGCACAATCCTTTATACCACATCATTAATTAAATCGATATCTCAACTGTCCAATCGATTTAATTACATCTTATTCCTTTATACTTACTGGTTTTCTCTAATGATCATTTTCAACATACTAAATATGTTGACACACTCTGGCTAGAGAATTCTATGATCAAGTGCCGAAAACCCATTAAGAGATGTGTTATACAAATTCTATATTGTTAATCTATAACTCCAATACTCATAAATGCTCCCACCAAGATACCGGGTAATCTAGACTACAAGTATGTGTCATGCCTATTGGTAACTCAAATGGAATAACAATTACAATCATGAAATCATAATTAACTCAAGATTTAATAAGTCAATTCAGGGAGAAAGTAAATTAAAAATGGGAAGAAATAATAGTAAAATTTTGTTGCTAAACATGATGTGTAGTTTTTTTTTTTAGGCAATTTGGAAACACAATTGTTACTACAGATATTCTCCTCAACTTGGAGATAAATACATCTATTAAAATGCATATGATCACACATATTACTTGGAGCTTAGTAAGATTTCATTAAGAGAAGCAATCAATCTACAATCAAACCACTTATAAATTGTCGCAGTCGTTCCATAAACTAAAATGGCAATATAATACAAGAAAAAGAACATATAGATACTTGGCAAGAGTTCATTAAGAAGTCGCACCACATTCGGGTGAGGAGTTTGCTTCTGCTATCTTGCTAGCTGGGGCTTTTTCTTGTCTTTCTGCGTATGCCAAGGGAAACCAACCAGCTTGGCCCTTGCATTCACCTTCCGACCATCCAGTAGGAGCCACCTTGAGAGTTATAACTAAAAAGGTGAATTAAACAAAAGTTGACTGTTCAAAGACCTAAGGGGAAAACTAATTCTTTTACGTAGTGAATTAGTTGTGGTTACTGAAATAACAGCACTAGCAACCCTACTATACTATGATTTTCACTTCAATGTAAAAGGGAATATATGGTCGGAAGAAAGAAAACCAACTATCATTTGTTAACTCATTGCTTTGCAATCAAAATTTTAAGAACAAAATGCCATGTGCTTTGAACTTCAAATAAGTATAAACATTAGATCTAAATTCCACATATCATAAGTTGTTAGAAGAATAAGTTAATAACATAGTAGAAAAATCTATGTGCTGTTATTTAGAGGGGAAAGTACTTGGCAAACGACAACATGATCATCAATTGAAAGACTTAGCTCCCCATTTGCTTGAGCGTCAAATGGATGGATAACCCGCAAGATAATGGGATAAATAGAACTTAATCTTAAAAACAGCATAACAAAAGCAGCAGCAGTAGCAGCAACGTTTATTGTAACCACTATGATTGTGGCCAACAAAGATATATTAGAAACAAAATTCCATTTTTACTACAACATTAATATGTACTATACGATATCATGACGATTGGGTTACCAAGAGCTATCAAACTCCAATAAGTTATGTATAACTTTATGTAGTTATTTAAATTATGGATCAGATTTTAAATCTGAAATTTTGACTGCTCTCCACAAAACATGGCCTATGCACAAGAAAGTCATAGATAATGAGGATTATAAGTGTCCGACATCTTTTGAGTGATGGATTTAACATGACAGCTTATGTTCAGTCAATTTCCTCTGCCTAACAATATAAGCTTTCTCGACCAGATTTATCATCAAATACATAAATTGCCCCCAAGTCACATCTATATAAACATAGTTTTTCTAGGTAAACCAAGTAAGGAGAATCATAATTCAGACATAATCATAAAAAGGCCCATCTAACTTAAGAGAAAATCTCAAAAAGAGGGATGTTGAGCTATCAGTCTTGTCTCTATTAGCAATATCATGGCTTTACATCACTGCTACATCGTGAGTGGCTACACAACTTTCAGTGGTTTGTCTTTCTTTTGCATGCCTAATTCAGCTTTGATGTTGCTGAGATATTGATAGTAGAGACACATGATACTTCTAGCTCATCATTCTATCTAGCTCATAGGACAGCTATCTCTTTTTTAATTCATTAGTGTTTGCTGAACCTCATGCTTAAAAGTCCTGTTCTCCTAAACAAAGTTTCTTAAGAATGACTTCCTCAGCACCACATTTGGACACTTTTAGAGCAATTTTATTTGGGGAAAAAGAATTTTCAAGGTGTTAACTAATATTTTTTTAAAAATAATTACAATTTGTCCTACGATCATATGACAATTTATCTAGGATGAAAGGATACAGACAAACATCTTCCACTTTCAAGACTAATCACTACTTCCGTAGATGTTGTGCAATAATACAAATACTTGACCAGATGGTACTAATAGTAGAAAAAAAATTAATTGCTCCGAAATTAAAATAAAAATGCAATATGTTAAGCAAAAGAAAGCCTCTCAAACCAAAGTGATTGTCCTTGTATTGATCAAGGGATGTAAACATATTACATTTGCAGGATGAGTTTTAATCACTCCCCTGATTTATTTGGGTTGCAATAAAACTAAGCGAGCAACTGTTTGACTTTCAAGTAACAGCTAAATCGGCTATTAAAATTCAAATAAAATCATAATAGAATAATAACAGGCCATCTTGCATCAAAAATTAAGTTTAATTTGTGAATTTTTTTTCTATAGACATGTTAGTTCCTGCTGTTGAAATGTTAAAAGCACTGAACAATTATTCAATAAATTATGCAAACATTAAAATAGAGGACATATTAAAAAGTTTCTAATTACAATGTTAACATTTCCTATATTTTAGCATCTGCATATTTTAATTTATTTAAAAGCTACGTCGATCAACTTTGGGCGTGAAGATTTTAGCTTCTACGAGACTTGATTGGAATATGCATTTAAAACATGATGCATCCATCGAAAGACAAACCATGTGTAGTCTTTTAATTACGCCAAAACAACAGCCCAAACAAATGACACTTGGACCAACATGCAATCATGAAGTGGTCGGAAAAAGGACAAATGCTACTTTGGCTTACATAAAAAATAACATGTGACTTGACTTTTGCTGGACATGCATCATGTTATTACAAGACAACAGAAATAAGTATGATAGTACTAAAAGTTGACAATAACATGAAGATAAGAGGCAGAATGTCAACAGATGCATAGGCACACACAAGAAAGTATTAACTTATATACCATAGCAAAAAGTCTTTGATATGTCATCTGTTGCTGCTGTGATTCAACTGACAGCATGGCAGTTGTCGCTTCTCTACCAAGAGCCATTATTGTAGATTTATGCTCGGTCAATCTTGCTTCTGCATTTCGAAGCTTCATAGCACTCTCTGATGATATATCAGATTCCCTAATCTTTGATCGGCGCCTAAATACTTCAGCTGCCTGGTGAAAATATTCAATATAAATCTAAAATAATTCTCATCTTGCCTTATACATGCATATGTTACCTCAAAGCTTACCTGGGCTTCAACTTCATGTCGAAGTTTGTCATAACGATGAGTCAGGTGTCGAGCATCTTCCAAAGGTGCTCCGTTGATTAACGCCCGTAGTGGCTCGGATACCTACATGTCCAAAAACCTGTAACATAGTTAGAAAAATGAAAAGAAAGAGCGAAATGTCAATTAAAAAGTTCCTCCAATATAATCATGGAATTTGGGCCTACTTTAAGGATATATATAAGGATAATTTATGCAATTTTGGGTCTTAGGATGATTCGTATTAGGTTAGTGTTCTTCTCTTCTGTATTTAAGGTTAAAATAGAAATAAACCTATGCAAATATCTAAATTAGGGCTGTAAGACTTCCACAAGCATCCTTCAGTCTCATGGATTTGATTTTACTATAGATGCAAGTGTCTTGATCGAAAATGCTTGGAGTCAATTGAGAGAACTCACGGCCAATAACTTGTCACACGCTAGTCTTTGCTAGTGATGCGAGAAGTCACAAGGTCTCTTCAACATTTGAACCAATAAAATTTTTAAGTCAAGGATGTCACTAACAATGATTTTAATATAAAACATTAAATATTTCAGAGTTGTAACTTTAAAATGGATTCTTTTATTCAATATCTTAGAATTAAGTTTCCTTATGAGAAGATAATAGTTTCAGTAGTAATTTACATATAATTTTCGATATTTGAATTATTTTCTAGTTAGGGATGAACTAACCTGATCACGAAGAATCCCAAGCAAAGTTTCAGTAGTAATTTATTATTTCAAAGGGACAAATAAGATTAGTTACAACAAACCCACTAGTTTTATAAAATTCGAGTGAGATGGAATAAAATAAAAAATAAATACAAAATTGGTTTTTATTTTTTAGGTTGACTATATTTTGTGTTCTCTTCGAGCACTACTACAATTGTTCCCTATATATCAGTTACACCCACGCATCATCGACACGAAAAATAAAATCTAATGCACCTGTTTAGTTAAAAAAAAAAAAAAGCCTTACGGAGCATACCATAGTACCATACAATACAAGGAGTCTTCATTCTCTGGTTTTTCAAACTCTGAAGGGGTCAATATTGCCCAATTCCCCCTCGAAAATTCTGATTACGACATTATTCATCGCTTGATGCAATCAAAGTAGTGACAAAGTTAAGAAAAATATGACTCCTAAGTAATTACTAGGCAGGAATATGACTCCTAAGTAATTACTAGGCAGGGCTCCTGAGAGCAACATTGAATTCCACACTATAACACAAACCCAGAAATACAAGTAATGACTCAACTAATGTAAAGACAAAAAGAATATAAAATGATATAGAAAAAGAATTTCAAAGAGATAGCAACATACAATAGACTGAAGCCACTTGATCTGTTCATTGATTGTAGCCTTAAACTTGCAAATAGTTACTGTACGCTGGTGCTCTAAGAAGTGAAAATGATGCAACTGATCCATTTACTGTCAAATATTCTATTCATACGAAAAAAATGTTTACATATCTTGCTATAAATATAGCCGTTTGACTGTCTTAATGAAGTCACACACAACCATTCTTATTAAAATAGCAAGATCAAACGCTGCCCTAGATCTTGAACAGATCAACACAAGATGCACAACTTATGATTGAATCCAGAAACAATCAAATCTTTAGCAAGAAAAATTAATCAGAGTCAAGAAACAAGTTTAATGAATATAAACCTATAATTGAAACAAATATAGGCAAGAAACAAATAGAGATTTTACATGGTTCAGTTGTACCAAGAATGGCACAACCTATACCACGGGAGAAGCTTTCTGGTGAGATTTTATTGATGATCAAAGAACAATCTTTTTACAAAGCTAATAAAAGAGATTTCAGAGAATAAGCTCCACCCTCTCTCTTCAATCTCTCTCTATTTTGTTCACAGTGATGACCCCAATCTGCTTAGTTAGCCAGCTTTATAGCTGCATCAGTAACAAACTAGGAACCTGGTGAAGAACTGCTCACATGTTCGTCACGTGTGTTACTTTAATGATGGCCAAAACGACTTCAAACAAATGCCGTTTTGAAGCGTATGAATCATAAGTGAAAACACGTGCTTGTCTCGTGACATTTAAATGCAGCAACAAACCCAAAACGCTGCCGTTTTACTCTGTTGAGTTTGATTCATCACTAAGCTTCACGACTAGCAATGGAGAATTTGATAATTTAATTGACATGAACAATTTTTATATCGCTTTTATAACATCCTATGTAATTTTGATAATGGGAATCATGGGTGTTCTATATGTGTACCCTTGTTGGCAACACTTGTGGTTTTATCTTTGTTGTAGACAATCTTATTCCCATGAGATTTGTCATTGAAACTAACACGTAGTTTCATTACATTTCTGCTTCATTAAAATTCTCAAGTACCAATCAGGTTTGCTTAATTAAGAAATAAAAGTTTTGCCCACCTCGCATTTTCTATTATTTTTCATAAATCAATTAATCTGCAGTGTCAATATCAGGTTTACTTTTTTATACTAAAAAATAAAGAAAGCAAACTTACAAATTCACAGTTTAGAGGGGTAAAACTAGGTAGGCGGTTTAGCTTCTAGAACTAGGCTATCTACCTCACTAAATTCCAAATTATACAGTGAACTGCAAGAAATTGAGAAAACGATGCATTTATAGTTTAATTGAATCATGAGAAAACAATGTAGTCATAGCTCAATATGAAATGATTTCGGAGTGGCATATTGTTTTCAAGTTAATTTGTATACAACAGCTGTATATATACCAACTCTGAACCTTATCAATGCGTTGGCGGCAACTTAAGAAGAAAACTATTTCTCCATCTCTTTTTTGAAATTCCACAACGAACCAGCAAATTGTCTGGATGAACTCTCTTCGGATAAAAGAATTAGAATCACTCTAGAGTATCTTTATGCTGCTAGTTCTAACAGGAATCTGCACGTGGCAACAATTGCTAGATCTACAATTCCCCAACTAAGAGCATCTCCAAAAGACTCTTTAAATAATATTCTACTTCTTATTTGAAGAGCCATATCAATATTAAACACTCCAAAAGACACGTTAATTTAGATTCTTCAAATAAGATTTGTTTCTCACTCTTCAATATTGTCAAGTGAGTTTCTCCCTCTTCTATTAATATTTTATTATTATTTATTAAAAAGATAAGACTGCAATAATTATTATTTATGTTTCTTTTAAAAAATATAATGACAATTCAATTTGATAGTGAGAAAGATTTGATTAAAATAACATTAATTTTATTCTTATTTGGTGAGTCTTTTGGAGGGGATTATATTTTTCTATACACTTATTTTCCACATCAGTAAGCAAATTGAAATTTGAAGAGTAAAATTTAAAGACCCTTTTGGAGATGCTTTAACAGTTTGTGTTTCTTAAAAAATTTGAAATACATAATTGCATACCATGAGATAGTGCTACAATCTACTGAGATCTAACTTACATGATAATTTAAGCTACTAATGTTTGCATATTTCTACATGTTAAATTAACACGACCATCTATAATCACTCCAAAACGACAGATGATAAGCGGCTTTTTGCCACTTATTACTAGCATCCACAATTAATTTTTGTTCAGCAATCAGCTTATTTTATAGAAATTGATTTAGTCAGCAACAAACACTATAATTCTTCAAATTAATTTTTGTTCTTTGTAAACTAGTGAGGTGGTTTAGAATTGGGCTAGCTACCTTACTATATTCCAATTTGTACGGTGAATTAATTGAATCATGAGAAAACAATGTGGTCATTGCTCAATATGAGATGATTTCGGAGAGGCATATTGTTTTCAAGTTAAGTTGATCCATTAAGAGATGAAGGGGATTGAAGTGGAAAGTTTAAATAACAAATCCTTGTTCTTGAGTTTTACGACGTCGTTACTCCTTCGAAGTGGCAGATTATGCAAGTGAATTAAAAAACACAATGCATCAATCACGGGGATGCTACATCAAAAGACGGGATCATTGTTTATCCACTGAACAGTTACAGTTGCTGCTACCAATTACCTCGGCAAAGATCAAGAAGACAGAACAGGAAGCTAACGCCATCGATGTCGTCTTCATTATAACTGCTGGGAAAGTAGGTGTAGTTTCCTCATTTGAAGCTGTCTATACGTAGGCTTTTCTCCTGATTAAGTACAAATAAATGAACAGCCTCGAAGGCTTCATTATTGACCCCAAAAAGGATTACTAATTGAAGAAGACCCAACAGAGTTAATCTCACACTTTCGTTTTCTCAATTTCTTTCAGAAGTCCCTCTGAGAATAGCTGCCAAAACAGTTACTCAGCTTTTATACTCTGTTTTCCGGAAACAGAGTATGAAGATGAAGATTATGTCATCAAGTGGAAGATGAAGATTATGCAAGATGAAGATCGAGTTTTGGTTTGATTTTGAAGAATTTGAACAGAAAGCCCATAGAAAGTACCTAAATAAGCATATTCTTGGGGTAGAAATATGGAGAAAGGAGTTGTCTACTGTGTGTTGCGTAATTATGCTATGATCGGTGCTTTCAACATTGCCCTGAAAACAGTGGGAAATACTTCATATCCTCGACACGATGATAAAAGATTGGTTACCGATTACGTAACTGACTCAGGTGACAACAATCCATTAATAGCACAATTTGAGATAATGCCGTTTAGGTATATGGTTAACAGGTTTGATTCATCAGTGATGAAGTGGACTCAAATTAAAAGATCATATAATAAGCCATTGTTCTTGGGCATATCGTCACTACTCATTACTACTTCAAGCGATCAAAGATGAAGATGAAGATGAAAATTGTGCAAGTGAGTTCAAGAATACCATACATCGTTACTTGGGATACTTCTTCAAATATGGATGGGGTCATAATTTACTCCCACGAATTTCAACCCAATTTTATGATTGGAGTGTCCCACCATGACTCAGACAAATTCTGTTTCAACCTCCTCCACCAATGGATTTTAATTAGTCACTTTGTGATCAAGCAACTTAATTAAACTCAGAGTTCGATTTTGTTGGTACCGCATTTTTTTTAAAATGTGGCCATGTAAGGAGAGCGGCACATAGTGTCACTTCCTTATCAAGCACTTTAAAGAAGATACAACTGCAATTGTTTTCGTATGTATATATATATATATATAAACAACTGCACACATTCAGTTCATAAAAGAAATTTTTGCTTAACCATGATATGTGGTAGTGCCTTTTAGGCAATTTAGAAACAGAGTTGTTCAACTTACAGCAGATGTTCTCCTCTCCTCCAGTTCGACGTAAATACAAATATTAATAAGAATCCATATTATAATGACACACATAACTTGCTTCAAAATTATTAGAAATTACGATTGCTGATTCACAATGCATGTAACTTGGAAGAATTGATGTTAAAGAAACAATGACACGCATTAACTTGGAGAGCAATTGCGACAGCAGCCGAGTATATATTAACTAACTAAAATGGCCAATCAGTTTTGCTTGAGAAATAAATTTTTGTCATTAAAATTGTAGTAGTATTTCCAAGCACCTCGCATTTGCATCCACATTTTGCTGGAATTTTAAGAAATAAAGGTGTCCGAAAGTCTAATCATCGTCCTTACTATTCGAGTACTGGTATGATAATGACGAATTTGAAAAACCCCCCTGTAAAAACAGTTTGTGATCTATGCATGACGAACCACCAACAGTGTAGTAATAGCACAGGAAAAAATCTAACAAAATTAATTGCGTCCATAGATATTCAGATGCAAACAATAATTGTAAATTCTTTTTATTTTAAAAAATATAAGGAAATTGTATATGGAGATGGATAAGATGCTTAATTTAATTAATTTCATACACATCGTCTTTCCATCTAAAGAAAACTTGGTGGTGAGAACGATATGAAGTTGCGAGTTGCTGCCGATAGCTGCTGATTAATAATAAAACGAGACAAATTTAATTAAGGACAAATAATAAAACGAAACAAATTTTCTTGATTGACTTACATGATCCTAGATCTAATGTATGTTTCTTATTGGCAGGGACCTCAATAAGTTTGCACAAACTGCAGTGGAGTACAGTAAGTGTTGATACAAATTCTGAAATTCTTAATTCCGTCTGCATACTGTGAATAGCCTCTGTTTCAAATTCCAACTTTTCCCAGTTTCAGCTCGACATTTTAAAGACATTCTACGTGATTCTTAATTATCTCTATTGATAAGTATGTGATCCAAATCTACAAAATCATACAGAGCATTAATTATCTCTATTGAAGCGTTAATTTTAATGATGCTAGCTATATTTGTATAATTTATAATCGGTCCGGCCACCATGTACTATCTTTTTATGATTAAACCATCTTCAACAAGATTTTCTTCAATTTTCTCCAAGAGAAGCTGGAGCTGTGTCTGTGATTAGCCAACGAATTAGCTGCAATTAATATTAACATTGCCCACCCAAGAAATAAGAGTGATTTAAAGAATTAGCAAGACTTCATTGAGAGGAGCGATCAAACCACCTCCTTATCACTTGCGGCAGCCGTCTATTAACTAAAATGCCAATTTGATACAAGAAGAAACAAGAAGTACGTACGTACTTGGCAATTGTGTTCATTAAGAAGTGACATAGCGTTCAGGTGATGACTTTACTTTTGTTATCTGTGACCACTATTCAAGGTAGGCAAAAGTTACAGATGTGGCAAAATCAATAATTAAATTCATAAAATGTTAAAAAATAAAACTTATAAATTTTGCATGACTACTTACTAATAAATAAATAAGTTAAAATGTAGTTAGTTAATTTAACACCATATTATATCTTATTTGATAATAGTATAAAATAAAAATAATTAAAAAATAAATAATTGAATAAACAAATATGGCTTTCTAAACAATAAAAATTCTAGAGTTAAAATTTATATTGTTATTTTATTTTTTAAATTGACATTTTTCTATTGTCTTACATGTACAGAGATTTTGAGAGTTGAGAAGAATATATTTGATGATGCTTGATAGCACTTGATGGGATAGCAAGTAAGGGTAAATATTTATTAATTATTTTTATTAAATAAAATATTTATTTTTGTTATTTATTTCAATTATATCTATTTTGTTCAAGTTAAAATACTAAATATAAATTGGAGGTAGACATTTTAACAGATCATCTAAGCTCTCAAATCTAAAATTTTGTGTAGATTTAAATTCATAATTTTCGTTAATTTTCATATATTCATATAAACAATTTTATGAGATTTTTCTTTTCAGCATGTTATATTTTGAAACTTTCAATGTATTATTCTAGTTTTATTTAAATAATTAATTTATTTAAATTTTATTTAATTTTGAATTTGATTAGTAGTAAAATTATTTTTATATCAATTTTTTATTTAAATAGCTCGTGGATTGGGCAAAATTAAAAAATTTTAATCCATAAAATGATAGATTGGATATGAATTGGGTCAAATCTACATTCGATCCACAGTTGCACGGATTGGATTTGGATTGAATTTCATCAATCCATGGATTAGATTGGATTAAAAATTTATTATCCACAAAATTGTGGATCGGATATGGACTTATGTCCAATCCGCAAAATCCGATCCCCGAACACTCCTCCATCAAAATTTTCAAGAATATGTTTTATCTTACAATTTTTTTTTAAAGTCATAGTCTAATGGCAGCCCAATTTCTACTCCATCCATATAAGTAGAATTCAAATCTCATACCTCTTATCTCCACACAAGAGATTTAACCAATTGAAATAGCTAGCACCCACAAATATACTAGTACAGCATCTCTTAACGTTTAACATACGTATAATTAACGCTATAGCTATTGATAAACACATTGTTCAATATATGATCAAGAATCTAATCCTGCGAGCAACAGCAGTAAGAAGAACCATTATAATGCCTAGCTCTTATCCTCTGGCTCGATGCTTCATCATAGTGATTTAAAAAATCAACAACAGCTCTCTAAAAGAAATGAAGATATCATCTACGTAAAGAACCCGAGACGGAGATTCACAACCCATAAGTGTTGGGAAAATATGCTCTTTAAAAGCATATGTGTTTATTTAATTGTAATAAACAATTTTTCTGATTAATAAAATAAATGAGGTATTTTATTCAAATATCTTAATTGCATTAATATTTGTATTAAAGTCCATTTAATCATATTATATGTATTTATGTGATCACCATGTGGATTCACAGAAGACATAAATACAAGTTATCTTATGATTAAATAAATTTAGTTCGCAGTTGATAAATAAAGTTGGGCACTTTATTTAGGTATAGACTGTAATAAATTCATTGAATGATTTGTCTTAATCATGTATGAATTTATTGATGTAGTACGACTACATTGAACAAGATCACATATGAGATTTAATTAACTTTGTAATAACTGTCAGACTTATTAAATCTCATAGGCGTTGATTTTACTGTGATCTTAATCTTGAGTTAATTATGATTTTATGATTGTAATTGTTATTCCATTTGAGTTACCAATGGGCACGACACATCCTTGTGGTCAAGATTACCCGGTATCTTGGTGGGAGCAATTATGAGTATTGGAGTTATGGATTAACAATATAGAATTTGTACAACACATCTCTTGATGGGTTTTCAGCACTTGATCATAGAATTCTCTGGCCAGAGTGTGTCAACATATTTAGTATGTTGAAAATGATCATTAGAGAAAACCAGTAAGGATCAAGGAATAAGATGTTATTAAATTGATTGGACAGTTGAGATATCAATTTAATTAACGATGTGGTACAAAGTTGTGCAAAAAGAAATCAATGCTGGCTTGGGGCGGTTATTATTCAAGCATGCAATTATGGAAGTCGGTTCCCAATCTTTTAGTGGAGTAGATTTGGAATTAAATAATTGGGCTAGTTTAATTACAGGCCTAATTATCAGGAAAATGTAGCCACTATTGATGTTCTAAATGATCCTTAATTTCTCATTTAATTGATCGCACCACTCCTGATTTAGACTAATAAGTAAGATAACTAGCTATTTGGGTCAAAAGCCTAAATATATCATTTAGTGGGAGGCTCCATTTAATTAGCTTTTGTGTAAGGGGCCTTATGTTATTTTACAAGGTGGGTCCCCTATTGAAAAAGAAAATAACGTGGGTTTTATTTTTTGATTATTTGGAGCCTAGGGTTTTCACTAAAAGGTGATATAAAAGGCTTATTTTCTCTAAAGAAAAATGCAGCCACTTTATACAGATCAGAGAAAAAGATTTTTCTCTCTATTGTTGAGAGAAAAATTTTCTAGTGCTAGTTGCTTTGATAGTGATAAAGGCGCCCACACGTCAAGTGCAGATCGAACCTGAGTCATAACTTGGAAGATCATTGGTGACAGCTCGTGATCTAACAAGCGTGGTGGTGATGGATCATGATCCAAAAGGAGTGGTGGTGGCGGATCATGATCTAGGAGCCTAAATCACTTCAGCGGAAAAAGCCAACTCGGATTTTCAAGGTACGATTTCTAGAATACAAATTCTTATATATTATATGAGAGCAATCTTCAAAAGGTTTTATAAAAAATTTAAAAACTTGATTTTTCCCCAACAATAAGAACTGAGATAAATTGGACCAGACTAATAATCTTGAGATAAGTTAAACCATGACTTAAGTTGAAATCAAAGCACCAGAATTTAAAAATCTTTCGGCTAAGCCCTTGAGGAATTTTCTAGAGTACGACTTTTGCTTACCTCTGTTTAATTTCTCTTATATGTTTCTTTCATTTTATTAATAAATTTAAATAATAAATTAAAGAACGAGCACCACAACAGAAATGGCTTTTTGCAACAAAAAGATTTTGTTGCCTAAAGTGCTAATTTTGTTGCCATAGGTTATTGCTACAAAAACAAGCATGTCGGCCTGGTCGTCGGCCTAGCACTGTCGCCCTCTATGTTTAACAACATATCAAAACATTTCTCGCCTCAAACTTCCTTTCGCAACAAAACAGATTCATTGTGAAGGAGTCTTCAACTTGTTTAGAGAATAATTTGGCAACAAACATTTTTGTTGCGCTAAACAGTTTTACACAACAAAATTATTTTGTTTCTATATAGTTATTTACTACAAAACTAATTTGTTGCTAAGAAATAAAGTACATTTTATAAAAAAAAATGTGTACCAACAAAGGTGTTTGTTAGCTAAGATCATTTTAGGCAACAAACTACTTTGTTTCTTTATGTTGAAAAGTTTACAAATTTGCAATAAATATTTAAATATTTTTAGAAACAAATCAATTTTGTCATTAAAAAATACTACAATTTTTTTTAATAATATCATGGTATAAAAGGAAGCAAACCAAGTTCGTTGGGAAAGATATCAATTTTTTCCCCCATCATGACAATAATAAACTAGAAATATATGTTGAGAAATCTAACAAAAAAATCATTAATGTCATTGAACTAATTTAAAAGTTAAAGGCCCATTCAGTATCCAAGCTATATATATATACAAAACTGACTTTAAGAATCACATATGATAGTCAAATACAAAAGTGGATTGTCATCTATCCCAAAAATGTAATGAGCAAAAATTATAAACGATCTCTAATTACAACTACTCCAAACTCCAAATACTTAAAGATATGACATGCACCAGCAGTAACCAAAAAGATCAAGTGATGACCAATTCAAAATACTAATAAGTTCAAGATACTCTAAGGACATCATTGAAATGAGTAATCATTGAGTAGCTGAATCTATAAAGCGAAAAGCGGATCCTTGAGAAGAAAAAAATTGCTGCATCATACCCTCAAATTGGGACAATCTGGACTCCAATTGATCAATAGTCTTCTTTTGCTCTTGAAGCTCAACATCTTGTGAATCCAATCTACTTTGTTGTGAAGATATAATACCATGCAATCTGTCAGCCTCAGAAGTATCAACACCATGGTTTGAAGTTGGGCGTGGTCCGTTGCCAAGTCCTCGAAAATAGCCTGATTTCTTTCCAAGTACTTCAATGCATATTTCCCTTTGAGTTAGTGGTTTTGCCTTGAGGATCTATTTGTTGCTGTTGTTGTATCTCTACCATTTGGTCCTATACATAAAGCTTTGTTAGTAAATAAAGGAAGAAAAAAAAGAATTTTATTAATTAAATAGTTGAAATTTAATCCATTGGTCATGGAATTAATTTGTATTAAGGCATAAATTGAAAAAAAAAACAAACTTGCTGTTATACTTATAAATCTAATTATTTGATATTTCAAATAATAAAGTTAATTAGAGCATGAAAGAAAAATTAAGAAAAAAAAACTCAATGAGTAAACTTTCATCAACAGTATGTAGGTGATAAGAAATAATAAAATAAAAAATTTTGTTTCCAACAAAGCATCTTACATGGTTTAAGTGTGCCACCTCATTCACCCAACCTTTTGTCTTGCTGAAATGAGTGACGCGAAATAATTCTATTTCACCATCAACCATGTCATCCTCAAGATAATTAACAAAAGGTCTTGATCCCCCACAATGGACATATGGGAGCTTAGCACGACTAGCTTTGTTTTTGGTAGATTGAGTCTACATTAAAAAAATATAACAGTGGAAAATAAGATACATATACAAGCATATTGACAACTAGTTGGACAATTTAAAGTTCATAATATGAATATCATTGGACCTGGAAACTTGCGGAATTGCAAATGTTATGACAAAGCCAAGCCCAATCATCTGGACATATGCCTGGATATGAATGCTTAAGTGCCTCTTCAAAGGATGGATAATCCAAGTAATGATCATACATCCAATGTCTCATATCACGATATCTCCCACCCATAATGTTATTCACACATCGACGAACATGTGGTAAGTTCAAATCAATCTCAAACTTTGACTAAATTTAGGAAAAAAAAGATATCTCAGTTTATAATTTAAAAAAATGACAGATGAAGAATATTAATAATCATAAGTACTTACTAATAGTTGATCAAAAAAACCTACCAATTAAACTCTTTAAATACCAAATTCTAGAGTTGTAACAACACCTTGCACAAACTCTTGGCTGGGCATAACAGGCTGAGATTGGGGAATTGTAGATGCGACAACAATTTCTGCTCTTACACGTTTGGTAACTCTATGTCCAGGACCCATCTAGTAATTATTAAAAATATACATTAGAGTTTATTAATAATCAACATAAAAATAAATCAATATAACTATAATTTTGTCAAAGAAATTATAACATGAAAGATCCTATTACTGGGCATAGATCCTACATTCATTTGACTATTGTCCACAAACTCAGGTTCTTCACCATGAAAAATCCATTAACTTTAATTTAACAAATTAAAAATTGAAACAAAGACCCACTTAATAAATAATTAAAGCAAAACCCACTAAACAAAATCAAACTCAACAGGCCAATATATAAAATAAAACTAAATTTACTTGAAGAAATCGTTGTCTTGAGTGGTGCCTTCCAAGTACAACTCTTCAATGGCTTAAAGCTTGGGCAGAGAGAATGACTCCATGGCAAGGCAAAAGAAACAAGCGAAGAGTAAAGTGGAAATATTCTAGAAGCAATACTTTAATTAAGAAAAAATTGGAGATGGAAACTTTACTTCGGTTAGCACGCGGTTTATTAAATAAAGGGCGCGGAAATAAAAAATTAAAAAGCCTCCCACAAAGTCATGTTTGCTTTTATATTATCTTTATATTTTCATTTATTAATTTAATATTTTTGTTAACCTTTGCGCAACAAAATTAATCTCGTTGCAAAAAACTCTAAGAGCACAAAACAAATTTTCTCGCTAATCACAACTTTTTGCAATATTTCATTTGTTGCAACTGATTCAAGTGTTTGTTGTGGAAAAACTTGAGCAACGAAACATATTTTGCCTTCATTAAGCTTGCTAGGCAACAAGAACACTTTTGTTGCCAAACATAGCATAGGACAAGAAAATATTTTGTTGCCATATATTCTAATTTTCTTGCCTATTCCACATCATTAAGAAAAACAAAATCTGTTTAGCTATAGCGATAAAGACTAATTTTTGTTGCAAGATATGAATTTTAGCAATAAAGTAAGTTTTGTTGCAATAGAATTTGTAGCCAATACTCTATTTTCTTGTGGTGGAGGGAAGATTTTTCCAAGTCATGCATCAATCAAGAAACCGACCAAATTAATTTCTCTCCATGATTTTTAAAAACTAGAAAAAAATTTTATTTGAACATAACATCATTAATTACAGAATGGATCAAAATGCATTAATCATGAAACCGATACCTATTAATGCTGCGTTTACTTGTCAGTAGTCAAAATGGACTGGAATGGGAATGACAAATGGTAGGGGTGTTCACGGATCGGATTTTACGAATTAGACATCAATCCATATCCGATCTATGATTTTGCAGATTATAATTTTTCAATCCAATCCAATCCACGGATTGAATAAATTAATCCAAATCCAATCCATACATCTCCGGATCATGCGAATTTAACTCAATCCATATCCAATACATACGTCTGCGGATCGGATGCGGATTTAACTTATTCCATATCCAATCCACCATTTTGCGCATTAGTTTTCGAATTAAAAATTTTTAGTTCTCTCCAATCCATGAAGGCATGAACTAATGAAAAACAAATCTAATATAAAAATAAATTTATTACTGATTAAATTAAAAATTGAATAAAATTTAAATAAATTAATTATTTAAATAAAGATAAAATAATACATTCATAGTTTTAAAATATAACACATCGAGATTAATTATTCAAATAAAACTACAATAATACGTTCAAAGTTTCAAAATATAACACACTAAGATTAATTGTTCAAATAAAATAACAATAATACATTAATATAATACCGAAATTAATTGTTCAAATAAAGCCACAATTAATTGAAATTGCGAAGTTTTTGAAACCAAACACAATCTGATCCTTCACCAGGGTTGTTGCGCCTATTGAAAAGTGGTGATTACAGAGCCGTCAATGATGGGAACCAGGAGAAGCCATACGGGTGGCGATCTTGAAGGTTGTGATAGTGCAATTGTTCGGCTGGAACCAGTGATTGTGAAGTGGCTCGATGGACTCGGGGAAGAAGATGGTTTGCTCTAGCCGGAATCGCGCGGCCGACGTCCTTCAAATCGGTATTGAGAGTGTATCGAACCAGTATTGGGTGTTGCTAGTGCGTGTGACGGCGGGGAAGCTTAGGGTTTTTTGTTTGCAAATTGTTGTTGACTTGCATTATGTTACTTTGCTTTTGGGTGGCTTTGCATATTGTTAGTAACTTGGCGTTATGTTAGGTTGCTTTTGCTAGTGCGTGTGACTTTGCTTTTATTTTGTTTTACAATTTTTACAAGTTATATTTGTGTATTTAATTATTTAATTATTTTTTATTTTTTATTATTATTGGGTAATGGCTAAGATATGTTATAGTGCTTATGTAACTATGTAATGTCACATTTATAATATTTTAAATTAAATTTATAATATTTTTTAACTAAATAAATAGATAATTTTTTTAGGGATTTACAAAAGTAAATCCATATCCAATCCATCGACTGCAAATTTTTAAATTTCCAATCCATATCCAATCTATCAATCCACGGATCGGATTTATACGGATCAGATTTTCACGAATCAAACGGATTGAGGGGATTTGATTGGATTCTGAACACCCCTAATAAATGAAAATTAAAATAAGTTGTTTACTTGACCTACAGGAATCGGAATCAGAATGAGTTAGATTATAATAAATTATTAAAAAGTACTTAATGAATTACTGTTATAATTATTATTTATATTTTAATTATGGTGATTATTTATTCAAAATTTTTATTATTATTAATTATTGTCAATAATATATTAATAAATTAATAAATGTAAAAATAATTAATTAATTAATTAATTATTATAATACACTAATTAGTTATAATTATTAATATATTATTGTTAATATATATTAATATATTAATTAATAGTAATAATAATATTAATAATTATTATAATAGTATATTAACTAATTATTTATAATAATAATAATAATATATGAATTAAGTAAATTAATTATATTAATAATTATTAAAATCGTATATTAATTAATTATAATTATTAATATATTATTGTTATATATTAATTAATTATAATTATTAATATATCATTGTTAATAATATACTAATATATTAATTAATAGTAATAATTATATTAGAAATTATTATAATAGTATATTAATTAATTAATTATAATAAAAGTATATTAATTATTGTGATTATTTATCAAAATTTATAATTATTAATAATTGTTTCTAATAATACATTAATTTATTAATTAATTATAATATATGAATTAATTATATTCATAATATATTAATTACTGTGACTATTTATTCAAAAACTTTAATTATTAATAATTAGTGTTAATAATATATTAATTAATTATAATATATATTAATTAATTAATTATAATAATATATTAATTAATTATAAATGATGACAAAATGAGCATTTTTAATTTTGGGGAGGGCAAAATAGTCAATCCTAGGAATGGGAGACTCATTCCCACCTCCCCCTTGGGAATGAGTCTCTCGTTCCTCATTCCTAAATTGTGGTGGGCCCCGCAATTTCGATTCCGATTCCGTTTCCCGACTCCATTTTACGAAGTAAATACCGTCAATTATTCCGATTTTGGATTCTAATTTGCTAATTCAAGAAGTAAACGCAACAGAAGAGTCATACTTATACAAACTAATAGACATCAACACTGGAACTTCTTTTTATTATCGTTATTTTGTTAATTATTCCGATCCCCAATTATTTGATCAGCAAGTATCAAGAACGGACCAAATTCATTTCTCCATGACTTTCCAAACACTAGAAATTTTGTTATTTGATAAGAACATCATTAATTAGAGTTGATCAAACCGCATTATTTTCTTTCATAAAATTCATGCCTATTAGTGTCAAACTTTTTTTGTATTACCTAGTGGACATCAACTTTTTTTTTTAATTTTTTAAATAAAAAAGACCATTTGATTTTAACCCATGCCCTTGCCCTTAGGGAAGCTGACTTCTTTTATAGTCGATATCAGCTTGAACTTTGTTATGTTAATTATTTCAATCCCCGATTATGCAATTTTAAATTATAGCCTAACGGCAGTCTCATCACCACTTGTGTGATTTCCTTTTGCCAATAGGATATGCAGAGAGCTTGATCTCACCCAATAACAAAATAAACTTCCTAATAAGTGAAGGTATAGTATAAATACTTCACTCCCATATTATTTATTAGCAGGTTAATTATTTTATATGCATCTTTGATTTTAATTTTTTTTCCCATAATTGCTACTATGTTCGAGCTGGTCATGAATTATTTATAAGATTTTTCACGTTGCTTTTAGGTGCATCGGATTTTTCAGGTTTAGTGGAAGAGTAGAGGAAGTCAAATTAAGAAAAAGGATAAAAATCTATAATTAGCTATTTTGCGATGTCTCATAACATATTGATGGTAACATTATTTATACATATGTATATCTAAATAATGGGGTTGGATCAGGAGCCCATTAATAATCATAGATTAGCTAATATAGTTAAAAAAAATGTACCATAAAGCAATTTCACAAGCACTTGTTAGCCTATGTTGAGCTTTACTATCAATAGTTCATAGTTCATTGGTGCACTGTAGGTTTACTATTTGAAGTAAATGTTATGGTGCGTGCATTCTTCATAAGGCCAACTACTGAATTTAGCATTGAAACTTACAAAATGTAATAGAGAGAGGTAGATAACAGTCAAAAAACACTAAGATTGGAAATCAAGGCTATTAAATACTATAACAAGCCCTTAGAAAAGACAGTGATCATCTTGGAATATATATACTGAAAGTAAGAAATATTAATCATAAAGTTATGTGTCAACAGAACTATTGACTACTTGTCTCTAGCAGAAGGTATATATTTTTAACTTCAGCTCTCTATTTTGTTAAAAGAATTAGGCAAAAGAAGAAAACTTCGGTGTCTAAAGTTTGCCACTTGGAATATTTCACTGTCCAAACATTCACTCACTACTTATTTCATCAATGAATTTTGTCTAATTATATGTTGATAAAGATATGAGAGTAATATAATGCATTTAAGGCTTAACATATATTTTAAATTACTATAACTACCATATTATTAAATTACTATAACTAACATATTATTTTAAAGTTATGTTAAGGAAAAGAATAAACAAAATAAATAAATAAATAAAGGTTTTCTAAAACTTTGATCTTTTTAAAAGTAGATTTTGATGTAGATAAAATAATTTATATTTTTTTAAATCACATACTCTAGTTAAAATCAAATTTGTATTTATAAAGCTTGTAAATTTATTTTATTTTTTTAACACTGATATTTGAACACTTTCAACATAAGAAATAGGATATTGGTGATGCTACAACATTATTATAGCACATAAAAAGACAATGCCATTTATATTATTGTACTATCGTTTTTGTTACGATAGTATTTTGTTAGTGGTCAAATATTATTTTTTTAAGTAAAAAAATAGACAAAATGTAAATTAACTTTTAATCTCTCCTAAAATTCTAATTCCTAGTTACCAAACAAAATTGTTTGAAATCATTAGGCTAAGTGCATGGGTTCTTAAAACTATAGGTGATAGAAGTTACTAACACAAACAAATTTGACGGTCCATTTTATAAATTTTTTAATAATTTTTTATTTACCATTTTACCACGTATATAAAGAGTGCCACGTCGACATATCAATTCATTTGCAAATTATATTAATTTTGTAAAATTCATTTGACTTGCCGGTCGCCCCTGTTCTCTGAATGCTTATGGCGTTATCATCGTTGTCTTTACTTGTGCTGACACTAAACCCTTCTTATCCCCTTTCTCGACTGTCATACCCCAACCTTATTTCCCGTGTCCACACTAAACCACGCTCAATTCAGGCCATCAGATTATCCTGGAGCCACATTAATCCAACTGCTCACAATGACCAGCACCCTCTCCATCTCCATTTCAAGCTTCCTCTTCAACTGGCTTCTGCTTCCCCCGTACTCTTTCTTGGATTCGGAGTCCGTATTTGCTCGGCCGGTCCCGCACAGCTCCCTCTCACTCCAATTGTCACCCAACAAGACCAATTGCTTAATCAAGGCACAGAACAAGAAGAGGATGAGAAATTGAAACAAGAATTTGAGAATTGGAAATCGAAAACGTACGCATTGACCGTGCCTTTGAGGGCAATTACCTTCCTTGAGAAATGAGTTTGGTAATGTAATTTGTTCTCTATTTGTGTTCCCTTTGTAGTCATTTCATTTATTATTATTATTTTTTTTTTGCTTTTATTTGCACTTACGAAGTCTCGGGTATATCTACGCAGGAATGATGCAGGAGAAATTGATCCTCGAGGTAAAATATGCGCGGCACCATATCGGTGGGGCACAGTGGTGATAGCTTACATGAAAAGTAAATTTCGAAAGCATAATTTGGCTCCGATTGAGGTAATAATTGTCTTTAAGCTCATTTAGTTTTATATCAAACAAAATCAAGACTGCCTTTCTCTCCAATATTTTTTATGATAATAACTTTAGAAGCAGCTAATTGACGGGTAATCAAGGTATTCCTTAAAGGGTCTACAAACTCAATGATATTATCTTCTGCAAATGGTTCATTAGACTTCTTAGTTGCAGTCAAATGTACACTAAGGACAGCAAGAAGCTATGCCACCGTAGCATGGAAATGATGGCACTCAATAAGTGAGTTGGTAGGATGTGAACCAGAAAAATTAAATAATGTCTCCCTGGCTATGCCAGCTCATAAGTTAGGGTTAATATTAGAGCTTGAGAAACTATAACCTTGAGAAGCTATTGACTGCAAATTAAAATATCCATTAAAATGTTTAGGGAGTTATGAAGGTGGAAGTATCTTCCAATTTCTAAGGCCATATAGTAGACATCATCCAGGATCCTATTAAACTGCAGTTAGCCTCCTGCTTGATGCTAATTTCAAACAATTAATAAATTTGGTCAATGTAACTGGAACTTGCTAACTGACGTCAGATTGCGACTTGAGCACCTTAAAATGGGATAGACGATTAGTAGCACTGAATTCTCCTTGCCTAAGATTGAGGAATTGTTCTAACTACTATCTCCTATTGTAGGTTGATTATTATGTTCTAATTATGTCTATTTTGACCCAAAAAATTACATAATCTTGATCTGCATATTGTCACTGAACAGTGTCAATATCGTTTACCAACTAACTTGAGTTTGATATAACAAACACACGGTGTGTCTCTCATGTCTCACCATGATGGAGAACTTTTCTAATGCATGAAGTAAGTTTCGATATGTGGGTTAGCTTGGAGAAGATATCTCAAAATGAAGAATATGGGGAGTTAATGGGAAGAAACAGTTCAGTAGTTTATAATTCTGTAGTAAAGTTTTGTCTTGAAAATGGTCAAAATTTAAATGAATGAAGACAGGGGGTCTTCATTCTTTTTTCCCTTTTTTATACCAAGATATCTCTCAACCTTTATAAAATCCCCACTGGATATCTGCTTCTAATAATTAAATAAAAATTCCACCCACAAATAAATACTGACCAATACTGACCAAGCTCTAACAATAAAATGTAACATCTTTAGTCAAGTAATTTACAGTTCCTCATCATCTTCGTGTGAGACTATCAGTACGTTCCAAAAACATAATAAAACTGGTTTGATCCTGTTTATTGATGTTTAAGTGTTGTTCATTGTGACATGCAGAAATGATGAGGTGAAGTTTCTTTGGTCATCAATTAGTAAGATCTTGTTTGAAGTTGTTTTCTGAAATGAACTGCCAAATGGTAGATTTTTTTGGGGCATTTGATGGCTCTTTTTTCCTCATTTTAAACATGTGCCTGCTTGGAACGGGAAGCATTAGGCTGCAGAGTTGTTATATATTTTGACATGCTCTGGTCATTGCACAATTTGTTCACACTGGAAACTAGAATTAGAAATTTGTTGATGCTTTTTTGAGAGATCTGCATTCTATGCACAATAACATGATTAATGAAAATGGATTGTAGGACTGGAAAGATCTGTGGCGGCCTGAGCTCGCAGGAAGAATTTCAATGGTTAATTCTCCCCGAGAGGTTATTGTTTCAGTTTTGAAGTATATAGGAGCATCATACAAAACAATATTGATTTGCAAGTAGCTGGTGGGAAGATTGCTGTTCAGCTGAATCTGGCATTACTGGCAAACCAGGTACTCTTAAAGAAATGATATCTGGCCATTGCATGTTATTGCCTGACAACTGATTTTGTTTGTAAAAGTCTGCTTCTTCATACATATGAATGCATGTGTTAGTGTTTTCTCCTCCTTTTCATACATATGAATGTTAGCGTTGTCTTTTCCTTTTCATACATATTAATACATATGTTGGTGTTCTCTCCTGAGATGGATGCAATAAATGCTTTTGCTCCTAAATTTAGCTGAAGAAATGGCAAGGGATGTGAGATTGTGTCTCATTAAATTGACAAAAACCCAAAACAATGAAAACCCATAATAATGTGGTGTGGGTAAATTGGCACCATTTGGTTCGTTTCCTTAATGAGAATACGCAAGCAATGGAGACTAACAAAATGAAGTGACAACAACAAGTCAGTGTCCTTTGATGGATGCATCTTTAGGCAGAAATAGGTTTGTAATTGACCAAATTTGTCTGGCATGCCAATTTCAAAAAAATTAAATTATGTGGTTATTAGCTGTAATGAAGGGGGATAGTAGGTGCAAACAGGTGGATCCAGGAAAGTTCAACAAAGTTCTGGTATGGCGTAGTGAAATTGGTTTGTGCAATTCAAGAGTCTTTCAGATGAACGATGATGGGTTCTGATTTAAAAACATTATAAATTTACTGTGCATAGTATTCTAGTAGAATCATCTATAAGTCCTAGTTATTGAAATTTTCTACTTTGTCCGGTTTGAGTTAAGGGCACATGTAATATGAAAAATAGTTGTCGCATCTTTTAGGTTAGCTAACATTTGATCAATCCTATTATGAGGGCTTCAAGATGTCTAACAATATGTAGAATGCCCATGCTCCTCCCCATTGTTTATCTTATACAATAATTTGTTTTAGATGCTAATATCTTTGTCGATACCGGTAAGGCGGTAACAATATTATAATATCTCCGTTTGTTGGGTTTTACATATGTTTGACTGTTTGAGAGTACACACCATCTGAAGGCATTTGGAATTGGAGATGTATGGGTTGCTGTTGGGTGGAGTAGTGATGTTCTTCCTGCTGTCAAACATATGTCTAATGTTGCAGTTGTTCCCAAGTCTGGTGCTAGCTTATGGGCCGATCTTTGGGTATACCCATGCCTGCCATTCTACTTTGATATTCACATTGTTATCTCCTTCATATTAGCGATCAGTAAACACGATAATGTGACTAATAAGTTCGTATTCTCTTTATAGGCAATCCCTGCTGCCTCAAGACTTGAAACAAAACAAATTGGAGGGCGAGTCAGAGGTCCGTCTCCATTAATCCATCAATGGATAGAATTCTGCTTGCAAACAGCGAGAGCATTGCCTTTCAAGCAAGAGGTTATCCCGGGCGCATCTCCCTCTGCCCTCGAAAGTACTCTGGTTAAGTTGCCTGGAGAACTTCTGAAGGGTAAACCAAGTCTGGATACTAACTTAATTGCTGGAGTACCCCCGGCTGAAATTCTGGCCAGATGTGAGTTTTTGGAGCCATTATCTGAAGCTACTTTGTCAGATTATGAGTGGCTGGTTGCTAATCTGCAAAAACCTGCTCATGTCTTGATGAAAAGGGTGCAACGTTACTTGTCATCATTAATCCAAAGCTTTCTAGCAAAAGCTACATTGAGAAGTTAATGGCACTGCATACCAGTCATTATAATGCTGTCAGGGAAATTGGGTCAGGGCAATTAGGTCAGAGCATAACTTCATTAGTAAAAGAGGCTTCAGCTGCGTTATATATTACAGGATGTACTGAGATGGCTGAAGTTCTTGAGGTTTTACGAGAAACGAAAGATGAGTGTTTGTTTGAACAAAGTTGTTGCCAATCTTGCAGAGTTCGAGAAGAAAGATCACGGCGCGAATGCCACCGATTTCTTCATCATTGTAGCCTCCTTAGTTATTTTTTTTTTTTGAAAAGTGTAGCCTCCTTAGTTGAAGTTTCCTCATTTGAAGCTGTTTATGCATATGCTGTTTCCCTGCTCAAGTACAGGAAATTGAAGAATTAACCAGATGTGATATGCTGAAAGAGGGAAGTTTTCTTCCTTGAATGTGGCCTTGTGATTTGTCTTGAAGGAATAGGATGATCACCGGCAAGAACCCTATCAAGATAGATTTTATGATGTTAACATATTATTAAGCATTTTGTTACATCAGCAATGATGCTTTCATAGCATGAAAGTGTTTAAATTTAACTGAATGATCTTGATTAATCAATTATGAGTTTTAATCGAGTAAAAACTAAATACAATAATTGTTAACAAATACTGAAATTGGGTAAATATGATCTTGATATTGAAGAATTTGAAATCACAACCCACACAGGAAATCACCCTTAGCGTGGGGATGGAGATGTTTACTGCAGCGATATTGAATATGTGCAAGGTGTTGTCTACTGCTTTTTGGGTTATGGTGCGACTTGGGATTTCAAGGTTGCCCTGAAACAATGGAGATTATTATCAACACACCCTCCAATAATAACAGTTTATTAACAATGCACAGTGCGAGTACTTTTCCAGGATCAGATACGACGTGGCCTAATGTTGATAATAATAGTTTATTAAATGACAAATCGTTGTTCTTGGGTCTACTGTTGCAAGCCCCCAGATTTAAGAATCTTATGATGATAATTATCACCTGTAACTGTGCCAGAAGCTTCAACTAGCACTGAAAAAGATGATAATTTAATTGATATGGACAGTTTCCATATCACTTTTAAATCATCTTATGTAATTGTGATGTTAGGAAGCATTAGTGATCTATATGTGAACTATTATTGGCACCATTGGTGGTTTTATCTTGTTAAAATATGGATGATTTCCGGTTACTATTTTGTTGTAGACAATCTTATTCAATTAACATATAGTTTAAAATCATTATGTAAATCAATCTATTAATTTTTATGATATTTAACTAAGTTAAAACTAAGTGCAATCAATAAATCTCTTTTCCTTTAAAAAATTGCTACGCTTTGATTTTAGTGCTTAATATTTACGGAACTCCGATACAGGAAATTTGAAATCAAACTCGTAACTAATTGACTGAGATGACAACAATATTTTTTTTTAATTTTCAATAGCACAATGTGAAATTCAATAATTAAATTCTCCTTTTTAATTTGTTTCAAGTTAAATTATTAATTACTTAAACTCTGTTTTAAGTCTTTAATTTTATGTGTTTATGTAGAATTGGATTCTTGAGCGTGTTGGACACGACCAACAATGAAATTGACAGTAAAGAAATATTACAACGTGTGGACTTCGGTAGCTGCCCTACAAGTCTACAACTTCACAAATAATAATTGAGTACGCACCTTTAATTCTCGGGACCCTTCAATGAATTTTTTGCCCCATTGACTCCGCTGACTAAAGTTCTGTAAAAAAAAAAAAATACATGGAATTCCACCAAATGCAAAACGTGTGGAATTTAATTTTCGGCCGTGTGGACCAAAACATAATTTAACGAAAAAGGAAAAAAATGATAAGATTTCTAAAATGTGTGGAAGGTGATCCATATTTTACTGAAACGACTTGTTAATTTTTTTAAGGATTTAGAATATTTGGTCATAAATTACGCGCATGTTAATTTATCCGCCATTGACTATCATATTCTAAACTTAATGGTCCCTTTCTTAATGAAAGGTACTTAGTCTCTCTTCTCCTCTTATAAAAATTATATTAATTGATTTCTTGTTATAGTTAATAGTCTTTAAGAACGGATAGATTTATTGTTTTCATGACCAAATTATGCCTGCCTAAGGTTGTGACTATTAATAAAATTAATATTTAATGTTTATGTTAAAAGATATAAGATTTTATGCGTTCATTAATTGTTATTAGCTAAAGGATGAATTATTTTTTCAACCCAATCAGTTGATGCATCTGCAAGAGTTTTTTCTTTTATTGACCATAATTATATTCCGGGTACAATAAATTATCTTTGGTGCTTGGAAAATATGACTTCTTACTTCAAGTTGGATATGTCTCTCCATAAGCTTACTGGAAATATATCCTCATTTACTGTCATTTATCTAATATCAATTGAAGAGCTCACTTTTTCAAACTATCACTTCCAAGTCTCATTGTCACTTGGCCATTCTTGGACCATTCATAACCAATCAAGTGTTGAAATAATCAAATATATGCAAAATTAGAGTTACGATTTTTGGTCCCCCAAATTCTAATTCTATAACTTCTATTTATCTCATTGTCAGGTCACGAACTTGTTGGCACATTTTCCAAATTCCTCTTCCATCAGCTCTCACATGTTAACTTGAGTGGAAAGTTTCCAAGTTGATTGCTAGAAAGCAACACAAAATCAGACACACTTGATCTGTCCCCTAATTCTCTTTTCTACGTTGAAAAAGAAAAAAGAAAAAATGTCTATGTAAAAATAAATAATAAACTGAGTAAAAGTACATTTGTTTAATTAACATCTGACTGGGGCATTTTTGGTGTAATTTCGTGTTGTGTAAGCCACAACTAAAATTAAATAGCCCCTTAGCATACTTCTTCCATTTTATATGGGGAAAAAGACACAGACACCCCCAACGTTTAGACAAGAGACACAAAACTTCCTAATATTTCAAAAAAGATAATCAGACCCCCGTCTCTTAACGAAAACCGTTTCTTTTAACAGAATTTATAATTTTAACATGTAATTACCGTTATACTCTTCTAACAAATTAAAAAATAATTGTTCATTTGTCCAATTTATCCCTATATTATTAATAAAATTATGAATATACCCTCATTTCCCAATTCCTCTATTTAACTTTTTTGTCAAAATTTCTCTTCAAGTCAAATAAATTTAATCCATTACTCAAGAATAAAAATAAATAAAATTGGTTATTAATGCCATAAGAATAAGAATAACAATAAAAACAAATAACAATTCCATTGTCTCTCTTCTCCTCACTATTTTGTATCTCTTGTCTAAGCGTTGGGGGTGTCTGTGTCCTTTTCCCTTTTATCTGCTACTTTTGTGGATCTTATAGGGTGGGCATGTGGACAGAATTTAAAAGTTTTAATAGTCTCAAAAATAAAGATATGTTAAAGCTAAAGTTTGTTGCACCTTCTAATTAAATAAAGTTGCACAATTTCACCAACTTGGAGGAATTGACATTAATGGACTGGTCGCCTCTCCATATATGAAGTCTTCTTAAAAGTTAATTTTTATTTTAGAAAAAAAGAGTTTAAGTTACATATATTACAGTAAGATTTTTTGAGACCAATTCCCTTCTTCAAATAATAGTGGAAAACTATTAATTTAAAACTAAAATGAATATGTATTGATTATATCCTGATTTTCATCGATTATAGTGAGAGTTTCTCCAAATCAATTCCCTTATTCAAATAATACAAAAAAATAGTAATTTAATAGTAAAATAAACAGGTGTTGATTATATATCCTAAGTTTCATCGATTATGTGATCAAAGTGGAATTGTTGATTTATTTATTGTTCGATGTTAATTTTTAGGTTATATAAATTTCAAGGATTTAAAATCTTTAGTCATGGATTACATGCTTGTTAATTTTTTTGTCATTGACTGTCATATTCTAGACTTAATGATACCTTTCTTGATCAAGGGTAATTATTCTCTCTTCTCCTCTTATAAATTCCGCTTCCATTAACATCACTAGGAGTTTGTTAATCTCTAAGACGTTAACTTGAGTGGAGAGTTTCCAAATTGATCGTTACAAAACAGCACAAAAACTAGAAACACTTGATCTGTCTAATAATTCTCTTTCGGTAAAATTAATTAATTTTAAGGGAATATTCGGCCAACCTCTATAATTTCAGATTGATCACTAATTAATTAAACGATACAAATTGCTAAAGTGATTAGATGTTTGCCGACAATACAAGTTCATGGCTTGAAATTTGGTCTCGATCGATTGGCTTACAAATGGATGTACTTGCGCCTTTGTGGCGATAATTGACTCCACGTCTCCACCTGCTTTCTAAGTAAAAACATGGAAATGTACTTTCACAAAATGCCAAATGTGTGGAATTTAATTTTTGGTCTTGTGGACCAAAATACAAAGGGTGATTGCTGATTACCTGAGGTTTGGAAAAGGAGACAGTATGAGGGGTTTTGATTCAAGGTGGAGAAATGTGGACTAGAATGATGAATTCAAAACCTAGGCTAGTTAAACGACATCATTTTAGCCTGTTTTATTTGCTTAGGTTATCATGAGTTGAACATGTGCCTTACTTAAGTTACAAAATGACATGAGTTGAAGACATTTTGGCTAAGGTTTAAGTGATGCATGTGATCAAGTGGGAATCAAGTTAGTTATAAAGCTGTTATTTACGTGGCTACAACCTGTGCAATCTGGGTTTTGCATCAGCTATTATATAAGCTGATCAACAGAGCAGTTTCATGATGAATTCATAGAGCATTCTACAGAGATTGAGAGAGAGAAAATGTTATCTTGTTCTTTGTAATATTTTCTATCATTGCTCTGTAATCTTCACAAGAATCATCAATAAAGCTCATTCTAGTGGCTTCTCCCATGGATGTAGATTGTGCTTTCACGTACAATTGAACCACGTAAATCATTCTTCGTTTGTGTGTGTTTGCTTTGTGATTTCAGCTTAATCTTGTGTTTAGATCACAGTTAATTCTCATAACAAAGTGTGGTTAATCATTGAATCTTCAAGGCTAATTAATTGGTTCAAAGGCTTCTTGTTTTGATCTTAGTTGTGATCTTGGGCAGTGATTGAATTGCTATGTAATCTTTAAAGCATCCAATTTACTAAAGTTTTTATGAGCTTATGTTGAATGAGGACAATGCTAGGAGGAAACCAGTTATGAATTTTGTTGCTAGTGATATGATGGATATATATCCTGTTGCAGCTTGCTGATGATCCAACTTTTGCAGTTAGGCTACAAAGAGATCAGATTAAGGCTTTAATCTAGGTTTATATACATTGAACAAATTTTTAATATGTATTTTAAAATAATAGGATGGGAAAATTTTAAATTGATTTTTTCAGTCCATGTCTTTTTTAGAATTTAAAATCAAGTGGCCAACTAAATAGAGTTACTTAATAACTAAGGTTTAGTTCTAATGATACAAAACGCCTTTCTAATGCTATTTGAGCATCAATGAGTGTGCGAGTTATTGAAAAAAAAAAACTTAAAACACACTCGTTAACCTCGTGAGGATATATTTAATTATTTTAGTTTACTTATTATGATTTGTAATTAATTTATTTCCTAATGATTTAGTTAAATGCTTCATAACTTCCACGTATATAACCAATTAAAATGATCATTACTCATGTACCGTTTTATATGTGTTCATGATTCTACTAGCTGGTTGTGGATACCTTTGACGTACAGTATAAAACTTGTAATCATGCATAAAACCATCAAAGTTGTTTATTGTTTTGGACCAAATTTGATTTTGTCATGATTTTTAGTATCTTCTAGCCGGTGGAACTGACAGCCAATCTTTTTTAGCCGGTGGAACTGAGAGTTCGATGGTGACATGAAACTATTGAAAATTAATTTGGGTTCTTAAGAGGGATTAACTATGTTTGTAATCTACATGCAAAATATAAATAAGTAAGAAGTATACTTTATGAAAAATAAATAACTAATGTTTATTTTAGAAAACCATGGTTGCAAGACAATATTGAATAATGAATATCTTACGTGGCTTGCTTCTATTACAACAAATATTAACAGAAAAATAAAAGTAGGGAAAATGAGAATTACCCATTTTATTTGGAAACGCTAAATGAAATCTCTTTTATGTGTTAAAATAAGTTCGAAGTCTCCTAAAATTATAGCATTGTTAATTTTATATATTACTTTACTATTATACCCCTAATGTTGACGTTAGCCATAAATTTTAAATATTTTGAGAATATAAATTAAGTAAAACAATTTACATATCCTTAATGATCAAATTAATTTATGATGAATTATAAATTATGGAGTAAAATTACAAGTAGAGAAAATTCCATAAATGGCCTTACTATTTGTATAAAGTATCCATTTAAATTGCAATAATATTTGGCTATATATAATCACTGGAGCACAGACATAAATTATAGTACTGCATAAATGGAAGGCAAATATGATATATTCATATATAAATTAAAATCGCAATAACATTTGGGCAAATGTATCCATGGCAATATATATTTTCAAATATTTCAAAAAGATGATTAAACGGTTCCCAAAAATAGACCACAATGGATATATGCGTTCATTTTGTTTAACCTTTTGCCTTAAAATCCAACAAACTCCATCCTGCATAATAAAATATCCTCTTCTAAACAAAAATACCATCCATAAATGACTTAGCACCCTAATAAGTGATGGGAATATAAAAGAAACGCACACACAAAGTCAGGTAAGTTTTTGCCATAATTTATAATTTATTATTAAATTAATTTAATCATTAAGAATATGTAAGTCTTTTCACTTGATTTATATTCTCAAAATATTTAAATTTTATAGTTAATATCAAGCTGGAGGTAAAATATAAAATAGTATATAAAATTAACATTATTATAACTAGAAAGAATTTTGTATCTTTTTTAAAATATAAGAACTTTACTTTATTTCTCTAAACAACAGAGAATTAATCTTTATTTTTCCTATATACGTACAAAAGGGTTGACAGTGTATGGAAAGCAAAAAGTATCATCATATTTTTTTAATATTTTGTCAATAAAAGTGAGTACAAGGCCCTCAATTAATATTTTGTACCTTAGCAATTCCCTAAATTCGATGGTAATTAATAGACCATTTGGGAGTGTAGTGAAGTAATCTGCCAAAACCCAACTACTAAGGTGTTTGGTAATATTTGTAGCTGAGCTTTGACAGCTTAGTAAATTTTTTTTCCCAACTTCTACTCCACAATTGTAGCTTTTACTCCACAGCACCTCACTCTCAAACACATCCTCAATCACGAGAGATCAAACATAGTGTATGATACAACGAAAGCAACATAACTGGACCGGACCCCTGCTGTTTTTCATTGACCCAGCAGAGTTGTATCATAAAATCCTTCTAAACCAAGAAAGTAAATTCGGATATTAGTAACGCATTGATAAACGTAACATTTTTCTTTTTAACTTTATAATGCCTCAGGCCTTGACCAAATAGTTTTTTAGTAGCTTTTCTTAGTTAACTATTTGAGTTTAAATCTTAAGGAGTTAGAAGGTTAAAAAATTAATTTAGACTTTTAAATAATTATGACAAATTTTTTACTACTAGTAAAATGATTTTTTGACTATTACTAAAAGGAAATTGGAATTTTAGTTAACACATTATTTTAATTTTCTTTAGTCTTTTTTTCTCAAAAGATAAGGGGATGGGTAAAGTCCAAATTTATTTTTTATCCCTTATTTCTCTCAAAATTTGAATCCGGCCTATCTAGGAGAAAAAACGAAACAAAACTGGTTAAAAATTGGTCGGCCATTCCCGGGACATTATTTCGGTTAAATGGCCATATTTCTCACGTTTTATTTGACCAAAAAGCATGTAAACATGGATCAAATTTTGGCCGCTGGCTTTTAGGCCACGAACTTCTAATGGCGTGGAGCCTTTCGGTAGGGACAATGTACCCATCGGTACAGGTTCTTACAAGACAAAGCTAACTCTTGAAACTTTTCCTTCTCTACGTTATAACATATTGTTTCACCTCTCATCGGAGGCATGGGAAGATTTTTATATGATAGGGTTCTGATTCTCCCGTAATCTAATTTTTCTTAATGTTTGTAGAAGATTAAGACACCTGCAGTTCTTTTTAAATACCAAAACTGACACTCTTGTGACTAACTAAAAATCTAATACTAACCGATGTTAATTTTAAAATACACCTAATTCTCCTCTTACTTTTCTTACAGTTTAAAAAATTTTCATGTCTTCTTCAGATGTTAACATGTAAATTTATTTTCTTTCTTTTTTCGATTTAACTCCCTCTCTTCTCTTACTTTATATTTGATTTTGGAACTCAAACAATTATCACAATTAGATTAAATTCGGGAATAATAGATGTTAATTCTATGTAATAAAGATGTTTGTTTATTGAGTTTGTTTTTTAACTTTCTCTTATTTTTTTTTCTTTTAGTTCTCAAAAGTATATATTGATAATTTTTTTTTAAAATCTGTGCCGAGTTGATAACTTATGCTAGATGGCCTAGAATAATCCGAGAATGAGAAACGAGAGAATCAAAATTCCCAGAGATTAGAAAAAAGAACATAAGATAATTTGTTGATTTTTTTTTTAATTTGGCAAAGTATTCATTTTAACATTTTGAAAAAAAAAATAATGGTGGATATCCCAAATTTTTTATGCCAAATTTCATCCCAAACAATGTGCTATTTGTTAAGTGGTTGATAATTCTTTACAAAATTCATACAATTAATTATATTATCTCACCAACTAATTGGTGAATGATATAGTTTTTTAAGATGAAAGAATTTGGGATATGTAACATGGAAAAAAAAAATTACAATACCTAGAACACCATTGTTAATTATAATAAACACCGTTAGTTTTAGATTTTTAATTAGTCACATAAATTGTTTTGGTATTTAAAAAGATAAATAAAAGTAATCAAATCTTAATCCTCAAAAATTTAAATGCTACGTATCTTAATTGCGTGTAAAAATTAAGAAAGATTAGATGAAGAGAGGATATATTAAAATGCTACATGGAGATACTGCTGGTACACAGTCGAAGAAAGTCAATAAAAGAAGAAAATTAATTTAGATCTTGAATTCAATACGTGATTCGAAATTATCTACATAAGCGTTTGCATCTGATGTCAGAGATCTCTTGTGAAAATTGATGCCAATAACAAATTGATCTGAGGTGTGCAATAAATTCCATAATCAAATAATTTTTTTGAACATCCAAAAGAACCCTACAAGACTATAAGATATACCGAAAAAATCTCCCATCAAATCCTACTCGATGTCCTGAAACATGAAACAAACTTAAAATATAATTTTGATTTGAGTAGTTACAATGATATGCTTGAGTTCAATCTTAACTTTCAGTACTGATGAGCAGAAACCATGAAATATAATACTGAATATGAGACAGTATATCTCAACAACTGCAGATTTTCCCATTGAAAGTTCTATTTAATTAAGATTTGAACTAGCAAACTAATATACGTTGGCCTGAAATATTCACAAAATTTCTGCTTAGAAGATTGTGTTTTTTTTTTTTTTTTTTGGCAATGAGACAAACGAGGGATGTCCATTTATAGAAATTAATTCCTCTGAAAATAATCACGAGTGGAGTCAGTTTTTTCTTTCAACTTCAAGACGCCAGTAATACATATTCCTCTCTCTCTCTCTCTCTCTATATATATATATATATTATATTTAATTTCAGGTAATTTATTAATATTCAAATTTAAATGTACTAGAGATAAGTTATAGTAATTGCTTGAAGACATCAACGTTATTTTGGTATGCACACTAAGGTGAACACCATTATATTATGCATATATGGTAAGGATCAAGATTGTTATTTGATGAACACATGTGATGTAGGAAGTATATAGGTTAGAATAAATTATGAATTCTAGATTTTAAGTCAAGTAAGTATTTAGTATTTTATTAAGATTTATTTTGTTTTATTAATCTTATTTTAGTCATATTTGTAATTTTAGTCTAATTAAAATGTTAGATAATTTCTCTTATTTGAGAAGGATTAGAATCAAGTTAGTGATTAATTAGTATAAATAGGTTTGTTATTTATAGTTTATTGTGGCACTTTTAAGTTTTTAATCAATAATATTTTAGATTATTCCAATCTTTGTCGTTAATGCTACGTTTTCTCTTTTTAAGAGTTATTCTTTCTTATTTTTCAAGAACGTACGCTAGAATGACATCTAGTATTGCTTCCGCACTTTGTCAAGTGGCATCAAAGCCTTTCTTTGTGTCAGGCAAAGCTTTCCTGACCACCAACCAGACTCCATACACGAATCCTTCCTCAATCATCTATTAATTCTAAATTTAAAAAAAAAAGCAAAAAAAAAAAGAAAAAAGAAAACGAAGCCACCTTCACAACCACCACACATGGTTGCCACCTCCGCCGTTATTCTTCTTTCCTATTGATCTCCACTACCATCAGAACACTCACAAGTGGCCAACCATATCCCAACCATCAAAACTACTGATCCACCATCGTATCCACTGAATACACACCAAAACAACTGCAAAACCGTTGTGCCAACCGCCCCTCAATTCACTGCCATCCACTGTGATTTGATAGCCACCGCCGCAACAAATTGCTCCCCATCATTAGACCTTTCTTTCCAGCCAAGTCCCGCTACCAATCGCCACCTCGTTCATTACAAACGAAACCAAGACTCCAACCGCAAGTTTGATTAAGTTTTCCTAGTCAAGCCACAGCGATTTAAGTCAAACCACCAACGCCATCGTACTCACCGATCTCAAATCTTCTAGATCCACCCATCTTGTCTAGCTTTCTGATCATCATCAATAGTAACCTATATTTTTCTTATTTACCAACTTTCTGCAATAATTTCTTTTAATCGCATTATTATCCTATAAGTTTTTCGAACTTACAAAAAACCCAAGAACAAAACAACCAAAAACAAAAGAAGAGAAAATTGAAAAAAAAAAAAGTGGTACAATGAGATATAGAAAAGATGGAGATGTTATGATGGATTTACTAATGCTGAGGATATTTTCAGATGGATTAAAGAAGATACTCTTGAAGATATTTCAAAGAATAAACATGTCAAGTATGTGTCCTCTAAATTCATGGGACATGCATCACAATGGTGGACAAACTTACAAGCAACATGAATTTGAGACATGGAAGGGATAGGAATTGAACATGGCAAAGCATGAAAAGGAAGATAAAAACTCATTTTATTCCTCCCGGATATTTTTAAACAATCCG
This sequence comes from Citrus mangshanensis, assembly GCA_030449895.1. Taxonomy (NCBI): domain Eukaryota; kingdom Viridiplantae; phylum Streptophyta; class Magnoliopsida; order Sapindales; family Rutaceae; genus Citrus; species Citrus mangshanensis. The sequence goes on from JASUUJ010000070.1 coordinate 224,379, forward strand.
TTGTAAATTTGATATGTGTCAACAAGGTGGAAATTTTGTTCGATTATATGAATCTCATCTTCAAAATTATCGTTGTCAAGTGAATCTTTCTAATGATGATGAAGATATAAGTTCAAGATTTGTGAATGGGTTACATGCTGATATTAAAGAACGAGTTGTATTACAAATTGTTGCTACCCATGAATAATGGGATGTAATTAAAATCGCTTTAGAAATTAAATTGTAAATCGAGAGAGAGAGAGAAAGCAACATTAAAGAGATTTGAACAAGTGCAAGAGCATCCTACGATAGCCAAAGAAGAAAAGATCAAGAGTTTAATAGATTCATTCCGCCAAAACTATAGCATGAAAGTTCATTGTTGAAACAAGATCCTATCATGCACTTCTCCTCATCAAAGGATTCTAATGTCGAAAGCAACCTTTTTATGCCAATAAAAATCATAACTCACCAATGGAAGAACATATTGTACTTGAAGATTCTAAAATTATTAGAGATATAATGATTGTTCAAGATTCAATTATTGCAATAAATAAAAAGAAAGAGTTTATCTAAGATTTTTAATTTGAAGATGTTACCATGGAAGAGTGATCTTTACTAGCTTTGTTATTGGAAGAAAAGAATATCATGAAAGCTTCTTTTAAAGAGATTTCAAATAAGCCCGAAGTTTCAAATGAAGAGGTACAATCCATTCTTGATTTGGATTTTATACCCGACAAAATGGTTGAAATTATACAAGAAGCTCAAGATGAAAAGATGCCAATTGTTCTTAAAGATGATAAAATTGATATGGTTTTACCAATTATTCATAAAGCAAAGCAAATTGTTCTTGAAGACCTTGAGATAATTGATATTGTGATGCCTCTCCATATTGAAGATAAGAAAGTTGTATTTGAATTCACTAATCCTAAAAGGAGAAATTGAACAAAAAGTACATTGAACAAAGCAAGAAAAAAGTTAAAAGTTAATGGTTTGCTCATATAAGTCTACAGTCTTTAGAAGAAATTAAAGTTTTGGTCCTTTCGAGTTTTAAGAAAAGTTGATGCAAAGTGTTACAAATTCACATTGGAAGATCAATTACTCCTTCAAATACTATTTCACTATAAATTTCATTCTCTAGATAGTCTTTCGTTTTTAGCAAATCTTAAGAACGAGGTTTTTTTTTTTATAGAGGAGCATACTAACTTAGCAAGCAATAGGTTAGAATAAATTATGAATTCTAAATTTTGAATCAATTTAGCATTTAGTATTTTCTATTAAAATTTATCTTGTTTTATTAAGCTTATTTGAGTTATATTTTTGATTTTAGTCGAATTAAAATTTTAGGTAATTTCTCTTATTTGAGAAGGATTAGGATTAAATTAGCTACTAGTATAAATAGGCTTGTTATTTATAGTTTATTGTAACACCTTTAAGCTTTTGATTAATAATATTTTAGATTATTTCTTAATTTGGGTTTAATTTTATCATTAATTCGATGTTTTCTCTTTTTGAGATTATTCTTTCTTGAGTTTTAAGAGTATACGTTAGAACAACATCTAGTATCGCTTCCACACTGTGTCAATATGACAAACATCAATATCATCATGAAATACAAAAATGACGAGAAATAAAACCATTATATGTGATGCATATACGGCAAGAGTCAACCCTCTTATTATTGCTTGCTCAAACGAAAAAAATCAAAACCATTATCCATGCATACATATATGGAAATTAAAGAATCATGACTAGTATTTTATTATTTCAGTATGAGTTAGAGTCATGGCTTTCTATATGATATTAAAGCCAAATTCATACGTGAGTGAACTCACATTACCTTAGCATGTTATAGTGATTAGGTAAAAAAAAAAAAAAACAACATGCATGCATGTAATACAAGTGTTACAGACATATCCCATGTTAGATAAGATTTGTTACTCTTGAACTAATCTTTTCGTATGAATTAGTCTCATAGGATTCTAGAATATATGGATAGAGAAAATTGAAAAGCATATTAGACATAGAATATTTATTACAAACTAAATGTACACCGCACAAATAGATACAGCATACAAATATCATATAACTCTAAAACTAAATTAGGAAAAAGGATAGTTACACCCCCCAAACTTTGAGGAATGGTCACGCAAACACTCAAGTTTTAAATAAGGGATATCAACTAAGATTTTCCATTGATCATAACATACTTTGCCTCTATTAACTTGAAAAGAACTGACTCCAATGGTTTATATGAATAAAAATTTAACATTAAAATAAATGTAATACAAAATAATTCAATATTAAAAAAATAATATTTTGCATTCTACTAGACATACTTTATCATATTAAAGTAGATTTTATAATAAACAGAAACATAATATATCAAAATAAATATATAAAAATTTAAATTATTTTGATTTATATAAAATAATTTTAATATTATTAATAGGTGAGATATATTTTATAAATTGTAAAACCTATTTAACCTAAAAATTTGTTTAAAATCTATATAGTAAACACAAATATACTATTAAAATAATATATTAGTTTATATTTTAAAATTATTTTAAACATTAAAGTATCTTAATATTATTAGCTTACTAGATAGATTAAATAATATATATATATATATATATATGTATATATATATATGTATGTATGTATGTATGTATGTATGTATGTATGTATATATATATATATATATATTATATTTATTGTATTCATTAAAAAAATAATTTTTTTTAGTTAATATATCCAAAATGTATTATGATAAAAAAAAAAGAAGTTCTTATGTCCTTTATTAAAAATTTGAAGGCCTACATGATTATTTTCCTAAACTTTAGGGGTATAACTATTAGTTTCCCATTAAATTATAACAATCTTGATGGTTGACTGTGTAAAATCGCCCACATACCCTTATCAATTTTATTATTATTTCCATATGTCTTCTTTTCACGCATAAGTGATGACTTCACTATGATAATTTATAAATCTCATTTATTAGAAGTGGAAAAGTCACCTACACTCCGAAAGTTTGTTTAAATAGTCATATAAGCTCCTTTAATTTCGTAAATTGTCACACAGACTCAGTAAGTGACTTTAAATCAACTTTTATAATAAACATAAATTAAAATTAAAATAATATAATATAATATATGAAATAAGACAAAGTTTATAAATTATTCTGAATATTATAAAAGTTATTGTAACATTATTAATCTGTCATATTCTTTTAATAATTAAAAAAATCTATTCGACATATTAATAATATTAAAATAATCATACGTAACATTCATAGTAATTTATAAAATTTATATAATTTTATTTACAATATCTTTTTTTCATTTATGTCTATTTTAGTATAAATCTTAAAATCAATTTTTAGATTAATAGATTTTAATAGTAATAAAATCTGCAGGATAGACGAATAATAACTTAATATTAAAAATCATTTTCATATATACTTTACTTTATTAATTATAATTACTGTAATATTTATTTGTACTATATGATATTTATTTATTATTTTTATCTTATTGTTGTGTTCATATTTATTTGGGTTGTTATAATTAAAGAGTATAAAAGTTATTTATGAAATTAAAGGAGTTTGAGTGATAATTTAAACAAACGTGGGGTGTGAGTGACTTTTTTTCCGATATACAATAAGTTTAACAAAAGTATATCTTGATTTGGAGGATAAACAAAAGTAATTACCTTGGGTGCACGAAATTCTTCCAGATCAAATTCTCATTTTGCTTTTCGAGGAGCTCTCTTGACCGCATTGTGTCCAACTACGATATCACAACACTTCATTTGCTAGTCTTTCTGCTCTTCCATTTTTAATTTAATATTTTAGAGAAAAACTTCTTTGGGATGACAGTAATATGATCATCTAATAAATACATGCATATGTTTCAAATGATTTTTCTCTCTGCCATGAATGGTCAACTCTACATACTAAAGTTTCCTCTTCAAGTTGTTATAAAGACGTACAAATTTCAACCAATCGTAATAATGTTAGTATACACATGGCAAGCAATGAAATGGTGATATTGTTGTCCATGTAAATGCTAAAGATACAAGACTAAATTGGTCAAATCCTTGCTCTCATCTAACTAATTTCTTTTTCACGCAATATACAACAAGTTTTTTCTTAGAAAGTATAGGTAAAATGATATCTATACTTCCAAGATTTAAAAAAATGGTCATAAAGATTACTATGTGCCAGTTTGGGATTGCGGTTGAACTAATTTCTTTTTCGCGTAATATACAACAAGTTTTTTTCTTAAAAAGTATAGGTAAAATGATAGCTACACTTCCAAGATTTGAAAAAATGGTCATAAAGATTACTATGTGTCAGTTTGGAATTGCGATTGAAATTCAATAAGCTGCTTATTTCAAAATTTTTGATAAAAATAATGTTTGGTAAATTTTGTAAAAATAGCATATTTCAGAATTTTCTTTATTTTCACCAGCAGCTTTTAAAAGTAGGTAGGGAGTTGCTTTTCATAAGCAACTTATTTAATAAACTACAACACCTTTTTAAAATTCCTATTATAACCCTATATTTAAAAAAAAAGACAATTGTATCTTACTTATCCATAAACCCTAATATATAAATCATCAGATATCATATATTATCAAAATTTATGTCTGTTTTGGTTATTATATAATAAAACAATACTTTCGTAATAAAATTTACCAAACACATATACTCTACTTTTCAAACTCACAGCAACCGCAACAACAAAGTTTACCAAACATCAAGCTACTTTTTTAATTAGCAGCTTATTTAATTAGCCTCTGCAATTCTAAACTAGCCCTATGTATTTAATAAGAAATACTAAGACCTTCTTTTGATTAAAATATCCTTTTAACTCTATTAAATCGGCTCCAATATTTACAAAAATGCAAATGTAACAATATATACATTTTAAAATAATTTTAATATTAAAATTTTGTTAATATTTCATAATATATTAGACATATTTGATTATATTAAAGTAAGTTTTATAATAAATAGAAACATATATAATATTATAAAAAAGTTAAATATTATTATTTTGAATATTATATTAAATAATTTTAATATTATCAATCAATTAGATATATTTTACTTATTGTGATACCTATTTAAAGAATATTTATTTAAAATATTTATAATAAATACATATATATTATTAAAATAAATATAAGATCTTATATTTTTAAAATATTTTAGTATTATGAGTCCACTAGACAAACTAATTAATTTATATATTATTTGTTGTATTTAAATTTTAAAATTATTTTTTAGTTGTTATATTTAAAGGATATTATAGTAAAAAAAAAGTCTTAGTGTCCATATTTAAAAATTTAGGGATTTTCACGATTATTTTCCTAAACTTTTGGGTTTAGCTGTCCTTTTCTAAAAAAATATATGTAATAATATTTATAAATCTAGGAAAAGATTATAGTTGAAAACACATGCATGGTGCGGCCCCTCCTATGTTAATTTGGTTCATTAACTGAATCAATCAGCCAAGATTTAGATGATGCATAAAATCCTTTTTTATTACTATTTTTGGGGAAATTTTGAGGGGAAGGGAAATAATTTTATGAAATAAAACAAAAAGGTACATCAAAAAATTTTATCCCCGTGATACAAGTACAATATGTCAATATGAAAAATGAAATACAACCAATGTCATACTAAAAGAACATAGAAACAATAAGATAGTAAACAATGAAAATCATTGGCGATAAAAGGATGATAGCCAAAGGGGGTCCGGGCAGGGTTGGCAATTGGAACGTCCTGATCGGGATTAGCCAATCTCGATCGTGTCCCGATCATAATCGGGAAGAAAAATTGTCCTGAATCTCGTTCCAGTGAGGTATGATAAAAGCAAGATTCTGAAGTCTTGGATGATATGAATTTATTGTCATACTTTATAAATTCTATCATAAATGATATGTCAAATGAGTATGACCGATAAAGTAAATCTTTTTATCTTTTTTTAATCAAAACAAGCTTGTCATCGTCTTATATTGATATGTTAGATCTTTATGCTTCATTAAGTTGACTTATCATACGATTCTAGAAGCTCAGATTTGAACTTTACTTGACAATACGGTCGAGACATTTGAGATCCCAATCGAGATTTTCAAACATTTTGAATCATGTAATCGATATGTTAGATTTATGTGATTCATCAAATCGGCTTGTCATATGATTCTACAAATCCAAATTTGAAGTTTACTTTACAACACAATTGGTATTTTTGGGATTCCAATTAGAATTTTCGAACGTTCTAAATCTTATCCTGGATATTAAATTTGGACAAAATTGGGTACCAAATTCTGACTGGCATAGTACACGAGGATAAGAAATTTGGACCGAATTTCGTACCATTAGGGTCGAGGTCCTGAATCCTATTTGAGATTTAGGGAATTTTGCCAACCCTAAGTCCAAGTGATGAAAAAGATAAAGGTGAGCAAATTGTATTTCATTCATAAGTGTGAAGGGTCAATATTATGCAAGAAATTCAACGACATGGAAATAAATTAATTAATCAAACATTATATATGAGTTATTTACCTTCAAACTTGCATTGCATATATATGATAATGGCCATGATTTAATTTCCTGCCATATACAAAGATAATAATGCCAAAGATTTTTTTTAATGTCATATTTAGATGTCAATCTATGTCATATTTAGAGATCCCGAATTTTTTATCCCAAATTTCATCCTAAATGATGAGTCATTAATTGAGTGGTTATTGACTTTTTGTAAGGTCCAAGAGAATTAAATATATTATTTTACCAACCAATGACGAATGACACATCATTTGGGATAATATTTTGAGATAAAAAATTTGAAATGTGTAGCACTACTCCTTATCAAATGGGCCCCAAGTTGAAAACAAAAAAATTAGGGGAACATTATACAATTACGGGTCCTAATCGAAGCTTGCCAATTTCTTTGATAATTATACTTTTTTACTCCTTAGTTTATAGATTTATGCATGATTCCTCCATAATAAATTTATAGTTTCTTCATTTTGGCACCCATTTGATTAAATTCCTAATGATTTTGATTTTTCAGTCATACTTTTCTTGATTGGGAGGAATATTTTAAATTCTCATCATCCCTCTCAAGTTGGCGAGTGAAATTTTTTATTCTCTCAAAGGCCAGAACATGTGTAGAGATATTGTAAGTCTTGATCAGAAGTATCTAGTCTCATAGAATTGTCTTTTTAGAACGCACTTCTCATGTAGAGGCATTGTCGTCGGGGGCAAATTTACTTGTCTAGGTGGGTAAATTGACCCTCTAAAAAATTAAAACTTCTCGTAATTTCTTATTAATTTATGGGAAAATTATCTTTTAGTGGGGGTAATTTTGTAAAAAATTTTTTATAATGAGTTAATTTTATGAATTATATATTACATAAGGGTACAATTTTGTAAGAATAGCTTAACTGTTGAATATGAGCCCCACTCTTCTAGAAATGTTGAAAAATGGCCGAAATGCTTGAAGAGGAAAATGGAAGGCCGAAATGCTTGAAGAGGAAAATGGAAAAAGAAATGTTTGAAGAAGAAAATGAGGAACACGGTTTTGAAAAGGAGGAACACGGTTTTGAATTTCTTGGCCATCATTTTGCTATAAATAGAAGTGCAAATGAAGAACTTAGGCATTCCATTCAAGAGAGTAATTTAGGGAGTTGAGAGAGAGTTCAAGAGCTTGCATTTATAAGCTCTTATTACAGTAATTGAGAGAGTTTGGGTGTATTGGGGTTTTGGGAAGTGAGTTAAAATACTACAATACTTGTAACTCCTTTACACTAGTAAAATATTTCCTTCTGTCTTCGCCCGTGGACGTAGGCTAAAAGCCGAACCACGTAATTTCTGGTGTCCTCTATTGTGCTTGTTCTTTATTTTTCTCCCAATTTTACTTTTCCACCAATTTTCTAACAGTGGTATCAGAGCTATTGGTTGTATTTTTTGGAGTTAGGAACTGCTCACGTAAGGGGTACTATTCACGTATACGGTACTATACACGTATACGACACTATTCACATATACGGTACTATTTACGTATACGGTTTTGCTCACATATACGGCATATTCGGTACTATTCACGTGAAACGGTGGAAGCGATCCAAGAATAGGGCGTGAGTAAAACAACTATGTGGTTTTGTACATGTCTAGGAAAGTTCTGTCACAAAGGCGATAAGAGCTTAAGGAGTCTGGGTTTTAAGTAGGACCATTGTGACCCCTCCAGTCTTTCCTGGGAACTTTCCTGGTGTGCATTCTCACACATAGTCACAACTATTCAAGGTGGTATACTAGCTTGTGTGCAGTATTTATCAACAAAATGGCAGCAAAGTATGAAATTGAGAAATTTAACGGAAATAATTTTTCGTTGTGGAAAATGAAGATAAAAGCTGTATTGAGGAAAAATAATTGCTTGGTAGCAATTGGAGAAAGGCTCATGGAGATAACTGATGACAAGTGGAACAAGGTAGACGGCAACGCCATTTCTGATCTACACTTGGCACTTACGGATGGAGTATTATCCAGTGTGGCAGAGAAAAATACGGCAAAGGAAATATGGGATACTCTCACAAAATTGTATGAGGCCAAGTCACTACACAACAAAATTTTCTTGAAGAGAAAACTCTATACTCTTCGAATGGCGGAATCTACAATGGTGACCGACCACATCAACACCTTGAAGACTCTATTTTCACAACTCACAACGTTGGGTCATAATATAGAGGAAAATGAACGTGCAGAGCTTCTACTTCAAAGTCTACCAGATTCGTATGATCAACTCATCATCAACCTGACGAACAACAATCCAGTGGAGAGTCTAGTTTTCGACGATGTTGCAGCCTCTGTATTAAATGAGGAGAGCAGGCGGAAAAACAAGGAAAACAGACAAGCAAGTTCGCAGCAAGCAGAGGCGCTATCGGTGACGAGAGGGAGATCAACGGAACGTGGCTCCAGTGGGAGTCAAAATCAGGGTAGATCAAAATCCAGAAGTAAGAAGAATGTTAAATGCTACAACTGTGGTAACAAATGACACGTCACGAAAACGTCAAGAAAGATTGTTGGAGTAACCAGAAAAGAAAAGATGGCAAAGAACCTGAGTCATCAAATGCTCAGGGGTGTGTAGCAAATACCTCGGATGATGGCGAAATACTCTACGAGCAACAAAAGCGACTATCTGATATCTGGCTTATAGACTCAGGAGCTACCTGAGACATAACCTCTCGAAGAGAATAGTTCCACACATATGAACCTATCTCAAGAGGATCTATATATATGGGTAATGATCATGTCTTGGAAATCGCTGGTTTTGATGGTACAATTCGCACAATTGGAGAGGTACGACATGTCAATGGCCTGAAGAAAAATCTATTGTCTTTGGGACAAATGGATAGTCATGGGTACAAAACTCATGTGGAGAATGGAATTATGAAGATCGTTAAAGGCGCGCTTGTATTGATGAAGGCAGAAAAGATCGGTGCTAATCTATTCATGCTTAAAGGAGAAACACTACAGGAGGCTGATGCGTGTGTCGCGTCAAATGGAGAAGAATCAACGATGATGTGGCATCTCAAACTTGGCCACATGTCAGAACAAGGCTTGAAGATTCTCTCTGAGCAAAAATTGCTTCCGGGACTCAAATCGGTAAGTTTACCATTTTGCGAGCATTGTGTTACAAGTAAGCAGCATAGATTAAAATTCAGTAGATCTATTGCTAGAAGTAAATGCATTCTAGACTTGATTCATTCTGATGTTTGGGAATCACCGGATATATCCATGGGAGGTGCAAAGTACATGGTGACTTTCATTGATGATTATTCCAGAAGATGTTGGGTGTATCCAATTAAGAAAAAGTCAGATGTATTTCCAGTGTTTAAAGAATACAAAGCGCGGGTGGAACTTGAATCTAGTAAAAAGATCAAGTGCTTAAGGACGGATAATGGTGGAGAGTATACAGACGGCGAGTTTCTTGCTTTGGTATTCGAGGCATTCACGGTGGCATACACTCCTCAACAAAATGGAGTGGCAGAGCGGATGAACAGAACTCTTACCGAAAGAATAAGAGCTATGTTGAGGGCTACCCAATTCAATATATAGTAAATCGATCGCCATCTACAGCTATTAGGCTGAAGACAGCAATGGAGATGTGGACTGAAAAGCCAGCTGATTATTCCTACCTACATGCATTTGGATGTCCTGTGTACGTGATGTACAATGCCCCAGAAAGAACAAAGCTGGATCCAAAATCTAGAAGATGTATCTTCTTGGGGTATGCTGATGGAGTAAAGGGGTATCGTCTGTGGGACCCCACTGCCCACAAGATCGTCATCAGCAGAGATGTTATTTTTGTAGAAGATCAACTGCAAATGAAAGATGGAGATGATGGCACTGTAAAAGAAAAGTCAGAGATTGTGCCGGTATATGTAGAAAATAATCCAGAAGATTCAGATTCTTCTGAAGCAGCACCAGAGCACGAGGAACAAGAACCAGTCGAGTCCGAGGCTCCAGAAGTTCGTCGGTCAACTCGTGAGAGACGACCGCCAACGTGGCACTCGGAGTATGTCACAGAGATCAACGTTGCATACTGTCTTCTAACAGAGGATGGAGAGCCTTCAACTTTCCATGAAGCTTTAAACAGCTCAGATGTTGCTTTATGGATGACAGCAATGCAGGAAGAAATTGAAGCTCTACACAAGAACAAGACATGGGAACTTGTACCACTACCACACGGAAGAAAAGCCATTGGAAACAAATGGGTTTACAAGATCAAACGTGATGGCAATGACCAAGTGGAGCGGTATCGTGCGAGATTGGTGGTGAAAGGATATGCTCAGAAAGAAGGTATTGACTTCAACGAGATATTTTCACCGGTGGTTCGACTCACAACAGTCAGAGTAGTCTTGGCGATGTGTGCTACATTTGACTTACATCTTGAGCAGTTGGATGTGAAAACTGCATTTCTTCATGGAGAACTTGAAGAAGAAATATATATGCTCCAACCAGAAGGTTTTGCAGAAACAAGAAAGGAGAACTTGGTTTGCAGGTTGAACAAATCTCTATACGGTCTCAAACAGGCGCCGAGGTGTTGGTATAAGAGATTTGATTCCTTCATAATGAGCCTTGGATACAACAGACTTAGTTCAGACCATTGTGCATATTATAAGAGGTTTGAAGATAATGATTTTATCATTTTGCTGTTGTATGTGGATGACATGTTGGTAGCAGGTCCCAACAAAGATCAAATCCAAGAATTGAAGGCACAGTTGGCTAGGGAGTTTGAAATGAAGGACTTGGGACCAGCAAACAAGATTCTAGGGATGCAAATTCACCGAGACAGAAATAACAAGAAGATTTGGCTTTCACAGAAGAATTACTTGAAGAAAATCTTGCGGCGCTTCAACATGCAAGATTGTAAGTCAATTTCTACTCCACTTCCTGTTAATTTCAAATTATCCTCAAGTATGTGTCCTAGCAATGAAGCAGAGAGGAAGGAGATGTCTCGAGTATGCATCAGTGGGAAGTTTAATGTTCGCTATGATATGTACAAGTCCGGACATTGTACAAGCGGGGGAGCGATATACATGGCGAATCTGGAGAGCATTGGATAAAGAGGATTACGAGATACATCGAGGAACCTCGATGTTGCATTATGTTATGGAGGATCGAGTTTCAGTTATGTGGATTCAGATTTTGCAGGAGATCTTGATAAAAGAAAATCCACTCTTTATGTGTTTACACTTGCGGGTTGTGGCTTTATCTACAATGTACATGGCACACAAGCTTGCAAGGAAGCTATTTGGATACAAAGGTTATTGGAGGAGCTCACGGACAAGAGAAAATTCCTGTGTTTTGTGAGTGCCTTGCACATTGCAAGGAATCCAAATTTCATTCCGGACAAAGCACATAGGAGTCCATCACTTCGTTCGAGAAGTAGTGGAAGATGGAAGTGTGGATTTACAAAATCCATACCAAAGAGAACCCAGCATGTTTTGACCAAGCCGATAAATACTGATAAGTTTGTCTTAAGTAGATCCTCTTGTGGCCTAGCAGAAATGTAGGCAACATGATTATGGCGAAGCAGAAAGGACGATGTGGAGATTGATTGTTTTCCAATCTAATCTCCAAGTGGGAGAAATGTTGAATATGAGCCCCACTCTTCTAGAAATGTTGAAAAAGGGCCGAAATGCTTGAAGAGGAAAATGGAAGGCCGAAATGCTTGAAGAAGAAAATGGAAAAAGAAATGTTTGAAGAAGAAAATGAGGAACACGGTTTTGAATTTCTTGGCCATCATTTTGCTATAAATAGAAGTGCAAATGAAGAGCTTAGGCATTCCATTCAAGAGAGTAATTTAGGGAGTTGAGAGAGAGTTCAAGAGCTTGCATTTATAAGCTCTTATTACAGTGATTGAGAGAGTTTGGGTGTATTGGGGTTTTGGGAAGTGAGTTAAAATACTACAATACTTGTAACTCCTTTACACTAGTAAAATATTTCCTTCCGTATAAAAAAACCACGTAATTTCTGGTGTCCTCTATTGTGCTTGTTCTTTATTTTTCTCCCAATTTTACTTTAGCTGCGTGTCTGCTTCACCCACCAATTTCCTAACATTAACTAGTACAAATGGATATCGAACTTTGAATATTATCATAATGTTGCACTCCATGACTCAATTTTGTGGTCTCCCCACTTTCTGCCATAAAAAATTATACCATCAAGTGTGTTTAATTTAGAACAGAAAGCTAGCACAAGTAGTTTAACGACTACATGGCTAGAAAACAAAATAACAGATTATTTTCCGGATTCACCACTACGACTTACAATAGAGAACTGAAATAATTATTTTAGAAACTATGAATTTCTCTAATAAAACCGAAATTTGGATTCACTGAACCAGTTTTAATTAAACCCCAAAATCGTGTGGAACCCAGGATGACAGCTATACAAAAGTTACAGACAAATCTACGGCTGAAATATGAAGCATGCACAAGCACAGACAATATTGTATACATACCTAGGGATATTAACCACATACATAATTAAATTAATTAACTAAAAGCCATACCAAAGCAGCATTAAATTTGAATTAAATAAAATTGGTGGCAGCAAGTACGAGACAATAGTAGGGTTAAGACCAAAAAGTACTACGGCATGCAAGTAGTGGTTGGTTAACCAGAGCTTCGATCATACTCAAAAATATCAATGATGATCATTTAATTCATCAACATAGATTAATAAATTGAGGTTACACCTTGGCTTTGGTGCAAAGACAGCCTTGACTCACGTTCTTCAATAATGGATATAGTTTGAATTGAACCATCGATCTTTTGTTTAGATTCAATCTTACATTAAGAATCTTGTTGGGGTTTGCTTTAAATACTTTACTAAGTTATTAAAATCTTAATTGTACATTAAGGTGCAGTGGTCGGTGCCCGAAACCTTCATGGCACGAAGCTTCGCTGCCATAATTATTTTCAGCCGAAATTTATATGGCTCTTCCGTAGATAGCCACACGAGAAGACAAAAGCCCTAATTAGTTGTCATGCTGGCTCTTTAAGGAGAAAGCTATCATAACGACTGGATTGGTCTGTAATCTAGCTAGTCGCTACTTCTCTGTGTACTGTTACGATGTCATCATAATAGGATGCTCGCATGTTCTGAACTTTTACACAAGTTATAAAAATCTCATTCCATGCAAATGTTCATTATTATGGAAAAAAAAAACTCAAATCATGAAAGAATTTTAGTCTGACATTAAAAAAAAAAAGTATTTCATATCGGATATGAATAATAACTAAACTAAAATGATATGATATTATGAAATTTAAGTTGAGTTAAGATGGTGACCTTCCATTAATGATATGACATTATGAAATTCAAGTTGATGCCCATGAGGACACGGGGAAAAAAATTAATTGGATGCATTTCTTGTACTCAACAGTACGGTAAAGCAAACATTTTCTTAGAATGAACGGTAAAAAAAACATTGAAGAGTAAATTGTGGTGCTTCGATTCATACAATTATAAAAAGACACAATAATCTAGATTCTTAATCAACCTACGGTTTCAGATAAATTGGAAAAAAAAAATGAAAACCAAAAGGAAAAATCAAAAGCTTGTTGCAGAGTTAGAGCAGCAGTGCAGGTGCCCTACATCATTATTACTTTATATTAATTGAAAAATCCAAGGGAAGTAAGTTTTGTTAGCAGACGGTCGAAGCTAGACGCTTGAGGCACATGTTTGACAACAGAGTTAAAGAGTGAAACATTAATTAAATTAGTGAATAGTATTGTAGTACGCAGAGATAAAACAAATTTAGAAGTCCCAGAAAAATTAATTATTATGGATTATACTATTAATTAGGTAAGGAGGCGAGAAGATCTATTCTTCTACTTTTAACTAATTACTAAATATAGCCACATCTTTTGATCGAGAAAAATGCACATCAATTGGTAATTTCTGAAATATGTAGTATTGAAAAGTTGTAATAATTATCCCATTACATTCAGGGTCCATTTGAGATTATTTTTTAGAGGTTAAAAAATATTTTGAAAAACTAAAATTAATTTTGATATTTAGTAAATTTTTTAAAAAATTACTTTTGGTAATGTTATCCCATCCTGCCGTAAATTTTGAAAAGAAGAAAATGATTTTGAAAATTAATTTTATATACTCAATACAACTACATATATATATATATATATATATATATATCAAAATTATCCTTATTAGTTAAAGAGATTATTATTATTATTACAATTATATTAAGATAACAAAATAAAATTAATAATATAAAATATTTATTTTAGTTATTAATTATTATATGTGCACATTAAAAATATTTTATATGCATGTTTATAAAATAAGAGATAAAATTAATAATATAAAAAGAGATGCGACTTCCCCCTAAATATTTTATGCCTTCTCCTACAAAAAAACTTGTAATACCAACCCCATTCGTAATTCCATCAATTACTTGTCTGTCGAACAAATGAGTTAGTTCCGCTAATCCTCTTATCCCTTCTGTTAAGGCTCTTGTGTAAAAAGCATCTATATAAGCACGATTATATGACCAATCATTCAATTTAATCATTTACATTCTTACAGTAGTTTAATGGTAAGATTTGTTGAACACATATGACTACTTTACTCTTATCACTTTTAAAAATGAATTTTACTAAACGTTTAACCGATTTTTTCACAATTAATTATATCTACAATACAGTAACAACATTATAAACTGGCCCTAATTACTAGTTGTGTAATTACTTATTGTGACTCACTCGATGTATGTTAGATTTGAACTTAAGACTTCTTTTACCATTTCTAAAAATTTTATCATTAAAAATGACTTATACATGTAAACTAATATATGTTTCCGAACTCTTTTATTTTATTTTTGGTCTAACCACGAAGTGATTTTGAGTGGGCTCCAACTGTGGGAGGCGCCTTTAAACCCGTACCACAACCCAGACTAATCACCGCTCACACCGAGTCGGCTCGTAAGGGGTAAAGTGTTGGCCAAAGTGGTGATTTCATACGAGAGCGGGGCTTGAACCCCTGACCTCTCTTAAGGAGTGAGAGTGCCGAACCACCCACACTAACCAACTTTGGTTCCGAACTCTCTTTGATCAAAAGTTATTAATGGTGAAAGATCCGATTTTATAGGTTTATAACTTTGATTAAATGTTAATTAAATGTTTACAACAAGGATAATAGAAGTGTGGAAAAATGAACACAATGTGGTTTGAAGTTCAAATTTCTACATCCATGGAGTTATGCTCAAAATTTGAGTAATTTACTAAGTCTATAGATACAACTTTTATTTGATACGTATGCAATGTTTAGATCCCTCCTACTATCTTACCACCACCTTATTGTAACCATCCTAATGAATATTCAGCTAGCACCATTGGTCTTCTTGTTTAATGTGTCTCTTTGAAATCCGTGCAACACACCAAACCGTTTGCCGTCTCTATGTAGAATCCCTCCACTACGACAAATGACCTCCTCTCCTAACGAGGCCAAATATAAACAGAACTTTGCCTCTAAAATAGACATAGAACAATGAAGAGTGAAAGACAACTACTCCATCGTAACAAAGATGTGCGAAGCACAAATAAGAAAGAGATATATCGCAATATTTGCTCTCAGTTTCAAACTTCTGAACCTGTAGGAATTCTCCTTTTATAAATGATCCACACACCAAGGATCAGAATGAATCTATCCGATAAGAGAGTTTGTCTTCAATATTTAAATATTTAACTTTTAAAGAATAAACTCATTTAATCTTGCCTTATCAAGAGGATTATCATCATCCAATCTTCTGAAAATCACTTCAATCCATACATTCACTTCCTGATAAGCTTCACCAGCTGCTTCCTACATCTAATACGCACCCAGGCGTCCTTTTCTTTGCCCTAGCAGCTATTAGCAAGAAATATGAACTCCTCGTCCGTGTCATGGGGTGTAGACTTGTTAGAGTGCAATTTATGCACTAATTTTGCATTGTTTACTTCCTTTAATATCAATGTTTTGCACTTAATAATAGTGATTAACTTGTGTTTTGCTTTTGTAGGTGCAATTCTATTGATTGGTGATAAAATTAAGGTACAAGATGATATTTAAGGATGATTGTTTTCTTGGAAAATTTATGAGCATCAGAAGAACTTTGTTGATAAGGCGTGGGCGCGTGCTGTCAACTACGGGCCTGCAGTTTTTAGTTTAACGTATTTTGTATTTTTGGCTATTTTGTAATTATGAATTTAATATTTCAGATATTAGTATTTTATTTTAAATAGAACTCTAGAGGAGAAGAGAGAGAGAGTATTTAAGGGAGGAATCTATAGTGAAAAAGGGGGGATTGGGGAAAAGAAAAAAACCATAGATCTAATTTTTCTCTTCTCTCTATGAAGAACTAAACTTATTTTTTCTGGTTGAAGGTTAATGAAGCTTTGATTCATCACTACTATGAGATCTTTCTTATGCTTTAATTATTTTATTTCTTTTTGGGTATTTGTTTATTCTCTGAATTAGTTTCATGATTATGTTTTTTAATTAGGTAATTGGCCACAATTTAATTATCAACTTAATCTATTGTCAATTAAAGGATTCATCTTATGAAGATTTTAATGTTTGTGATAAATAACATAGCAGTGAGTTTTGCTATGAGAATAAAAAATCTAATTAAATGAATCATCGTATGTGTTGATTAGGATTTGGGTCTCTCTGGTCTTTCAGGCTGTCAATTGATTAAATCATGTGATCGTATCTAGGGTTGTGTATTGATTAGGGAAATAACCAACGGTCGTACCTTGGTTATCAACTAGTTAAGGAGAGATTGGCTATTAGAGGGTCTCAGTAGCTATAACCGGTCTATTCATAAGTAATAATAATCTATATTTGAATCAATGATCAGTAGTCGAATCAAGCTGAGTTAATTCCTTCAACCAGAGCTTTCTCTAATTTGAATTACAACTTTAATTTGCATTCTTGTTATTTTAATTTGATTTTTATTATTGTCAACAAAACCCCCATTTTATGTTTTACGTTTTAAAAGGATTTAAATAATTACCGATCTCTGTGGACACGACCCTGCTCAATCACTATACACAATTTATTTAGAGTAGGAATTTATTTTTGTTGGCTTCGACAACCATCAAATTTTGGCGCCATTACCGGGGATTGGTGTCGTTTATTTAATCCTTTTTACGTTTTACTTGGTGTATGGTTCGTTCTTCTCATACAGGTACACTTTCATTTGATCCTGAAATTGAAATGACAGCTCGCTAGCTGAGACAACAGATGAAGCGAGCTAAGCAACGATCCTCGTCGCCTTTGCTTTCTGAAACAGATACAGTGCCTGATTTAGTTGAATCATTTAGCGATTCCAAAGAACAAGTGATGGATAGAGCTGCACCTGTAGAAAGAACTCTCAGAGAGTTAGCTGGACCAGACTTGAATCAGCAACCACTCTGCAGTCAATATGTAGACTTAGAGGTAAATTTTGAATTAAAGTCTGGTCTTATTCATTTATTACCCAAGTTTCATGGTTTTACAGGTGAAGATCCTCATAAACATCTCAAGGAGTTTCATGTTGTATGTTCAAGTATGAGATCACAAGGCGTGACTGAAGAGCAGATTAAGCTGCGTGCTTTTCCTTTCTCTTTAGATGGACTAGCTAAAGATTGGTTGTACTACTTGCCTCCTGGATCGATTACAACGTGGAATGGTTTGAAGAAGCAGTTCCGCGAGAAGTACTTTCCTGCTTCAAAAGCTGCCAACATCAGAAAAGATATTTGTGGGATCAGACAACTTCCTGGGAAGACTTTGTATGAGTATTGGGAGCGATTCAAACAATTGTGTGCCAGCTGTCCTCAGCATCAGATTTCTGATCAACTTCTTATTCAATATTTTTACGAAGGACTATCATTAATGGATAGGAGTATGATAGATGCTGCTAGTGGAAGTGTGTTGGTGAATAAGACCTCTACTCAAGCAAGGGAGTTGATGTCAAATATGGCTGCCAATGCACAACAATTTGGCAGCAGGCAAGATGCCACTTCAAGAACGGTGAATGAGGTAAATATTTCTTTTGTTGAACAACGTTTAGATAAACTTACTTCTCTTGTGGAAAAGTTTGTTGTAGGTAATGTGCAACAAGTAAAGACTTGTGGCATTTGTTCCAATATGGGTCATTCAACTGATATGTGTCCTACACTTCAAGAAGAACTCGTTAAACAAGCCAATACAGTTGGAGGATTTCCAGGCATGCCTCAGAGGAGGTATGATCCTTATGCACAAACATACAATTCGGGATGGAAGGATCACCCCAACTTCAGCTATGGAGTTAGGCCGTCAGGATTCCCACAACAATATCCACAAAGGCAACCAGTACCTCCACAGTCAAACTCCAAGTCAGGTATATCTCTTGAAGAAATTGTTAAATCACTTGCGACTAACACTCAACAATTTCAGCAGGCAACTACAGCAAGCATTCAGAATTTGGAGAACCAAATGAGTCAATTGGCGACTACAGTAAGCCGTCTGGAGTCTCAAGTATTAGGGAGATTGCCTTCACAATCTGAAGTGAATCCAAAACAAAACGTTAGTGCTGTCATCCTTAGAAGTGGGAAGGAGTTACAAGAGCCTAGTAAGAAAGTGATAAAGCATGTAGAAGATGAGCTTGAGCAGAATGAATTAATGCCTAAATCTCAAGATGCGCAACCCACCAGAGCGAAACCCCTACCTATTGTGATACATCCTCCTTTTCCAAGCCGGTTTGCAAAATCCAAGAAGGAGGAACAAGAGAAAGACATCCTTGAGACATTTCGCAAGGTTGAGGTAAATATTCCTTTATTAGATGCTATAAAACAAATACCTCGATATGCTAGTCCTTAAGGAACTGTGCACCTCCAAGAGAAAATTAAGAGGAGATGAAAAAGTTCACATGGGGGAGAATGTTTCAGCAGTTCTCCAAAAGAAACTACCTCCTAAGTGCAATGATCCAGGTATGTTTACTATCCCTTGTAAAATTGGTAGTGTTGGAGTTGAAAAGGCTATGTTAGATCTAGGAGCTTCTATTAATGTCATGCATCGTTCCATTTATTCATCTTTGAATGTTGGTCCATTAAAAGAAACTGGCGTGATAATTCAACTAGCTGATAGGTCTAATGCATATCCTGATGGGGTATTAGAAGATGTCTTAGTACAAGTTAATGAGTTGGTTTTTCCTGCTGATTTTTATGTACTTGATATGGAAGATGATAACTCCTCTAATTCTGTCCCAATTTTGCTAGGAAGACCTTTTCTTAAGACCGCTAGGACTAAAATGGATGTACATAAAGGGACTCTCACTATGGAGTTTGATGGAGAGGTTATAGAATTCAATATGAATGATGCCATGAAATATCCTAGTGAGGAACATTCGGTATTTTCTGTGGATGTTATTAACCCTATAGTGCAAGAAGTTTTTTACAAGAAAAAGACGAAGACATTTCATGATAGAATGATTTTGAGAAAGGAGTTCTCTGTTGGTCAAAAAGTTTTTCTTTTTCATTCTAAACTTAAACTTTTTTCAGGTAAATTACGCTCTTGCTGGGTTGGACCTTTTATTGTTACTAATATTTTTCCTCATGATGTAGTTGAGATTCGGAGTCCGACCTCTGACAGAGTTCTTAAGGTTAATGGTCATCGCTTAAAACCTTTTTATGAAGGTTTTTCAGTGAATATGGAGATTGACATATAAATGTGCCTACCCAAAGACATAAAATAAAGGCGCTTTTTGGGAGGCAACCTAAATAATTTATTTATTTTGATTTTTGTTATATCTTCTTTTAGTTTTGATTCAGATTTTTCTTAAAAAAATAATGTGTTTGCTTATTTTGGCCAGAAGGAAATTTTCAATAAGGCGTGCCCACGTTTTAACTAATAAGTACTTCTGTGATTTTTAAAGTAAAATGGTTTTAAGGCATGCCCACGTGCTTATTAAAAAAATACTTCTGAAATTTTTAGTGTCTCAAAGTGATTCATCACTAAAAAAAAATATTATTTATTTTTTTCTCCTTCTTTTCTTTCTTATATATATATATATATATATTATTTATTAAAAAACAAAAATCACAAATCACTGTTCACAAATCCTTAATCCAAAAAAAATTTCACTGTTGATTATCGTTTTCACCAGCAGCAGCCGCATCAGTCCCACCTGCAACGCATCTAGCGTCACGCAGCCCCAGCAGCGCGCAACGCAAGCCCCAGCAACGCAACCAGCATCATGCAGCCCCCACAACGCAGCGCGAACTAGCCAGCGCGCAACGCAGACAACATCCCGCACACAACCAGCAGTGCGCAACCAGCCCCAACCCGTGCAACAAGCTCCAGCCGAGTAGCAACGCAACGTAACCAGCCTACGCCCTGTATTCCAGCCAGGTAAATCGAAATTCGTGAGTGCAATTATTGTAACAATGCCGAAGAGGAAAGCATCTACTTCCAAGTCATCTAAAAAGATACCCGTCATAAAGAAATCTAAGATTGGCGCTCCCACTACGGTTCCATGGAACACAGTTTCAGATTCACGTCAAGCCGTGAGACAAAGATCGAAACATGGAAAAGGCATGAGTGTTTTGCCACTTACGGAATCTAATCTCGGAGGGTGCCTCGCATTCGCGACTCAACAAGAGAAAGAAAGGTACAAAGATATTTCCAAGCGAAAAATACTTCCAGCTAAGTATATTCATTACTTGTCTCTTGAAAAATTAAATGTTAAGGATAATTTTAATTCTTTGATAGATAAGATTGGTTTGCGTAAGTATGTTGATGTTGATTGTTTGGGTTATGTTGAGTTGATTAGGGAGTTTTATGCGACTTTTCAATTTAATATACCGAATGATTTTACTTTGCATACCCCGGATGTCATAAAGTTTAGGTTAATGGGACGAAATGTTTCACACTCTATCATAGATTTGAAACTAGCTTTAGGATTAATTGATGATGATTATTCTTCTAGTGATGCATATTTAGGAACAACTTGTGACTTTAGCGAAAATTTTGAGCCTTATGGTCTTTGGCGTAATTTATCTGTTGATCACAATGCCTATGACCCGAGTAAATCAAAGAGTTCTTTCTTACGTGATCCTGTTTTGAAATGTGTGCATCGATTTTTAGCATATAATTTTGTAGGTAAGAAAGATCACTCAGGAGTTTTCTCTAAAACTGAATTTTATTTTATCTGGTGCATGTTAAATGATGTGAGGCCTAATTTAGGTTTTTGGTTAGCGGATCAATTTCAAAGTGTGCTTAAACCGTATATGACTTTATTTCTTGGTCCATACATTACTCTGTTAGCTATAAACCTATGTGTGCTTGATCCTGACAATAATGATTTGCATCCTGCTTGCAAAAAGGAATTTTTGGATATGTCTATGTTTAAAAGAACAGATGTGGTCGAATTCAAGGAGGGGAGATTTCAGTTTACTAAACCAGGACCCACTCAACCTCCAAAGAAGCTTTATGCTAGGAGTGGTGCTACCTCTGATAACGAGTTTGACGACGACACTGCTGCCCCGCCAACTATTCCTTCTACATCCGCGCCACCTTTGAGCATTCAGTTAGAGAAAATGGAGCACAAGCTGAACAAGATAGAGCAGAATTTGGCCGCATACTTCGAGAGTGTGGGATTTATCCCACCATTTCCACCAAGCCCATAAACGTTATGTGGATCAAAGCTCACAATTCAGGGAAGCTTTTGCCTTTAATCTTTTATCCTTATGCTTTAATTTTTATGTGAGCTTTGTTTATCTTACATTGGGGACAATGTAAGTTCTTGGTGTGGGGGAGGGATTTTTGCATTATTAATGTCTGGAAGTATTATTTTCACTCTACTCATCCTTAAATGATTTTGGAGTTAGTATGCTTCATATATTATTAATTTTTTTTTCTTTTCTCTCTCACTACTCTTTTCTCATCTATCTCAAATTATTTACATCTATTTTTTTTTCTATCATACTCTTTCATCACTCACATTTTTTCTTTCATTTTTTTTACTACATACATCTTTCTCGCTTATTATCCTTTTTACCTTTCTTTTTATATCTCACTCATACCTTCTTCTCATTCTACACCACTATTGATGGTTGATTCATTTGAAGAGTGTACATTTTGATGGCAAATTTACCAACTTTGTGAGGATTTGAGCCTATGAGCAACCACTTTGCTCTAATTATTTTTGTTACGTGAATATCAATCTTAGTTTGTTTATTCTAGAACTTGCTTTGTTATGCATGTTGAAGCCGCATTACGGGATTTTATGCATTAAAATGATAAAGGCAAACCCTTTTCCATTTTTCTATTCTCGCATTTTTTTTCTCTCTACTCGAAGACCTTTATTTGCTATCTTTGTTTGAGCCTTAACCATTACCCATCTAATTCTCTCCGTCTACTTAACCATTTTTCTCCCTTTTTAGCCTCAATTTAAGGAGATTTTTGGACTTATTGTGTGGATATATTTTGTATATATTTTGTTGCTTTTTCTACCTTGTGTTAAAGTTTCTCAATTAGATCAACAAGCATTATGCTTGAATTAAATTGTGCAAGGTTCGTTTCTTTTGTTTGATTCGAAAAAAAAGAAAAAAAAAGAAAGAAAAAGAAAAAAAAGAGAAAAAGAAAATAAAAAGAATTTCAAAAAAAAATAAAATAAAAAGAAAACAAATGTTTACATTCTTAGTGACTTGAGTAGAAATAAGCATTTTGATATCATAAGTTCATTCAATGAGTTCATTCTTCTCATTTTAATCTCTTTTTCTTTCGTAACCCTTTCTTTTTCATTTAACCTATTTAACCCCATTACAACCTTTTTAAGACCCTTAGATTTTTGCATTTTATTCATGTTTTGTGGATTGAGATGTGATATATGAGCAAGCTTATGGTAATAGCATTCTTTGATTTGATTTGAGTGCATAAATGATACCCTAAACATTTTGACTGCATGGAGTGAAGTCAATGAGAGGGCTATTAAATCTTGTTGCACTTGAATTTTAAATGGATCTTCTAGGTGGTTGAATGTTCTTATTCTATCTTATGAGATTCTATGCTTTATAATCCTTGTCTTCGAATGTTGATCGACTTAATTTCATGAGGTATGCTTGCTTAAAATTGTTTTTGGATGAGTTGAGATGAGAATTGAGTGGAGATTTGGGATTAGTCTCGAGTTATATGCTTGAGGACAAACATCATCTTGGTGTTGGGGAATTTGTTAGAGTGCAATTTATGCACTAATTTTGCATTGTTTACTTCCCTTAATATTGATGTTTTACACTTAATAATAGTGATTAACTTGTGTTTTACTTTTGTAGGTGCAATTCTATTGATTGGTGATAAAATTAAGCTACAAGATGATATTTAAGGATGATTGTTTTCTTGGGGAAATTATGAGCGTCAGAATAACTTTGTTGATAAGGCGTGGGTGCGTGCTATCAACTACGGACCTGCAGTTTTTAGTTTAACGTGTTTTGTATTTTTGGCTATTTTTGTAATTACAAATTTAATATTTCAGATATTAGTATTTTATTTTAAATAGAACTCTAGATGAGAAGAGAGAGAGTATTTAAGGGAGGAATCTATAGTGAAAAAGGGGGGATTGGACAAAAAGAAAGAAACCCTAGATCTAATTTTTCTCTTCTCTCTATGAAGAACTAAACTTATTTTTTCTTGTTATTTTAATTTGATTTTTATTATTGTCAACAAAACCCCCCATTTTATGTTTTACGGTTTAAAATGATTTAAATAATTACCGATCTCTGTGGACACTACCCTGCTCAATCACTATACACAATTTATTTAGAGTATGAATTTATTTTTGTTGGGTTCGACAACAATCAAGACTCCACTAATACTTTACTTCTTGAACTGTAACTCTAATCGTACCAAATTATGTTGCCAACTTGAATTGTAATAATACAAGAACTGAAGCATGTAAATACTAAATATGACGAGGTACATAGACAATTTATGGTTACAACAAAATACAGAACGAGTTACATCAAATTAACTATCACATTAGACTTAAAACATTGTCAATATATGATGCCAACATACCAATGGGAAGTTATTTTATGACAAAAATATATATCAATCATCAAGTACAACTTCAAAGGTATCTTAAAGGAACAAACACAAAAATACAAGAAAAATAATTTAGCCAAGAGTACGAGAAGTTCGGACTTCTCACTTGTTAGTCACCTAACTAAATTAACCCTCCAATCACATCTTCCTTTTGCCAATGCACATGATGAAATAAATATCCTGGCAAATGATATATAGCTGTGCCCCAACTTACTAGGTCACAGCTTGTGAGACAATCACTCCTTCCTGAATTTATAATTTGTACTATTAAATTTCTTTCAATTCCGTACTTAATCACATATGGGTTCAGTTCAGCTAATTTTTAAGTTTTTTAAATATTTAAAATTTTTTCATTCAGTCATTCTTTGCCTATATTCGCGATAACTCGTCATTGAAGCATGTTGTGGGACCCTATTGGAGAACAACAGTTAACATTAGTTGGTTCAAGACCAATCGAAATTTGTAAGAATTGATTAAATCATTAATAATTGAATTAAGCATATAAAAAATTTATCCTTATCGTTCAAGAAAAGTTTAACAACAATGCTTTAAGTACCATTTTTCATAATTTTCAACAGTTAACAATATTGGTTCAAGATTAATTGAAATTTGTAAGAACTTATTAAATCATTAATAATTGAATTAAGCATATAAAAAATTTACCCTTGTCGCTCAAGAAAAGTTTAACAACAACGCTTTAAGTACCATTTTTCATAATTTTCCGTTTCCAAATTGATATAACCTAGATCATGTTCAAATCAGTGGGAGTTTGATTCGATTCCAAAACTTCTTGTACTGCTTAAGTGCCTTCATAACAAATTAAAATTATGTAGTATATTAATTTTCTTTAGAAGAGAGGGGCTTTGAATAAAACTTTTTTTAAAATTTTTTATAATATTTCGTTAAAATATATAAAAACCCATTTAAAAGTAAAAAAAAAAACTTATTCTCTTTTTTATTAAATAACAATTTCTCCCCCCCCCCCCCCCCCAAAAAAAGTCAAACTGCTTTTTGCAAAAGAAGCTTTATTTGATAACAATAATTTTAAACATACCTTCCAGCTAATTAAGCTAAAAGATTGGGGATATATAGCGTCTATTTCTATGGGTGAAAAATGGGCCAAGATTAATATTTTTGTTTTCCGTTTTATGTATTAAAAGTATTTTAGTTGCCTGCTGTAAAAACATATTGGACGATTACTAGCCCTTTTAGGAATTAAGAGATTTATCATAACAATTCAACAGGTAAAATTAGAAGTTGTTTTGCAAAAATTAAGTTGGATTAAGAACTTGTTTCCAAGGGTTTGGTGAGTTAATTGCAGCAGGTACACCTCCATACTTCAAAAATTATCTCAATACCCTAAAATCTGATTTTGCCAAAATTTTCATCAATACCCTTTAAAAGTTAATAGGAAATTACTAAACTATCCTCGTTTTAAAACACTTTAACTCAACCGACAGCACCTCTCCCTCCCTCTACTCAAACAAACAAACACTCATATCTGCTGCAATTCCCTCCATTACCTTTACTCAAACAAACAAACAAACATTTATCATCCATTCTCATACATGCTAAATCGAATATCAACTAGCAACACCTCTACAATTCACTCACCAACATCACTTCTACTCAAACAAACATTCATTCTCCATACATGCTAAATTGAACTTCAACAAGAGCAAACTGAGCCTGAGAAGGGGAAGCTGCCACAACTGAGAAAGTGAAGCATAGTTCGTCACTACATAATTACCGACGAGAGCTGATCATTTACTGTAAAATTGTCAGAATGTAACTAGTTGAGACAAGTAATTCCCTGTAATTAGTTTTCTAGTTAATATTTAGGGGGAAAAACAAAAGGTTGGGGTTTTATATTGAAAAAATAGATTAATTAATTGTGGGTCTCTCATAACATGTTCGAAAACAAATTTCTAGTTGTTTTGCTGCATGCAAATTGTGAAAAATTAATGGATTGTGCTGATTATAATTTTGTTATGTAACACAAGATTTCGTCATGTAAGGTTATGTAAGATTCAAGGTTGTGTATTACACGACCTTCATGTATTGCATGATTACACAACCTTCATGTATTGCACGTTTACACGACCTTTATGTATTATACAATTACACGACCTTAATTTATTATACAATTACACGACCTTCTTGTATTACACAATTACACGACCTTCAATTCCAGATTTTGTTTCTTGTCAATAGAATATACACATTACATTTAGTTTAATTAGGTTCACAATAATTTGTGCTAAGAATTTATATTTGCTGCTATGCAGAAAATGTCAACGAAAATTATTAAAAAAAAAGTGAAATTAAATTGGAATCTAAAAAAATTCCACATCATCATTGGTTTGAATTGTAACTGGTGGCATATGATCAGATGTCTTAAGCTTGAACTTCATTATGATTTCAAATTCCAAAGTATCTATATCAATAACTTGAGCTATCTTCTCCACCAATTCGACATATGTTGTCGATCGTGGTATCATTATCCATTTAGCCTTGCAATCTTTGAACTTATACTCGTCATTTTGCTCAATCCATTCACCATTGAAGAGAATAGGCACACATACCAAAATCATATCTGATGATACAATAAAAACAATAATATCAAATTTCATATACAAGTAACTACACGACCGACACGACTACATTACTTACATGACTTATACGACCTACATGACTATATTACTTACATGACCTAGACTACTGACACGACTATATTACTTACACGACCTACATGACAACTATATGACGTACACGGTATCAAAGGAAATGCATGACGCGAAACATTTTCGCCATAAATAAGTTATATTGTTGAAATAAATAATTAAACAACCTACATTGCATATATTTCTACATATAAGAATAAATGGTGAAAATAAAACATTATAATATGAGGAAAATTTCTAAATTTTCCTAAAAATTAAAAAACTTAAAACCCAACAATATTAACATACCTTATTGGGTTGTTTAATAAGTAATGCACCTCATATCAATTAAAGAAAGAGTGGGTGTTAAAGAAATGAATACATAATTGTATTTGTGTAAGAAGTTATGAGAGATTTTGAGAGATTCTAAGAGATTTTGAGAGAATTTCAGCAGCAAGAATAGATTGGGTGAAAGAAATATGAAGACAATCAAGTTGAGTGAATTTGATGCATTCATTAAGGGCATTTTAGACTTTACTCACATTTGTTAGGGTATCCATGAAAACCAAAAAGGGAGGGGGTATTTAAATAATTTTGAAACTATTAAAGGGTATTTAATTAAAAACCCCGGGTTTGGTAGAGTGGTTTTTAAGGAACTTTCTTTTATTACCTAATAGAGTTCAAATCCTAAAGAGAGGTAGAAGGCTAAAAAAATAAATTTAAACTTTACCCATTCTCCTATCTTTGAAGAAAAAAAACAAGGATGATTTCTTATGCATATAAACGCGTTTTACTTGTATTTTTTTTTTATAATTTTATATAAATACAGTCGAATCTAAATGAACTCGTCTTAATTGTCGCTATTGTGATTGTGCTTGAATATTTAAATAATGAGCAACAAGTCTGAGTATAATTTGAGGTGCTCCTGTTTGTTAACTGACTGTGACCAAGTTCCAATGGCAGGACGATTTGGACTCATAGGATAAAAATTGGCACGACCCAAATAAATATAAAAAATCGGTGATTTGTTTTTTTCTCTTAATTCTTATTTTATATTTTTTCTTACTCAGCCCTGTTTTTTCCTGCTAAAGAATAATAATATATATCATCGTGATTTACGATAAATTTTTATTCTAGATCTTCTATTAATTTCAACTAATAAAAATTTGAAGGAAAATAAAATTTACATTGATAAATTAAGTGCTTTCAATAACGGTAACACTTATGCACAGCTTAATTCTATTATGTTAAAGGTTTTCATGTTTTAGTAAAATTTCATAATTTATTTGGTGAAACTTCATGATTTTCAGAATTAACGCGGAATACAAATATAAATGGAGCTAAAGAACACATCACCACCATATATGGTCATGTGGGATTTTTTTCTTATCATTTACCAATTAATAATTAATAATTAAAAGGGCCATAATCCCCTTTCCTTAAGAATACTAATTACAATCACGTAAACAAGGCGGCCTAAGTTAATTACCCATAAAAGCAAGGTCATATCGATCATTAATTTATCAAAACCCAAAATGTAAACTGGTGGCTCTCTTGGAGGACAATTTCGTAATTTGAACGTAATAATTAAAAAATGCAACATATTCTTCCATGTTGCTATATATGATAATATTGCAAAGCCTCATTAAGCCTTGGTCACAATATTCATACACATACCCAGAAAAGAGTTTCAAAACTTGAGAGCTAGCTAGCTTGAGTCTTGATCTCGATCTTCACAGAAATGGGCAATAGTTTGAGGTGTTGTTTGGCTTGTGTGCTTCCATGCGGAGCCCTAGACTTGATCCGAATAGTTCACTTGAATGGCTACGTTGAAGAAATTACACGTCCCATTACAGCTGGTGAGATCCTTGAAGCAAACCCAAATCATGTGCTTAGTAAACCTTGTTCCCAAGGCGTTGTGCGCAAAATTTTAATCCTCTCGCCGGAGTCGGAGCTCAAACGCGGCAGCATATATTTCTTGATTCCGGCTTCTTCGTTGTCGGGGGAGAAGAAAAAATGCGGCAACAACAACAAAAATAAGGCCTTCAAGAAGAGTAAAAAATGTTACAAAGATGTAACATCTTGTGATCAATATTTCACAGAAGTTCTTTCCGATAAGAAATCATCATCGTCGCGTCGGCGCCATCACTGGAGCAGCAGCCGTGTTGTGGTATGGCGGCCTCATCTTGAAAGCATTAATGAAGACTAGCAATTTTTTCCGGTGCCGGAATCTGACATATCCGGGGATGAATATTCAATGGGGACTTTTTTCTTTTTCTTTTTTCTTTTTCCCTGTTAAAGAATGTACGTGGGGTTATTAATTTTGTGGATATAGTTTTTACTTCACTTTAATTTCTTTTTGTTTATTTTGAGTCTGCGTATAATTTAGTGGCAGATTCGGAATTTCGATCATTCAAGAAAAAAGATGTGATCATGCTCTGTTTGTCTCAGGGGAAAAAAATAAATGGAAGAAAATCACAGAGAACGAAATGCTTGTTCTAATGGAACTGTATTTACATCATCCTTTCGTAAGTATAAGAAAAAATTTCCTTTACGGTTTTCCATACTTTGGTGTTCAAAAATAATTTTGTTGACTTTAAGTAGTCCCAAAAATTGTGCATTTCAGGTTCATTTCAATTTGCATTTCAAATAATGTATAATTTAAAAAAATTGAAGTACAAAGACAGAAAAATCCGTGAGATGAAGAATTGGGGATCTCAATTTATTCGATTTTAAAAATCAAAATGATTTGCTGGTTTAATGCTAATATTAAGAAGTCCGAAGTTAGATCCTCTTTCAGTACTTCAATGATTACCATGAGAGTTAAAATTAATTATATTAATGCTTCACAGTTCATTCACAAAGAGCTGACTTAATCGTCCAACTAATAAGCTCAATTTTCTATGGAGTGGTTCATGGTTGTTCAATTAAATTATAATTATGATAGCGTGAGTGGACAAAGTGTCATGCCACTAAGATTGACGATCAGTTGTTAATATTTGAATTTAGTACAAAGAATTTGAGCGTGGGTACACATGTATGCTTATAATAGTGTAGGCAAATATTACTATGTGATGTAATTAGCCCAATTAAGAAATATTAAGAGTATTAATTAATTCGGAGGTCAAAAGTTGCTCCAAATGAGGTTTTTTGTTAACCAGTAAAAAGTGGGAATATCGGTATAGTTCCTTTATCAATTTTAACAAAACCAATGAGTTGAATTAATGTTAATGATTAATGGCAAACTACTTAGTTATTGATTGAGTAGTTGTTGAGGCTTTTTCATTTTTTTTCTAAAGGTTGAAAATTTAATTCTCTCCTATAATCAATGGGAGTTTTTCCCTTAATTTTCTTAATTGGGCATAGGCTTCAACAATGATTTTTGTTTTTTTTTTTTTTTTTGTAATGGGTGTAACACATAAGGTATATATTAATATTAAAAAAAGTTTATGATTAATAGGTTTATAGGATTTTCAATCTATAATCTTCATTTTTCAATTTCAAACATGTTGATTAAATCACGATTTATCTTCAATTAAACCGAACAAATAATTTCCCAAGTTATGAATTTGATCAATTCATCAAGCCAAATGGTTCAGAAAAAATATTGAATGAAAATTTGACAAATAGAATTATGGTCGAGCCATTAATAATTTCCTGAAAGTATTATTTTTCAAAGAAATTTTTTAATAAATAATTAAATATCGAAAACTCCATCTCATTGTCACAGCTTGGATCATGACAATATGACACGCATGCATGGTACTGCCATGGATAGCAACTCTTTCAGCCTTTCTCTTAATAATCAATTGAAAAAAGAGACATGGCTCGTCGGCATTATTATGGCTTCTCAAGCATTGAAAAATATTTATTTATTGGAATAGACATTAAAATAGGTAATTGGCTTTGATTTTTCATTGAGCTAATTGATGGAGTTTGATTAAAGACAAACTAGGTGCTGGATGTACGCCAAAAGCTCCTACCTCTTCTATTATTAATATTAATTAGCTTATCTCATAGAATAAATCCAAAATATTTCTCAAATAGCGACATCTACACGCTACACATAAAAAAATAAACACAAACAACCTGGCATATCGTATAACTCAGTACCTCACATGGATTCCTTCTTCTCCCTCTTCCATAAAATATATCAGACGATAATTACACGTCCCTTTCTCAAACTTAACGCCTTAATTGATATTTATATATTTAATTTAATACTTACGGGCCACAAGCCTTACTTTGTTTTTGTCCTACAATAGATGATGAATTACTTTGTTTTTGTCCTACAACAGATGATGAATTTACGAATTTCGAGTGAAATTATTTTGTATTTTATTATTCTAACATAAAATTTTTATCTCATTCGTTCATGTTTCAACGATCGGTCGTGCCCATGAATGAGACCAAATTCGGAACTTTTGCTTGATCGATATGTATAATTAATTTTTTTTTAAGTGTGGACGTCCACATGCGAATTTCTACCTAATTTGAGGGGAGAAAAAAAAATGTAAGTTACCAAACATATAACAGAGGGATTTTCCGTGATTGACCAAGTAGTTTGGGTCACTCAAGTTTAAGTCTTTGGGGAAGTAGGAATTAAAAAATTAATTTAGACTTGTCCATTTAAAAAAAAAAAAAGAGAAAAAACTTACAATAAAGGGATTCACTCAATATGTTTATAGAAATTAAGCCTTTTTGTGTGCTTTTATGGATGTTGATTTTCTTTCAAATATTTAGAAATAGTTTTAGCTTATTCGAAGTCCAAATATTCGCATTGCATCAATCCAAAATTAATTTAAGAGGTTTCGAAAAACTTTTAAGTTTTGATTTTAAAGCCATCATAGAGCTGACTTGGTCGGAATATAATTTGGAAAAAAGACATTTAATATAAGGAGACTTCTAATTATGATTTTGGTACATTTAATGAGTTTTCTTTTAAATATTTAAAATTAGATTTAGTCTATTGGTACTCAAATTTTAACTGCATTCTCCGTTAAAAAAACCTAATTTAAGAGGTTTCGATCGACTTCTTATTGTAAAGTCATCTAAGAGACTTTTGATTTTGGTTATGACAAAGAGTTAATTTAGGATATACTAAGAGCATCACTAAAAGACTTTACTAATTTTACTTTTCAAATATCTATTTACTTACCTGTATAGCAAATAGGAGAGTGACAAAAATGTTATCCGCCAAAAAACTCTTCAAATAGAAATAAATTAATATTATTTTAATCAAATAACTTTTTTAAAAGAAAGATAAATATTAATTAAAACGCTCTCTCTCACTAATAAAAAGTAATAAAATATAAAAAAAAAAAAAGAAAACACTCTACAAATTTAAAGAGTGAGAAACATTTCTTATTTAGAATGTCTTTTAAAATACTAAAAGTTGATATAACTCTTTAAATAAATAGTAAAATCTTATTTAAAAAATCTTTTAATGATGCTCTAAACACATAATTTAAGCATAAAATTTCTAAAAAAGTCTAAAAATAAGAAAAACGGCTATATTATTACGGTCTCATGTCTCGTATTGTGTAACCAACAGAGCTATTAAACATTTGAAGGTAATTAAATAAATGACCGGTTTTACTAAAATAATAAAGGGAATTAAGATCCCAATGAAGTGGTAGCATCGAGCCTTGAGCAATTTTTGTTTGAGGACAAAAAGCATGGCAACGCTTAGTTCACGGGTTCAGTCACTTGCCAATTCCCGGATAAGAGTTTTGCTCAATATCTCTGGATTGGAGACATTTTGGTGGCTTACTCTTGTGGGGACGTGGGGCTAGTTTTCGATATTTCGATTACAATGCCATTTGACTATTTCAGTCAATCCAAGTCATATCTTACAATATTGCACAATAATTAAATGTGGAAAATGTATCCCAACAAATCATTGCATTTCAATATTTTCTGTTGTTGGTAAAATTTGAAAAGACCAATGAAGCGGTGACATGTGTAAGAGAGTGTTTTGTCTATAAATTCATTGATAAGAAGCTAAAAAATAACGGCTGGTAATTTTTTTTAAAGAGTAATATTGCACATCTTAAATTTTTTATTTTAAAAAATTATCCCAACTGATTTAGTATTCATTAATTGATTGGTGAAAATAATACAATTAATTCACTTTAATTTTATAAAGACTTACCAACTATACTCAATTAATGACACATAATTTGGGATCAAATTTATGTTAAAAAAATTAAATGTCTGTTAACATACATATTTATATAATATTGATTTTGATGATAACAAACTGGATAAATAAGTTGGAGTCCTTAAAACTGATTATTTTGAAGCCGTATAAAGTTGTTTTAGACATAAATAAGATTTTGGAAATAAACGGATAACTGTTAATCCTAAGTCGGCAAACCGTTTTCTTAAGAAAAATTTATAGTTTTGATTCTAGAAGATAATAGTGAACCGTTTATTAGAAAACAGTTAACCGATAAATTTCAGAGAGCAAATTCTTTGGAATCGATAAACCGTTTATTGATAACGGCTAACCGAAAAATTTCAGAGAGAAATTAGTTTGCAACCGATGAATCATTTAGCACAAACGGTTAGTCGATAAATGTATTATACGTCTCTAGAATTAAACAGCAAACTGACAACTCTAAAGGGTGAACCGATTACTCAAAATTCAACATAATGGTAACTTGCACAAAGTCACAATGGTGATCCAACAATAGTAGACGGTGATTCGTTTATGCCCAAAAAATCAACAACGGCTAGTTTTCTTCTCTAACTGTAAAAAGACTTAATCAAATTCAAATAATATTGGATTCTACAACCATCATTAACCTTATTATTGTGTATTCAATCCTGCTTGAGCTTAAATCTTGTTAATCTTTTATCAATTCACACTTTAGGTTTTCATTTGTAAACAAATATATTGTGTGGAGAAAATTTTGTGTAATTTTCATCAAAAACATCAAATTGAGTGTTTGAGAGTGTGAGAAACACTTGGGTTAAGAGGTTTGGGATAACGTCTTGTTGTAAAGGCTGATTGAATGTTGGAAATCAATTGTAAAGATTTTGAAGCCTTAAGGTGAAAGGCTTGATTAGTGGAATCCTCAAGCCCAGTGAGCTTGTAGGTGAGGACGTTGGCAGGGTTTACCGAATCACGTAAAAATATCGTGTTTGATTCGCTTTGCCTTATCTCTTTAAGTTTTGATTGTTGTGATTTATTTGTTATTTGTATAATTTTATTTGATATTTACATTGATGATTTACGTTCTCCATAATTTTTTAGAAACTCAATTCACCTCCAGCTTGGGTTGTTTAGCTAGTATTTCAATGTCTATTATTACTCTTTTTGAAAAGATGTTTATTTTATAAGTTTCTCAATTTTAATAGCATATTTTAAAAGTATGAAGGAGGTTAATTTTTATATGTAACTTACTAAACAAGTTATCACATCTTTTTTAAAGTTCATATTATAACTTTAGTTCTTAACAAAAAAGACAACTATGTCTTACTCTATCATAAACCGTAATATATAAATAAAAGGTAATTTAAACTTATGTTTAGTTTAGTTTGGTTATTATACAATAAAATAGCACGTCCATAAAAAAATTTATCAAACGTATGTACTCTTCCTTTTAAACTGATAGCAATCTCTAACATAATTAATCAAACATCAAGCTGTTTTTTTAATCAACAACTTATCTCATCCAATATTAAAAGTAACTTATTTCGTCAGCTACCACGATCCCAAACTGCCCTAAGTCTATTGCATAAAAAAAGATCTTCTTGATGCTTATTTTTTAGGTTTTATAAAAATCCAGCCTCCTCTTCATCGTATATTGGCTTGACCATCAGAGTGTCATTACTTGCGATCGTCAGCGATGTCTCTAACATCAGTTTTCTTCTTTTGTAAATTCTGACAGTTCTTCCTCCTGAGTCCTTCCTTGAAAATTAGAGATATCATCCCCAACAGTAGGTCTTTAATATATTTTGAGCAAAATAATGACTTAACCAAAACATTTTCCATTATTGTAATGTGTTCTGTCGTAAAAATTATGCAATTTGCCAATGAGGCATTATAGAATATTGTATTAGCACAGCCACTGAAACGAATCAACTAAGTGTCTGCTTTGAGATTTTGCTACATATTCAAATAAAAAGTTAATGCGAAAGATATTGGCTTGAACTCTTACCACTGAATAAATATCAAGATACCTTGATTCAAATCACTAAGAATACGTATATTTAAAAAGTGATTTTGAAAAGTTAAATCCTAACTTTACTATTCAGTAAAATTTTTTGAAATCACTTTTGATAAAATCACCACAACTTATAGCAGATTTTGAAAAGTAAGCAATGAGTAGGTTTTCAAAATTTGATTATGAGAATCACTTTTATATTTAATATAATTTCATATATATCTTCATATATATTATAAAAATATAAATTATCTTATTAATTAGGAAATAAAATAATTAACTTTAAAAATATTATTATTATTACTACTAATTATATTGAGATAACAAAATAAAAAATAAAATTAATGATATAAAATAGTTATCAATTATTATAGGTACACAATAAATTTTTTTATATACATGTTTATAAATGTTTGTCTAAATTTTATTCAACATTATGTTTAATTCAGTCATTTATATTCTTACAGCAGTCTAACAATAAGATTTATCAAACAATTACAACTACTTTTAAAACTTACAACACTTTTAAAAATAAATTTCATTAAATTTTTTTTCACAGTTGATTATTTTCACAGTATAGCTAATAGCATAACAGTTATTTTAAAAGTTGGAGTATTACCAAATTAGCCCTAAGCACTAGTTGTTAAATTTATTTAAAAAATTATTCTTTTTAACCTAATACATCTAATAATTGGCCTAACATTACCACCTAGTAAGTGATGTGGTGGTGTTGATACTGTAGAAAATACTTTCTCCTATTATATCTATTAATTTAAAAGTTGAGACAACTACTTGTTAAAATATAATTCTTTTTGTTTTGAAATACTGATATATTACAGTTAGAACTCTACTAATATTTACAGCCAAATAGCAATCGAGACTCTTTTTTATGATTCTAATATGGCACAACCCGAACAATGACCCTCACCTAATACTGGAGGAAAATATATTTTACCTTTAAAGCAGAGAACCAAAGAAACTGTTGTCAGAAGGGCAGTCGAGTTCCAATCATTGCTGAGACTCGAAATTGGGCGGAATGGGCTACGAGCCCATTGGCCGTTATCAACTCATTTTGGACTTTAAAAAAATTTAACATTATGTACTATATATATATAAAGTGAATTATGGAGAACCTTTTGTCAAGCCCTTAAATTCGCGGACCAACTTCATCCATTCACTAATTTCTAAATCTTTGCTTCATCTCACCTGCATGTTTTCTCTCTCCAGGATTGTCCCTTCTCAATTCCTCTTTAACTATTTTTTCTATTTTCTTTATTGGTCTCACTAGCAGGATCTTCAATCTCAATTGCATCATGTCGAATTCACAGGAGCTAAACCGCACGGATAATAATTATATTTCAAATAACTTGGTAACTTGCCAATATTTTAACGTAATTCACTCCGACGGTATTTGGCATCAAAACCCTTTGCAAAGCACCACGCCTGTTCTATTGCTGCAGATGGTTGTCATCTTCCTATCCACTAGAGCCATTTACTTTTTATTGCGACCTTTTCACCAAACTACAGTCATGGCCCAGATTCTTGTAAGCTCATTACAAAATTTCTCTTCCATTTGATACTTTTGTTTTTGCTTTTATTTCTGTTACGATTAGAAAAATGTTAAAGAGACGGAACACTTTCATAGTGCTGAGGTGATTTACTTTTCTTTTTTCAAT
This sequence comes from Citrus mangshanensis, assembly GCA_030449895.1. Lineage (NCBI taxonomy): Eukaryota > Viridiplantae > Streptophyta > Magnoliopsida > Sapindales > Rutaceae > Citrus > Citrus mangshanensis. Next base: position 261,520 of record JASUUJ010000070.1, read on the forward strand.
TAAATGAGCAATCTAGCACCGGGTTGTCAGCATTCTGTTAATTTTTTTCTTTGTTTAAATATCGTCCCTATAATGAGCATTACTTTTCTTGTTTTTACCAGGGTGGTGCAATAATCGGCCCCTCAATTCTAGGTGATGACACGTCTACTTTGTTTCCAATGCGAAGTAGACACATACTTAGAACATTTGCTGAATTTGGCATGATCTTGCACATATTCGTGTTAGGAGTGCAAATTGATTTGGGATTAATTAAACATATAAGAAGAAGAGCCATGGCAATTGGTTTCTTTGGATGTTTAATTCCATTGATATTTGGCATGTCAAGCTTTCATCTCATTCAGCAACAAAAAAGCCGTTTTGATGTTGAATCAGGAACTGGAATTGCTGCTTCGGTGGCCGCAAATTCAATGACTTCATTGGTTGTGGTAACAAGCGTTCTTAAAGAACTCAATATGTTAAATTCAGAGCTGGGTCGCTTAGCTTCCTCTGCCGCCATGGTTAGTGATATACTAAGTTGGATCACTTGTATGATTCTGAATGGTGTTTCTGATGCTTACAATAGTAATCCTATGAAGCCATTATATATGTTTCCAAGTTTATTCGGATTTTATTGTACAATGTTCTTTCTACTAAGGCCATTAACAATATGGATAGTCAGCAAGACAGCAGAGGGAGAATCTATGAAGCAAAGTCAATTTATATCAATAATATGCATAGTCCTGGGAGTTGGTTTTGTTGGTACATGTTTTGGTCAAGGCTCTTTTTTAGGCTGTTTTGTTTTCGGCCTGTGTTTACCAGATGGGCCACCATTGGGCACACAATTAGTAAATAAACTTGATTTTTTCACATCTGGATTTCTGATTCCTGTCTTCTGTGCTATGAGTGGGATAAGATGGGAAATGTATCTATTAAAAGAGAGCTCGACAAGAAAGATGGAGTTGATCATGGTGATGTCTTATATAGGCAAGTTTACAGGAGTAATTTTATCATCCTCTTTCTTTGGGATATCTTTCATTAAGGCTTCATGTCTTGCCTGCATCATGTGTTGCAGAGGCGTTCCTGAAATTGCTATGTATTGCATGTGGAAGGACAAGAAGGTACATATATGTGACTCCAAATTTGTTTAAGGACATATCACTCTTGTGGTTTCGTGAAATGGTCGCACAAATCTTTTATACGGCACATAATTTCTCTTTCTCGACAAATCTTAGGGGCCTGCATATTCCAAAAATAAATCCGTATGACTGACCATTTCTGAAAAGAAAAAGGTCTTCACGATCATTTCTCCAAACCACCAGTGTGTTGTTGTCATTTTTCCTTGTTTTGTACACATATATTGTCATATTAACTTGTCAATTAATTGTTTGTACGCAGACTATAACTAGCCAGATTTTTGCCCTTTTGATAGCCAACATGGTAATTGTAACTAGCATTGCCAGTGCCGTCGTTGGCTACCTATATGACCCATCAAGAAGATACAAGCTAGACGTGCGAAGGGCAATCTCTAAAACCAAGCAAAACAATCTCCGGATATTAGTCTGCATAAACAAAGAAGAAAATATGAATCCAATAATAAGTCTCCTCGAAGCCTCGAATCCCACCAGAAATTTCCCAATAACTGCCTTTGTGCTCCAACTTATTGAGTTGAAAGGCAGTGTAACAGCATTTCTTAAACCATACCATCAACACACACAATCTGTTGTCGCTTCTTCAACCCATCTGATCAATGCCTTTGCTCAGTTGGAAAGAAGCTACCATGGGAACATTGTGATACAACATTTCACAACAATTGCTCCTTATGCAAGTATGCATGACGATGTATGCACACTTGCACTTGACAAAAGAACCGTCATCATAATCGTTCCATTTCACAAACAATGGGGGGTTAATTGCTTGGTGGAATCTTCTGAGCTTCCTATACGAGCCTTAAATGTAAACATCCTTGATAAGGCTCCTTGCTCGGTGGGAGTTCTTGTTCAGCGAGGCAAAATCAAAAGCATCCGCCCAACGTTCGATTTTCAATTGTCGTACGATATCGTTATGCTCTTCGTAGGCGGTGCTGATGACAGAGAGGCGTTGGCATACAGTAGACTCATGGCAGAACATCCAAATATTAGTCTCACAGTAGTTTGGTTTGTATCAAGTGATCCAGACACGTCATCAAGCATTGAGACAACGGATGATCGTGATCTTGATAATCACGCGTTTGATGAGTTTAAGGATAGTGTGGTAACGAAGAAGATCACATTGAGAGTAGAGATTGTGAAAGATGGAATAGGAACAACACGAGTTATTCAAACGTTGACAGAAAATTTTGATTTATTTATTGTTGGTAAAAATCATGACCCATGTTCTAAAGTTACATTGGGTCTTTCAGAATGGATTGAGTATCCTGAACTTGGGATTATTGGGGACACACTGGTTAATTCAAGTGAGGAGTTTTCAGTTTTGGTGGTGCAACAGCAACCGCAAGAAATTAGGCATAAAAGTAAAGCATTTACTAAATCGTAGGACATAGAAAGACATTTTTAAGTTTAGTGAAATTCTATTAGGTTGTAAATTTGTAAAATTCTTAGCATTGACGAATGCGTTTTTCTATTTTTTTAATTTATTACGTGTGACCAAATACAAATACAAGAACAAACAAAACGCCTAGATAAAATTTATATTAATTAAAGTACATGACAATTGTTAAAGATGAAGGTGCTAATGATTTCCAAAGTTTCAGATCCTCTCTTAAATATAAGTTTTCTTAAGGTTTAGAGGATCCAATGACATGCGCCAGCCGGCAGCTACTCTATTATGTAGCTGATATTTATGTCTTGATTACTTCCGTTGCTAAACTAATCATTTTTATTCCAAAATCAGATTTATTTATTTATTCATTAATCTCATGATATATCATTTTAACTCCACTTCTAAAAAAAGCTGATTGTGATACAATCTTTACGATAGATACCAATGCATCATGAGTCTATCATACAGCAATGATATTAATAATAACATTTTTATCATACATAACATATATCACTCGTTCATAGCATATTTGTGACATACAGATAATTGACATAAATAGACGATAGATAAATGTCATGTTTAAAAATTATAAAATTTTTAATAATTCAAAATGACATGTTGATTTATTAATTTTTAAATGGTATACGATAACTTAAATTACGAAAATACCATTATGAAATGATGTCCTTTTTTTACACATTCAATATCATTTACATAACATGACAGATATCTGTCATGAATTACAATATACAATTTGAGATCGCTTGCTTAGCACGAAAATCATTTATTATTGAGTTAAAAGTACAAAAATGATACAAGCAACCATGACAAAAAAAAAAAGGATTTTCTCCCCTCCAACACTACATAAATACCCGCTTCCTCTTTTTTTCTTCGACTCCTTCTCCCTTCTCACTTTCTCACTTCTCTTTGTTTCTTCCATTCTTTCTACCTAGTCACTTTTTATCTCTTTACTTTCTCTCTCCCTCTTAAAACTCACGACATGAACAACCCAATCAAGCTTTATTCATACCTGAACTTATTTAAGCTCCATTCTCATCTTTCCCAAAAGGGAAAAAAGAAAAAAAAAAAAGAGAAGCTTCATTACGTGAGCATGGCATGGACTCACTCGCTATCAAGAAAATTACCTTCTTTGTCTCCCAATGTGCTTTGTTGATGTAGATATCATGTTAATTTGGCCTTAGGATCTTTATTTCTTTTCTTAAATTCTAGTTTTGTTATCTGTTGTAAAATTAAATATAATTTTATTTTTTATAATATTTAATTTTATAAGACTTTAAAAGGACACTTGGATGAAATTTTGGAGGAGAAGGCCCGTAAGGTGAATGGTCTTGAGGAGTTTTAAGCTAGGCTTGAGGACTTGGTACCTTGACAGAAGGACATGGTTGACAATGCCTTTGAGAACATAATGACCGAGGAATACAATGTTGATCTATGGTTAGTGGTGCCAAGAGTGGAGAAGTAGGTAGATAAGTCGGTCATCTTGAAGGCGATTGAGGATAGCAAGGCTTCCCACATATCTCAGTCTGAAAGCCCATATAAATCAGTTGGGGTACCTCACTGAAATCACCATCAGTTACCCCTGATACCGATGGTCGTGTTTCTGCTGCTTCTGGCACTTTTGTTAATTCCCCTATCCTAAGGGATGAAGGTGAAGATGACCAACCTACTGTGTAACCTTATTCAACATTACTACTTGTTTGTTGTCATTTTTTCTTGATAATATAATTAAAATTATTTTCTCCATTTCTGTTATACTATGTTTTGTCAGAACTCGAACTTCTTTATTACTAGCAAACTCTTCTTATTTTGTGATTGCATCTAATGGTATTTGCATGTTCCATAGCTTTGAATGCTATTTCTTTGATGTGTCCCCAATCATCAATTTCCTTAAACATTCTCTCAATGTTATTTTTTTCCCATCAAATGCCTCTTTAATTTCAACTACAATAAAACAATTAAAAGTTCATTTTTTTAATACTTGAAAAATGATTAGTTCATTTTATTTATAATAAAGCATATTCATCATAAAATGCACCAAATTTAACATAACACCACAAAATCAATGCAATGTCGATAAGATACACATGATCAAAGCATTAACATTTAACTAATAACATGTTACAGTTAACAATTAGCCTAAAATTAACTACAAATAAAGAAAAAAATAATTAATTAAAAATAGTTAAATACAACAAAACAACTAAAATAAGGCATTAATTTCTAACTGTTAGATTTGCTAAATGGAGAGATATGGATTTAAGGATATTTTTTCTAACTTAAGGGAATTTGAGAAATATTTCATGGTTGTATGACAATTAAATTAAAATATTGTTTATATTTTATATTTTTTAGACACTGCATTCCAGTTACTCTTTATTTGCCTCATTCTCCTCGAGTCTTGGGAAGAGCATTGGATTGACAAATATTTTGGTGGCTGTTGACGCCTGAATTTCCCCACTTAGGGTCAAACCAAGTCTAACAAATGGAGGTATACCTACACAAATGGAGGTATACCTACAACAGATGGAGGTATACTTGCACACAATTAACTAAAAATAAACTACAAATAAAGAAAAAATAATTAATTAAATGTAATTAAATATAATAAAACAACTAAATGAGGCATTAATTTTTAATTATCAGATTGGCTAAATGGAGAGAGATGGATTTAAAATAACACTTTGGAATAGATATAAGCAATCAATATAACACGACTAGACTTAGGTGGCGTTTGTTTTTTTGTCTGAAATCTGAATAGACTTGAATTAATCTGAATTCTGAATAGATCTGAATGTCTGAATCTGAATATTATGTTTGTTTTTTCGTCTGAATCTCGGAAAATAAGTATTAAGTTGTTTGTTTTTTTCAACTTAAAAAGATGAAAATATGTACTTTTACATTTGTATCCTTATTAAATTTGAATGTCAAATAAATAATATATTAAATACCACAATATTTTAACATTTATAAGTAAAACTATATTCAAGTGAATACATAATTATTTTAGAATTTTAATATATAAAATACCATAAATTTTAAATTTTATCGTTTATAATATAAGAAAGAAAAAATAAGGATATTTTTATGTGGGGTAAATATCTATGGGTGAGTTTTGGGATAGACATGAAAAGTAAATTATAAAGTAAGGATATTTTTGACATTAGTAAATAATTGACTTAATTCAGATTTCTCCATAAGTAAAAAGCAAAAAAAAAATTAGCTTATTTTATTAAGTCAAAATTATCTAAAAAGTCTCATTAAGTTATAAAAATAAACATCTCTAATTAACTTAATTAATTAAGTTAAGTTACTTTAAGTTATTAAGTTAAAAAACAAACGCCACCTTAGTAAACAATATAACACTAGTAGATCTGAAGATGGTCTCACTAGTCATCATCAAAGACGCTCAAGCTCGGTTCTTTACAATATGCAAAAAAAAAAAAACCATAATAATAACATCAATTCGTATTAAATATGAAACAAGGAATATTAATAACTAAATAAAAATTTTACCTAGATATCTGCATAACGCACGAGCCAATATAATCCTTGCTGACTGCACATCTTTCATGTAGGGTTACATCTCCTCCCAAGATTGAAGCTTTATTTCCTCCCCCATCTGCTTGAGGTTCAGCAAGCCCTTACACTTCATTTCTTCCAAAAAGTTAACCATCTGGCTAGTGTACTTTTCATCTCCAAGCGTTATTGCTTTGCCTCTAATCTCTTCATTGGTGCTCAATTCCTTCATATAGGTTTCAACGTCTGTGTTCTCCCAGTCATTGCCGTATGTATTTCCAACAACAAATATATCGGGTTTTATTTGTTTGACAAGTTTACTAATAAAATCTTTGTTTTTATCCCTTCGAAAACCACACAATGGCATCACCTCCTCTGGCATTTCAGTTTCTCCACTTTGCAATTCCAATTCATCAAAACGCTTATTAAATAAAGCGACTCCTACATTCGAGGTTCCAATATCTATTGCAACCACTCTCACCATGTTTTTAAGTTTTCGTAGTTCTCTTTTCATACTTTTCGTCTGTTTTGTCCCACAACTATCAATTTCTTTAAACCTTCTTTCAATTTCATATTTCCCATCAAATGCTTCTTCAAGTCCAACTACTGAATATCTACAATAAAATAATTAAAATTTATCTTAAAATTAACAAGTAAAATTATAATACAAATATAAGGGTAGGGATGGATGCATATTGTAAACATTTATTCCGATTGTGTTTTGCTATCAAAGACTAAGGTAATAAACTATAAATATTTATTCATAGGAATTGTAAAATGAAACTCACGTCATGATTGATAAATTCATTAATATAAATTTTGTTACCTTCCGGTTTTGGTTCATTATAGAGAGGAAAATTTTCTGCACGTACAGAACTGTGAATGATACAATGTGCACATTATTCTTTTCCGAATCTGTTCTTTTTTCTAACTATGTTGCTACAGTTTTTGCTTCCACTCTTGGAAAGCTTTTGAGACATTGTACATACATTATGAATTTTACTGCCAGATCAAGTTTCATTTGAAAAAAAAAATACGATTTGTTGTTTTACGTTAATGTTCATTTATTAATATTTATTTATTTCATATGTGGATATTTAAAAATAAAGAAGCGTTAATTCATTATACTCGTGGAGTCGGGAGGAGAATGATTTTGTAATTGTGATCAAGAGATTTATTTTACTTTGATGTGCTTATAATCTTTTGCTAGTTTATTAATTTTGTGGAGTTGCAGGTATTGTGCCTATAATCTTTTTTAGGTGTTCAGGTACTGTGCTCATAATCATGGCCGATGCATCACGTATGAGTGTTATTAGTTTATTAATCTTGTGGAGCTGTAAATGCTTGATGAAAGTTATTTGAGTTTGTATAGTATTTTTATGAGTGTGTAGAGTAAATAAACATAAATAACTTAATAAGAATTAAGTGAGAATTTTTTTGGCATTTTAAAAAGTTATAATTCATTTTTTTTGAATTGATAGATGAGTTTAAATAGAGTGTTGAGATTTAGAGTGCATGTAGGCCCACCCTAAATATGATATCAATTAATTATTTATCATTAATTTTTTTATTTAACAAATTAAATAAATTTAAAGTTTAATTTTTAATTATATTTAATAGTAAATATAGATAGTTTAACACTAAAAGGTAAAATGTAAGTAAATTCTAATTAATAGTAAATATGAAATTTTTTTCTAACTTAAGTTTCATAATTGTAAGGCAGTTCAATTAAAACTAATTGGTCACTTTTTTATATAATTCAGGCACTTCACTCTGGTTTCTCCTTACTGGCCTCCTACTCCTGGAATCTCGGGAAGTACACTAGATGGGAAAATATTTTGGTTGCTGTATAAAATAGTGAATCAAAACAATTAATTACTTTATTGTAAAAAGATTAGTAGAAATTAGTTAATTAAATTCAATTATTTCTACCTGTTTTAATTCAACATTGTGTGGGGGCATTTTGGAAAATTGAAAGCCCCCCATGCAATTACACCAACAACAGAACACGTTGATACAGCAGTCAATAACGAATTCGGTACGATATTTGTACCAGCACTCAGCAGCAGCAGTGCGTTTAACAACATCAGAGTACTCGCCACCGTCAGTATCAGTAAGTCCTATCGAATCAGCATCAAAAGCGGTAGCGCCGAAATAAGGGAACGACAAATTGACGCCGTAAACTACAATCTTCAGGTTGTTCATTATGTCAGGGACCATAACTCTCACTAAATTTATCCTTAACGGCCCTGTCACTACTCCAGCTCTCGTCAACGTTAGCGACTGTCCCTTCTTCAGCGTTGGCAACGTCGTGCCAACCGGCAGTCTATCTAGATCACCAATTGTCAGGTAAAATTTGGTACGATATGAAACCGCACATTGCTTATGTAAACGAGCGAACTGGAGAAGATTGACATGTCATCGAGGGCGAAAACCGTCATGGTCGTGAGAGTGATGAGCTCTTGATAATTTACTTTGATCGCCAAGAGAGCATGCTGAAGCCGTTGTTTTGGAGACGGAGCATTGCGTCTCGGAGCATCAAGCTCATGATTAGCGGTTGAGCTTCTATCCAGTGATAACGTCCGTGATCGGACGACTGGAAAAGGAAGCGCAACCACGTCATTCGCTGTACTTCGCAAGATAACGGAGAGAGAGGAGAGATGTCGCCTTGGATGCCGTGAATGACAATGATCCCATTGTTAATGAGATCCGGACGAGTGATCTCGACGCCACCGATGAAGGCTTCCGAAACGGTGTCGTTCTGGCTCTTGGAGGAAGTTACGGTGATGCAACGGCCGGGGCTTCTTGGTACGAAATCAAGTTTGCGGAGGTAATGGATGGTGAAGAGGCCGGGAACGAGGTGCTCTCAGAGGAGAGAAGGAACGGAGCATGAGAAACATGTGCGGAGAGAGGAATCGGAGGGAGCGAAGAGAGTTGACGGACCAGAGGCGACGTCACTGGAGAGAGACGGAGCCGCGGTGGCGAGCTTGTTAAAGCTGAGGTGTTAGAGGATTGGCGGGAGCATGGTCTTATGTGAGAAGGACGAGGACTGGTCGTTGAAGTCCGACACCAGCGATGTTGCTTGTTTCTGCAGAGGAGTGGCAGTGAAGAGTGTTTCAAGGTCGGTGAAGGCTGCCGATTTTGTTATTATGAGAAGATAGAACGCGAAGATGGTGACAAGTTGGAGGGAATTGGTAAAAGCAGCCATTGGCGTGGCTCTCGAGAAATTCTGTGGTGAAATTCAAAATCCGAGTGATGCGATGAGCAGGGGGCATTTTAGAGGAAAGGGGAGCGTGCAATGACGCCGCTGGCGTATGGCGCGTGATACGGAGCTTGAGAGCCTAGAATTGTTGGAGAGGATGTGTGTGGATCTACAATCTGTTATTTTGGCAGGGACAATGTGGGTTTTATGATGATACTAACCTGACGGCCGTGATTCTTTTAGTTGTTTTCTGCCGTGGTAAAGCAATAATTACAATTCTCATTCACAAATTGACCAAATGTTGCCACGTATTTGGGTCCACTGGTTTAATTTTTTATTTAATTATGCGATGATTCACCAATATAATGATTAAATTCAAATGTACAATTTATAACTGATTAATTTTCTTTTGATTGAATGAACAAATATGTAGCTTATGAAGTAATTCAATCCTAATGTACAATTATAAGAAACATAACGCGAATATCGATTAGAGAAGTCGAAGTCCAAAAAATCTTCACCAATTCATTTCTAACAAACCAAATAATGCCACGTAGATCAAAAGTTTTTATAATCAAAGTTTCTTTACCATGTATCCATCACCATCAACAAAATTTACCAATAATAGGTTGATTAGACTTAAAGAGGGGTAGTGGCTTATTTTCATTAGCCAAGTTAGGCAGTTGCTATAATTACTATTTAGTTTATGTGCACACAAACTTAATCCCATTAAAGGTTGCAAAGCGCTGACGACTATGACTCCAAACGTAACATGCTTCCCTTCAAAACGACATTGTTTGGAACTACGTGCATAGCCACATAGCAAATTGTACATTTTTTGTTTCTTTTCTCCTTTTTAGCTTTTCACTTTAAAATTACAACATGGGTAAGAACATTGAAGATTCATGTCAAGTGACATCTACTAAGGGAGCAAAAAACCGTGAGGCAAAAAATAAAAAATAAATTGACCAAGGAAGCCAAAGAAATCTTTGTTTCTCACCTACTAAACACAGCCGTAAAACTAAATTTTACAATAAAAAAATATTGAAATTAGATAAGTTAATCTTCAGCATCACTCATATATTATGTCTCTTAAGTTTAATCTTGGGGTTTCTTAAAATAAGAAATCTTTTTGTGAAATTCTTAAATGCTATTATCTAATGGTATAAGTAACTTTTTGTTGGAGAAAAATCAGTTTTTTAAATTTTTATAAAACTTTTTAAGATCGCTCTCATACAATATATAAGAATTCGTTATCTAGAAATCGTACCTTGAAAATCTGATTTGGCTTTTTCTGCTGAAGTGATTTGGGATTCTAGATCACGATCCGTCACCACCACACCTGTTAGATCACAATCCGTCACCACCACACTTGTTAGATGACGATCCGTCACTATCACGCTTGTTAGATCACGAAATGTCACCAATGTCTTCCAGATTATGACTCAGGTTTGATATGCACTTGACGTGTGGGCGCCTTTATCACTACCAAAGCAACTAGTACGAGAAAATTTTCCTCTCAAAATTAGAGAGAAAAATATTTTTCTCTGATCTGGATAAAGTGGCTGCTTTATTTTTTCTTTAGAAAAAATAAGCCTTTTTATATTCCCCCTTTAGTGAAAATCCTAGGCTCCAAATAATGAAAATCAAAAGCCACGGTACTTGCTTTTTCTATAGGGGGCCCATCTTGTAAAATAACATAAAGCCCCTTACATACAAGCATATTAAATGGAGTCTCCCACTAAATGATATATTTAGGCTTTTGACCCAAATAGCTAGTTATCTTGCTTATTAATCCAGTAGTGGTGCAGTCAATTAAATGAGCTAACCCGACGATCATTTGAGAACATACAATAGTGGCTACAACAATTAAGCCTGTAATTAAATAAGCCTAATCATTTAATTCCAACTCTACTCCACTAAAGATTGGAACTAACATTTATACTTGTATGTTCGAATAATAATTCGTCTCAACCCACATCGATTTCTTTACTGCATAATTTTTTGTACCACATCGTTAATTAAATCGACATCTCAACTGTCCAATCGATTTAATTACATCTTATTCCTTGATATTTACTGGTTTTCTCTAATGATCATTTTCAACATACTAAATATGTTGACACGCTCTGGTCAGAGAATTCTATGATCAAGTGCCGAAAACCCATCAAGAGATATGTTGTACAAATTCTATATTGTTAATCTATAACTCCAATACTCATAAATGCTCTCACCAAGATACCGGGTAATCTAGACTACAAGTATGTGTCATGCCCATTGGTTACTCAAATGGAATAACAATTACAATCATGAAATCATAATTAACTCAAGATTAAGATTACAATAAAATCAATGCCTATGAGATTTAATAAGTCTGACAGTTATTACAAAGTTAGTTAAATCTCATATGTGATTTTGTTCAATGTATTCGTACTACATCAATAAATTCATACATGATTAAGACAAATCATTCAATAAATTTATTACAGTCTATACCTAAATAAAGTGTCCAACTTTATTTATCAGCTGTGAACTAAATTTATTTAATCATAAGATAACTTGTATTTATGTCTTCTGTGAATCCACATAGTGATCACATAAATACATATAATATGATTAAATGGATTTTAATCAAATATTAATGCAATTAAGATATTTAAATAAAATACCTCATTTATTTTATTAATCAGAAAAATTATTTATTATAATTAAATAAACATATATGCTTTTAAATAGCATTTTTTCCCAACACTTTTTACCCTTTGATTTATATAGAAATGAAGGTCTTATCCAACTTTATCTCAATCTTTAACTTGAGAAAACAAACAGTTAATACATGTTTTTGAGTAAAATTTTTTATTTTTTGTTGATAAAAGTTTCGGTTTGAAAAATTCTACTTCTAATTCTAGATTATGCACTTGGTGTCTATCGCTTTTTAAACATAAAGTTAATAATTGTAAGGTACATTGTGAAGTGAACAATTGTATACATTTTAATAGTTTGTATTGTTTAATTTGTATGGGTTAATTGATTAATGAAAATTTTCATAGAAACATGTACATTGTGATTGTCACACATAAGTTGAGGCACCTTGATCATGTACGATGGATGATGAAAACAAGTTGCATATGTCATTATCTAACAATATAACCTGAAGAATTAGTTTATTCTCTCTCTTTCTCGTGCGTTTTTACTTTTAACATTTGTCGTTTTAGGCACACGTTAGTGAATAGTGATATTTGCAAGTCTACAACATTCACAGCCATCACTACCATCAGATTGATTAGATTGGTTCATCTTATTACTTTACCATGACAAATAACAACTAAACAAATTAGATGAACTAATCTAATTGGCTTAAAGAAAGTATATGTCGTGGCAAAATAATAACATGAATCAATCTATCGTGGTAAAGTAACATGGCATTCATTGGGCAAGGTAGGACAAGCTCAGCCACACAAAAAGCAGAGGAGAAATGGGGTTTAGAGATTTCATTAGTTTCAATCAAGCATTGGTGGCCAAGCAATGATGGAGGCTTCTTCAATTTCCTAAATCTCTAGTTTCTAAAGTGCTGCAGGTAAGGTATTATAAGAATTTCAATTTTTTGGCTGCAAATGCATGCTTTAATCCATCATTTATATGGAGAAGAATTTTATGAGGTAAGCAAGTTATCAAAAAAGGAATTAGATGGCGCATAGGAAATGGAAAAAGGATTTCAGTGTACAAGGACAAATGGTTGCTAAAGCCAAATACTTTCAAGCCAATTTCTCCACCACATTTGCATGTGGATGCTATTATGGCAAATCTAATCAATACTGAAAATCAATGGGATGAAAGGAAAGCTTGCAAATATCACTTACTAGCTTGAAAGTAAAATCACTTGTTTAGTTGTTATCAACATTCTGAAGGATAATATCCATCTTATTAGGGAATGTATAACCATTGTAAGGATGAATGTGCTTTGGAATGAAGAGCTTACAAAGGATTTCGAACCTTCCAAGGGCATTAGGTGGGAGGATCCCATCTACCCTTACAATTTTGTGTTGTGTATTGAAAGGCTTAGTCATGGCATCTCTCAAGTAGTGAAGGATGGTTCCGAGAAATCGCTACGTCTCTCAAGACATGGCACCCCCTTTCACATCTATTTTTTGCAGACAACCTCTTGATCAGGCAAGGATTATCAATATGGTCCTTGAGGAGTTTTGCGATAGTTCTAGAGCAAAAGTAAACAAAAATAAAACCCAAATTTTCTTCTCTAAAAATCCCATCTACCCTTACAATATTAAAGTGTACATTTAATAATGATAAAATTATTAGTTTTACACTTATTGTGTCGATTAATGCGCTCAACATTTTTAAATTATCTTAATACTCCCCAAATATATGTTTATGTTAAATTAATTCACAAAATGTTAACTTTTATCTTGTAAATATTTTTCAGGAACAAAGATGGAATTAGAGTTGAAAGCAGAAATAAAGAAGGACAGTTGGAGCAATTTAGAATTTCATCAATCGAGGAGATGTTATTAAAAATAAAAAAATAAAGAAAAAAAATGATTGGCAAGCATGTTGGTGATGGTCAGGACACCATCACGCCTCCTGACCATCACACAATTCAATATGTATATATAATATAAAAATAAAATAAAATATTAATATTAATAAAAGAAAAGAAAAGAAGATGATTTCATTTGCCTACAAAAGGCAAGGGGTGGCAAGCGAATGAGAAAGCCAGAAGCTAGGGAGCCGATTTTTGAGAGAAAGTGATAGCCAAGGGTGTAGCTGAAGAATTTCTTTCTTTCCTTATTTCTTTTATTTTCTTGTTTCTGTCTGTATCAATTTTCTTTGTAACATATTTCAAAAATTTATCAAATAAAAAGAGTATTGTGTTTTCTTTCAATATGAGTGGCTAATTTTATTAAGCTGAGGTGAAAAATGAAGTTCAATGTTTCAAACTATTAAATTTATTATTTTCTCGAATGAGTTTTTAAGTTGATTTTATTCTTTTCTAGTTATTTTTATGTCATGTTAATTTATAGATTTTCTTGGGTCTGTATGGTATTTTGATATAATGTCGGCACATTAATATAGTGTAGCACATTAGGTACTTTATTTCATATTTATCCACACACATAGAATTAAATGATATAATAATTAACTAGTAAAAGTGAGGTAAAATATGAATAGGAGAGTATTAAAATTATAGTTTGAATACTGAGAGTTGATCTCGTAACCTTAGCATATTTTTAAATTGTTTTCAAATAATTTATTTTCTCCACAATTAATTTTCTTTGTTTAACAAATTGACAATTAGATTTTAAAATTTCCTGTGGTTCGACCCCGGACTCACCGGGTTATATTATAACCAGACACTTTATACTTGGGAGTAACACACTTTTGAGTCGTGTCAATAAGCATAGAAAGATGAGCTTGATCGGTTGGAACACGATCTACCAACTTAAAATTTGTGAGGGTTTAGGCTTGAAAAATATGGAGATAATGAACAGAGCTCTAATAATGAAACTGGTGTGGAGACTGATTTTTTCACCAAACAGCCTCTGGTCTAAAGCTCTTTATACAAAATATGGGTTAGGTGACTCGACCCCTTCTCGTGTGTTACCAATTCATAATGGTTCACACATGAGGAAGGTAATTGGCAATGTTTGGCCTGATACTCTTAAGGGAATACGATGGAATATTGTCTATAGTAGAAGGGTACGATTTTGGTAGGATGTTTGGGCTACAAAAGGTAAGCCCCTGGTCAACTATGTTATGGCCCATTTTCCGAATGATATTTTAACGATGTTGATTTGTAATTTTGTTAATATAAATGGTAACTAGAGTTGGGAATCTTTTGAATACCTTCGCCCTAACTTCATTATTCTAAGAATAGCAGTTGTCTAGTCACTAATGGAAGAAAAGAGTGAGGATCAATTTTTCTAGGCCAACTCCAAAAAAGTGGAATTCTCTATTAGTTCAGTATATGCTGCTCTTACTGCAAATAGTAACAAGGTAAAGAGCTCTGTTTGGAATTTTGCTTGGAAATGGAATGGTCAACCCCGTATCCAAACTTTTATTTGGCTTGTTCTATATGATCGTTTGAAGACAAAATCTGAAGTTGGGCAATGCCGCATAGATATTAATTGGAGTTGTGATCGGTGTGGGGCTGCAATGGAGACTACACTGCACGTCATTCGTAATTGTTTTATGGCTATAAGATTTTGGAATCAGCTCCTCCTAAGTAAGTTACATCAGCAATTCTATTCACTTAATCTTAGAGATTGGATTTCTCTAAATTTAAGTAGTAGCCGAGTTATAAAGAAAGGCCTGGAATGGCTTTGGGGTCACAATATAGAGACTATGGTTTTGGCGAAATCAGTTCTATTTTGACAAGTTAACCACATGCATTAACAGCATGCTACTAGATGTTGTTACGCGAGCTGAGGATATTTCTTATTTGAACAAGTCTAGTCAAACTGGTAAATGAAGAAAACTAGAGAAATGGATTAGGTGGCTACCTCCGGCATGGCCGTGGTGTAAGCTTAATTCTGATAGTGCAATTAAGAGCAATGGATTCACTACTGCTGTTGGTCTTATTCGAGACTATTGTGGGAGTTGGATTGGCAGTTTTGCAATGAACATCGGACATTTCTCAATCACGGTTGCTGAACTACGGGGCTTATAGCAAGGGCTAGTCATGGCTTGAAACTATGGTGTTCGCTAGTTGTTCGTTGAGGTTGACAGTTTGTGTATTGTTCAGATACTGAATATCTCTGCAGAGATGGCTAATGAATTTTCTCAGTTAGTAAGGACAATTTAGGAGCTCATGAAGCAAAGTTAGCACATCACTGTAAACTATATCTATAAGGAGGCAAATTTTGCAACTAACCACCTTGCAAATTATGCTTCGAACCTTCCCCACGGCCACTATAATTTTAGTATTCCCCCGACTAGTGTCATTCCGTTTCTGTGTAAAGATATGTATGGGGTAGCTTACCCTCGTTCAATTCCTTCATAGCACTTTTAAGAGCCCCTCTTGTACTAAAAAAAAAGTAATAAGATGAATTTATTTCTTCAATACCATACCACTTAGCAATAAGCTACCAAGAGTTCAAAGTTGGCTTTCCTCATATTTGTGGCCATTTCTTGGATAGTGTTGAGCAGGTCCTGAGATTGAACATTAACACTTTGAACTGTAAAAGGAGCTTGGTACCAAATCTTTTTTGCTACTTTGTATTCCAAGACAGCGTGGCTAATAGTTTTGACGCTCCATTTGCATCTTTGATGGATTGGCTCTTGCAAAAAAATTTCTTTTCCACAGGTTTTCAGCTAATGATAACAGGTTTCTGAAGTCCTCCACATGAAGATTTTGATCTTTTTAGGAAGCTCAAGACACTATAGTGATTCCATTGGTTTGAGATATTTTTTGAGCTGCTAGATGCATCTAGAAACATGATAATGAGTGCTAGTTGGCACCTACTTTTCACTGGGTATTCACCTTTTTTGCTAAAATGTCACAACACTTCATCTTCTGACTGCTCTTTTGGTAATGGAACCTTAAGAATAAATATTGCATCCTCATGCTTAAAATATTGGTTTAGCTTTTCTTTTACCCCATTGATGTTAAGTATTGATTAGATCTGCCACAATAGCATCCAAATGCAAAGTTGGTAGAGAAATTGGCTTGAAAGTATCTAGCTTTAGCAACCATTTATCCTTATATACTAAAATCCTTTTACCATTTCCTATACGCCATCTAATTCCTTTTTGGATAACTTGCTTACCTCATAAAATGCTTCTCCATAAAAAAGATGGATTAAAGGCCTGCATTTGCACTCAAAAAGCTAGAATTCTTATAATACCTTGTCTGTTTCAAGAACTGTCGTTTAACTTTGTCATATGCCTTGTTAATATCTAATTTAAGGGTCACAAGACCATTCCTTTTCCCTTTGCTATGTCTAATTTTATGAAGCAATTTATAACCAACAACGACATTGTCTGTAATGGGCCCATTAGGTATGAATACACTCTGTATTGGGGAGATGATTTGGGAAAGGATTGGCTTTATTATATTAGTCATCGCTTTAGCAACAATTCTATACATACCATTGTAAAAGCTTATAGGCTTATAATCAGTGACCTTTCTAGGCTTGGCAATCTTAGGTATTAGGGAAATATGCTTGTGGTTAAAGATAGCCGGGTTATCTTGCTCATTAAAAATGTGTAAGCACATTGTAACTACTCTCCTATGAATTGTTTGCCAATATTTTTTTAAAAAAGACAGTAGACAAACCATTTGGGCCTAGGGGCTTTATGGGACACATCAAAGACAGGGCATCAATAATATTCTCCAGTGTGAATAGTTTCTTCAGTTGAGCATTCATTTCTAAGCTTAAGCATTCCTTGCAAGATAGCATGAATTTGGCTCTAGTTTGGGCTGCAAGAGGTGAAAAGCTCTTAAAAGTAATCGCAGAACTTTCTTTCTACTTCATCTCACTTTCTTGCTCAGTACTCTTAATTGTTTTCTACTTCCCATATTTTATTATTTCTCTTTCGAGCGAATATTTTGGAGTGGAAAACTCTGTGTTCTTGTCCCCCCCCCCCCCATTAGCCAGTCAGTTTACAATCTTTGCTTCTAATAGATTTTTTCATGTATTAACACATTGTTGACCGACTTTTGATTCTTCTAATCTCTTCTTTATTAACCAAACTTGAATTGTTATGCTTAACATTTTGTAGGTGTTGCATCAGCTTATCTTGTTTTCTTTGCCTATCTTCAAATTTATCTTTACTCCAAATCTTAAGTTAAGCTAAAGAGCTTTTGGTTGCCCTTTAAAAATGTTGTATTGGATCATCCCAAACTCTATCACCATATTTATCATAATCATCCTTCACTATATTTCTACAAGCTTCACATGAACTCCACATATTCTCCTAATGATCTCAAGAGAATGATCTGCTCATATATCTCAACTTGTTGCACCTTTCTTTCACCTCTAAGATAATTATGACAGTGGTCTGAAACCCAATTTATTAGATTTGCTCTTATAAAATCTTAGAATTTACTCCCTCAATCTTTCCTACAAAGAAGCCTATCCAGATGTACTTCAATGTGATGTGGTCCATATCTCCTATTTGACCATGTAAAATGGTACCCCTAAAAGCCCATACAAACCAAGTTGCAAGCTTCCATAGCCTCTCTAAATTTAGCAACCATGTTTAAGTTTATGTTATGACCCTCATTTTTCTCATGCAAATGCATAACTTCAAACAACACCAAAGATGGGGAAAGATTTGCTAGGAGTATTCGTGGATTGGATTTCACATATTGAACATTAATCCATATCCAATCCACGATTTTGCGGATTATAAATTTTCAATCAAATCCAATCCACAGATTAGTGAAATTCAATCCAAATCAAATCCATACATCAACGGATCGAAAGCGGATTTGATGCAATCCATATCTAATCCACCATTTTGCGGATTAGTTTGTGGACTGAAAATTTTTAATCCCGTCCAATCCACGAACTAACTAAATAAAAAAATTTAATATAAAATAATTTTTCTATTGATCAAATTTAAAATTAAATAAAATTTAAATAAATTAATTATTTAAATAAAGGTAGAAAATACATTTAAAGTTTCAAAATATAACACACCAAAAAAAAAACTCATTCGTTTAGATTAGTACGTGGAAATTAACTATTTAGAAATGTATATTTATTTTTTTTTATTACTATCGGATAAGATATAATATAGTGTTAATGTAACTATATTTTAACTTATTTATTTACTAGTAAGTACTAATACCATATTTGTAAGTTCTATTTTTTAATTAAATAAATACAATTTATTTTTTTACGAATTCACGAATTTTTACAGATTTACAGAAGTAGATCCATATCCAATCCACCGATTGCGGATTATCAAATTTCAATCTAATTTAATCCATCAATTCACGGATCATATTTTTACGGATCAGACGGATTGAGCAGATTAGATTGGATTCTAAACACCACTAAGATTTGCTATTCAATAGTGTCTAAGTGTGATGTTTCTGACTAGATTTTGGATGGCCATAAGTCCTTGTGCATCTCCATACTTTTTCAATTGCATTATACACAAACTGCATATATATGGTGAGAGCTATAAAAAGTGATGTTAACATCTACATTCGAATTCCAAAACAAAGATAAACCTCCTTCCATTCCATTTCCATTTACCACAAAACAATTCTCAAAATTAAAATTCCTACATCCTAAGTTAACCTGTTGAGCCCTTATCTTTGTTTCATAGCAAAAAAAGATTTAAAGCCAGTGCAAGTGGAGAATTTTTTTATTACTAGGCGCATTCGAGGCTTCCCAATGTTCCAGCTTAGAATCATCATGGTTGCCTATGGAGCTAACCACCAGCTCCTGCCGATAAATCTTCCTTCATTGCCTTAAAATTCCCCTTGCATCTTGTTCTTCGTCTACTAGCTTCAGCTGTTAAACTGCTAGACAAAGCCTTAAAAGATCGTGATTGTGTAATTGCTTTGATGGGCTTAGGTGGCTGTACTTGGGAGATTGCTTTGGTTGGCTAAGCAATCTTTTCCTTTTACTTTCCGGGCTAGGCCAGCTGACCACATTGCTGGGTCTTTTGGTGCTGATTGGCCTAATAGCACTCATTTTTTCTAGCTTTGTGTTTCTTGCTTGCAACTTCCAGTTTTTACCTTTGGGCTTCATTTTAGTCTTGTTTGGTCAATTATCTACCTCCTCTTCATCCGATTTGGCGTACCATCATTAGCATTTTTTTTATTAGCTAAAATCCTCAAATTTTATTAGCTTGTAAGAACTTCGTTTTCCCTCCAATCCTCGTTTCCTACCCTTATACTTTTGCTTCTAAAATTGTTATCATTGCTAGCCACCCTATCATGCTCCTTGTTCATCTCACTGCCCTTGTTTTGATCACTTGTAGCGGTGGGCGTTCGGATCGGGTTAACCCGATCCGAACCGAACCCGAAATTTATTTTGGGTTCGGTTAGGTTTGGGTTAACCTGTGCAACCCGAACGGATTTAAACTATCAACCCATTTGGGTTAAAATTCGGTTTGGGTTGAACCCGAAGAGAATTTTAACCCGAACGGGTTGAATTTTTTTTTTAAGTTTTGGTTTTTAAAAATAAAAATATATATATATGTATTAAACAAAAAAAACTCTTTGACTACATGTTTTATGTTTTATTAACTTTAAAATGACTTGTTGAAATGTTGTTAAGGATGTTTGGATTTGAGATTTTTGGATTTTAAGTGGTTTTTAGTAGAATTTGTGAATTAAATTATTTCAACCCGTTCTAACCCGAATTACCAACCTAATCCGATCCGAATTACAACCCAAACCAAACCAAACCAAATTAAATTCGGTTCGGTTTGGTTCGGGTTGGCGTTTTCAATCCGATTGGGTTCAATTCTCCAACTCGATTGGGTTGAAACCCAAACCGAAACCCGAACAACCCGAACCGAAACCGATATGCCCACCCCTAATCACTTGTAGATTTTTGGCTTTTATCAATCAGCACTAATTGTTCCTTCTCAACCTCTGATTTATGACTTGTAGCCATTGGTTCCCACTTTCATCTAACTCTGTACCTGCTTTGTTTGGATATGGGCCTTTTTGTCCAATCAGGCTGTGTTGTGTTTGATGTGATTTTGGACTGTTGGCTACTATGACATTTGTTTTTAATTGGAAAAGTTCATGGTTAGCTCTCTTCTTGATTTGGTTCTGCTTCACCCTTTTAGCCTATGCAACTGATCTCATTTATCCGCCATAAGGCAAATCTTCATTTTGTTGACCTTTGTATTTCAAACATTCTCTATATTGATGGCCAATATGTGCATAATAACAGTAGAAACCCGGCAATTTTTCATAACTGGCATTGGAATTCTACCACCTTCTTGCTACAAAAACACAATCTTTTTCAAAGGCTTTATGATGTCAATAAAGATTCTAACACGAGCAAACTAGCCTATGTGTTCCTCTGTTTCATTTGTTTCTATTTCCTTCACCACGCCAATCTTTTATCCCAGCTTTTAAATAGCATCCCTATTCATACACATTATGGGTATATCATAAGTCAGCACTCAAAATGATATATGCATGAAAGATTGATTCTTAATATCTCCAATACCATCTGGTTTAGATGCCACTAACACAGTTGTATCAAATGCCATGCCCCCCCACCCATGAACACCGTTTTCTTTTTTTCTTCAAAGCCAAACTTGAAGATGAATATATTATCCTCCATACTTTAAATCTTTACTTCTTTGACCGTTCTCCAAGCTTGTCTCTAAGCTTGTTGCATTGCTTCCTTCAAACCATCCTTGTTTATAGTTCGTGTGAGTAACACCTTTCCCACCCGGTAATGTGCCGCAATTTTCTCCATTTATCTTCATTCTCCCCATAAAAGTTACTATATCTTCCTCTTCTTCTTTTAAACATTTGCCGATTAATTCCTCAGCATCCATAATTTACTATGTTTTCAGCAATGGAAGCTTCTCTGCCAACCCTTTAAAGACTATAATCAATTGCAACCCGTAAGAAGTAGCATAACCTAAGCTTTAATAAAAAATAGTAAAGAAAGAAAACTAAGAATAATAAAACACCCACTCAATGGGTAACTGAAAGTAAGCCATAAAAGCTTCAGTCCTATTTCATTTTAGTACCCTTTCAGGGAAAAAGTACTGTAGAAGAAAGGCAAAGACAAGCTAAATTTTGCACAACTAAAAACGTGAAAAGCAAAAGCCATTATTTATTTATTATTATTATTATTTTAAATTTAATTTTTTTTCTTTCATATTCTTGGAATTTTAGGAATTGAATACGAGATGTTGACTCTAATACCTTGTTTGGAAGCTGTACAATACTTTAGTCCAAGAAATCAGACTAACAGATAAAAGAGTGATACAAAAAATGAGTTAATGATAAAAAATACCCTTCATGCATGAAAAAGCAAAATTCTTTACTATGGTTAGAACTTACAGTTGGTTGAAGTGTCTACAGACGACAAGGATACTAAAAGATCAAATGTCACATGCGTGATGGGTCGACAGAAATAACCGATGAAGATGATCGTCATTTGATCCAATCAGACGATGCACATCTTTCATTGCTACCCTCCTCTGCACTACTAACGTTCTTGATGCACCACAAGTCTTGGCCCAAAACAATTTCCTCCAGTGAGGGATGGCCTCTGTCATTGGTTCTTAGAACCCACCTCAGCAACAACCACATTCCCCATCATTAGGGATGGCAATGGTGTCTGCCCCACCCCCATTAAAAAATTTTGCCTCCATTCCCCACCTTATTTCTCAGTAATTTTAGTGGAGTTGAGATGGAGAATCCCCTCCATCATTAGGGATGGCAATGGTGTCTGTCCCATTCCCCACCCCCATTAAAAATTTTTGCCTCCATTCCCCACCTCATTTCTCAGTAATTTTAGTGGAGTGGGGATGGAGAATCCGCTCTACATGGGGATTCCCCATCCCCACCTTATTCTTCATTTACTTATTTTATAGTATGTATAGATACATAATTTTAGTAAATTAAAAACTAGAGACTTAAAATAAAATCATCAACATATTATAAAGTATTTAAATTATTTATAAAATTCTCTTAAAGTTTGAAACAATATATTAAAATGATATCAAAACTAAAAAATATTTGAAGAGAGCAACACCATAAAAGAGAAAAGAAAACACAACAATATTTTAGAGTTGAAAAAGAATTATATTATAGGGTTTTCTTTTAGTCATATCCTATTTATATTATATAAAAATAAAAATAAAATTTATTAACTGCAACGTAGCCAACTTTAATTAATTTTTTACTGTATTATCTCATTAAGTTTTGTTTAATACTGCTGTATTATCATTTTTTTATCCTTCATTCATTAGTTAGCTGTCACAAGAAAAGAGAGTTTCTGTAAGCCCCGATGTGACTGCAAAAAGGCAGGCATTACAAACGTGGATCCTATTTATTTTTGGAGTGGAGAGTGGGAGTGGGACTCCCATTAGGGGAGGTGGGAGTGGATTCCCACTCCCACCTCTCCCCTTTTTACCATTTCACTTTTAATTTAATTTAATTTAATTTAATTTATAATTAATAAAATAAATAATATTTATTTGAATAATAATATTATATTTAACTAAATAATAATTTGCATTGATTCTAAGTTAAAATTATTTTAAAATATTATTATTATATTAATAGAGAATTAATAAATATAATATTATTATATTTATTTTAAAAATAATAGTACTATATTTATTTAATATTAATAATAATAAATATTTTATTCTAAGAAAATATTAATTTTTTACTAAATAATATTATATTATTATTTTATATAATAATAAATTTAATATAATTATATTAAATAAAATAAGGTTTTATTTTATATTAAAATTAAAATTAATAATTTATTGTTCATAATTAAGAATATTAATAATTATAATAAATTTACAAATATAATAAAATAAATATTATTCATTAAATATATTTTTTATTAGTTTTGTAATTAAAAACTATAATTCTTTAAATAAGGATAAAATTGTAATTTGAAACTATTTACTCCCAAGAAAAACACATAAATTAGATTCTGATCTCTATTCCATGCTTCCATTCCAGTGTAAGTAAACAACCTACTCCCACTCCCACTCCACACTCCTAATCCTAGGATTCTCACTCCTCAGGATTCCCATTCCAATCTAAAAAGTAAATGCTACCTTAATTTATGATCGAAAAATACTTATGTTTGTAAACGTTAGTGGCTGTGACAAAAGACTCCACCTTTGCCATGCCTCAGCCATCACAAAGTCAATTAATATTTTAGTACTCTTAAAAATTTCAAATTGTCAATTAAAAAAAATGATGAATCTCGACACGATATCTGCAATGGTCATAAATGATGTATTATTGGTAAATAGAACATAAAATAAGTAAATTAAAATAAAATAGAACATAAATTATGTAAATAATAAGTAAATAAGTAAATAGAACATAAGACTTGTAAATGAAAGGTTAAATAAGTAAATTAATTTAGGAGTAGTAAATTGATGTATTATTGGTAAATAAAATAAAAACTTGTCACTATAATATAAAACTAGTAAATTAACATTATATGTAAAATAAAGCATTAATCAAGCAAATAAAACATAAGACCTATAAATAGAAGGTAAAAGTGTGTTATTGGTAAATAAAACCAAAACTTATAGATATGATATAAAACTTGTAAACTCATATTAAGTATAAAATAAAATAAAAATGATGTAAATAGAACATACGACTTGTAAATGATAAGTAAAATAAGAAAATTAACTTAGGAATAGTAAATTGATATATTATTGGTAAATAAAACAAAAGCTTATCAGTATAACATAAAACTTATAAATCAACATTATATGTAAAATAAATTATTAATTAAGTAAATAAAACATAAGACCTGTAAATAGAAGGTAAATCAAGTAGATTAACGTAGTAATGATAAAATGATGTATTATTGGTAAATAAAGCATAAACTTACATCTAACTTACAAATATAACATAAAATTTGTAAATTAACATTATGTGTAAAATAACATATAAATTCTATAAATGAAATTGAAAACCTATAAATGACATGTAAAATAAGCAAATATTATAAGAGTTATTAAAAAAATAGAAACTTACACATGTAAAATAAAAATTCACAATTTACTATTTTTATTTCTAAAATGAAGAATGATAATTTTGGTTCTATGTAATATCTATGATGATATATGCAAAATTTTATTAAAGATAAAACTTATTCCCAAAATTAAATTTTGAAAAATATTTTTTATATTTTTTAAAATTATTTTTAAGATAAGTGATTTTAAATCTTTCTAAACCTCATCGACAACGGTCTCAGATGATCTTTTGGTATAAGTAAGAAGAAAAGTTTGAAACTTCATAAATTTTTATAAAATTAAGAGTTAGATCCAATTTTATTGATATTTCATATATGTCTAGTAATATAAGAATATTTTTTTTATTTTATTTCAGCTTGATCTACATCAAGAAAAATAATTTTGTTAATTAACTTCTATAGTAAACAAATACTATGATATAAAATGAGGAAAAAAAAGTTTTTAAATATCCTAGCATGAGTATAAAATTTATGGTTAAACCAATTTAATAAAATTTATAATTGTTTTTAGTACAAATGTTTTGTTTTCAATTGATAAGTAATTTTTTTTCTTTACTTAAACAAATTAAATAAATAAACTATTTTTTTTTTTTAAAGTCCAATGTTGATTTACAAGTAATGTTATTTTTATATGTATTTATTCTGTTTGCAATCTTAAAACCCCAATTTACCACCTTTATACCTTTCATTTACTAATGTAGTTTATAGAATTTATATTTATAACAATATTAATATCGTAATTTTAATCGCAACATCATAGAATTTTCCTTTGTTTATTTTTGTGTTTAGATAGTCAAACGATCAAACTATCAAACACTGCTTAGGACCTCAATCAAGAAAAATAAAGGTGCATAAGAACAAATGAATGATCTAACTTGCTTAATAACGAACCAAGAACTTTAACCAAGATTTGAGATGATTAATAAACAAGAAAATGAACAAACTAACATGCAGTCACACACAGAAAAAGAACTCATACTTTATGTGGTTCAGTTGTGCAATGAACATAACCTACATCAATGGGAGAAGCCACCACAATGAGATTTATTGATGATTCAAAGTATTTTTACAAAGCACACACAGAGAAACTAACAACGAACAAGATAACTCTTTCTCTCTCTCTCTCTCTCTAGAAAGCTCTTAAAACCATGCTGAAGCTGACTGAAAAAGTAGCTTATATGGCTGCTGTCTCCAAACCCAGGTTTCATCAGATTCTGCCACGTGCACGACGACCTTGTAACAAACCTGATTCCTTCCTCACGTGCTTCATCACATGCATCACTTAATCTTTAGCCAAAACGCCTACAAGCAACGACGTTTTGAATTCATTGACTGAATCACATGCCTTGCTCGTGATAGCTTGAACAACATAATAGGCAAAACATTTCTTGTCATCAAAGAACCGAATAAGTTATACACTTATGACTTATAACAATATCTCTTCCTTAAATGGGTGGTAATTATTGACTTATCTACTTTATTTAATTACCTTGCCAATATCATGTGTACCATTTATCGAAAATTCTTACATGATCTGCTAGACAAAATAAAATTAAGGGATATTATCATTTTCCTACCTAAGGTTTTCTTACACATCATGTCAGTACTACGGTTTGGTAAAACTATCAATTTACCACCAAACGTTTAAATTGTTAGCATTTTCCCACCATTTCGTTAAAACTCAGTTAATATGTAACGAAAAATTTCTAAAAGGTCAATTTTACCCCTGGAGCATAAAAGACCATGTAATTAACCTTTTATGAATTTTGTAATTAAATCATAATTTATTGTTCTTTATTCTTAAAGGACAAAAATTACCGTTTATGAATTTTATAAAATTGACCGTGTGGCAAATTTATTTATTTAATTTATTGATTTAATTTTTAAATGGCAAATTTATTTATTTAATTTTTTGTGTAAAATTAATATCATCATATCAAAGATTAAATTGCTTCTTTTGCACATTTTTTTCCCTTTCATAAATTGATTTTTAGTAGTAGAATAAATTGTCTTTAGCTCGTCAATTTAATAAATATATTTGTCCTTTAAAAATTAAATAAATTAAATCAATTTATGAAGTACTTAGTACCACACGGTTAATTTTATAAAATTTATAAAGGGTAATTTTTGTCCTTTAAGAAGGAAGAACAACAAATGATGATTTAATTACAAAATTCATAAAAAGTTAATTACATGGTCTTTTACACTTCAGGGGTAAAATTGACATTTTATAAATTTTCACATCGAAAATTGAGTGAAAATGGAAAGAGAAGCTCTCAATTAGTGAAAACTCGGGGAGAGATCAATTCCTCGAGTTGGGAGATGTTGGGATCATCTCAACGCTCATTAGCAATCAGGCATATTCAATTTCTCCTCTGTGGCACGTAATCAATAGCAATCTCAACTTTTTTAATTCACATAGATAAATAGTTTTAAAATAGAAAAGAGAAATCGATCTTCATTTTAAATTTCCTAACATGTTTATCAATAGTAACAAAGCTTTGTTTTCAAAATACGGTACTTAAATTAGGTAAAACCACTCTTCCCATAATACCCAAACCCATCTCATTTATTTTAATTTAGATTTACCAATTAGGGCGGAAAATATAAATAACTTTCAGAGATAACCAAAATAATTTTGCGGCGTTCAATTTTAAGATTTGTGAATTGATTGCATTAGATAACAAAAGAATAGCGAGGTTCATATCTATCTCAATTTCTTAGCTCACAGGTAACATTTTATTTTGGGAAGCAGATTAACATAATTTATGAACAATCAAAAATTATAATGCCATCAATTTCTCATTCTCAAGCAAATCTTCATAAGGTGAATTTTATTGATGCTAAAGATACATTCAGTACTGTTCAAAATTTACATCATTTAAATATTAATTTCGATCAATCTTTGAATTCGGAAAGGTGAAAAATTAAAAAATTCCATGTTACTGACAGCCTTAAAATTAATTTTTTTTCTAATATTGTCAGGGTCTCATATACGGTCGAAGTCACCACCCACGACAACGATAATAATTATGAGCTTTTAAATTTTAATTTCAACGATATATAGCAGGAATATAGGGAGCTATGGAAACTTCAATGACAATATATAGCCACGAGAATTAGCTGCAACATAGCCAACTTTAATTAATTTTTCATTCTATTATCTCATTAGGTTTTGTTTAATACTGTTGTATCATCATTTTTTATCCTTCATTCATTAATTAGCCGTCACAAGAAAAGAGAGTTTCTGTAACCCCTAACGTGACTGCAAAAGCAGGCATTACAGACGCCACTTATTTTATGATAAAAAAATACTTACGTAACCCTGTTTGTAAACGCAAGTGGCTGTGTTTGTAAAGCATATAAATTGGATGCATGAGCAAAATCCAAAGATGCTAGGATTTGACTTGTGAATGCCTACTGCCTAATTATCGAACTTGCTTCAATTCTTGACAACTGAAAATCTAAGATTAAGATAACTGAATTTCAAGCTCTACCATTCTATATTGGAGAACTTTTGGGCTAGAATCTAAATAGATTTTGACTAAGTGTGGCTAGATCGAGTTCAGCCGACCAAGCGATTGATAAGAAGCTTGAATGAAGTTTTACACTACAAAGATTATGGGTTATGATTTCTTGTTGCTTCCAATATAGGCATTTCTAGTTACTTTCAGGAACTCAGATTCTTGTGTTCTAGTTTTTTGCACATACTTTCTAATTTGTGTTTGTGATTCCATATCCTTATGCTTACTGGCCTATTTGCTTTTGCACCTAAGTGCTATTTTCACTTCATTGCCTAATTGTCAACAAGTTGCATGAAGTCTTGCAATGCTTATCAAAAACAATAATGTTGCTCATGTTCGTTATAAGCCAATAAATGAATATGCATGAACCAATATATTTGGCACATTGAACGTGTAGGTCAATTTCAAATTTAGAGTTATATTGAAATATAAATATATGTGTCTTAATGGATATGAAGTTCGCATGATGTCTTTACAGTCTTAGGTCCGAATAAAAAATAGTATAAAAAAATAAATTTCTATAATCGGTATATTGGTTTGTAGAAGAAATATTGTTGAGTTTGTCATTGATAAGGTAAGAAGTTAATCTCTGACTTGATTTCTCGGTAACAGTAACTCTCCTTATCTGATTTTAATTTGAAGAACCAATCTTTTGTGATATTGATTTGAATACAAGAAAGACCTTGGCATAGTATCCAGTGCAAGAGCTACTCTCTTGCTTCATTGGTTAAGGCATATATGCAGTTTCTATTCTTTCATAGGCAATTCGAATTATGATTCCATGTGTTTTACTCAATGAAACAAACTTAAACCATTGAATATTGATTTCAACAAGGTAAGGTGTTGGTTAATACAGCCATGAGCTTTTTCAGAACTTAAGATGACTGTTGTTTTACTGCTTTGCATGCATTTGCAGGTTTGTGAATATTTTGTAGAAGCTGTGGAGAAAAATCAACATGGCTGGTTTTGGTTCTGTGTAAATGGCGATGAAAGTAATTAATTAGCTTGATGAGAAAATTAATTAGCTCTGCTTAATTTATGTTATTTACGAAAGGTTAGACCTGAAAGTTTAGACATTCAAAATGATAATGCAGAAGACTAGGGGTGGGCAAAGTTGGTTTGGATCGGTTTGAGACATATTCTCAAACCGATCCAAACTTATCGGTTTGAAAATATTTCAAACCGATATCAACTTAAAAATTTTTCAAACCGACCATCGGTTTGGATTCTCGGTTTGAGTTTATTAATTAAAAACTCACTTCTTTTTTATTATTTTACCTAAATTATTTGTTTTTTTTTTTGTGTCCGTAATCCAAATTGATACCTCTTTTATATTATTCATATCTACTTTGACATCTACATAACAATTCAAAGATACATCCATACAAGTTTACAACATAATACATCCTAATAAAGAAGTTCTTAACTTATTCATTCAAAACAAACTCACAAAATTAAAATAAACTTGAACAACATTTGACAATTAAAATATTGTGCATCTTGTCCGTCAAAACTTATGGCCTAATTAGTTTTGATTTGTCAAAATCTGCATAAAATGATAAATATAATTAGTTAAATTGCTTAACTTATAATATAATGTAATTATATAATATTTTTGGATTGGATCGGTTTGAATCGGTTTGGAATCCTTCCAAACCGAAATCCAAACCGAGTGATGTCGGTTTGCAATCCAATAAACCGAAACCAGTTTTTTTATTAATGAAACCGATCCAAACCGATCCAAATAGTCGGTTTGGATCGGTTTGGATCGGTTCGGTTAAAATATGCCCACCCCTATGCAGAACAATAAATATGCATGCATGTGTATATTGAGCTTACGTTACGTAGTTACTGTTGAGTAATGAAAAGGACCAACTCAGCTATGTGAGTAATGAAAAGTACCAGATCAGTTATGTCCTTATCCCTCACACTGAAGCGAATCTCCCCAGCTGAATGGTACGAGCAGAGTCCTGGTAAAACATCGTGTACGGGCATGTACCAACTAGAAACGAGCACCGACTAGAGATACGTACCGACCAGATGCTCATCACCCAAAGAAAGAGGACATGATCTCACGAAATCGCGACAGTTTCGCCATGCCCCGAACCGCTGGGGAGAACGTGACGTCCCACGTTTACCCACGATTCGGTGGTTGGAGACACATGAGGGTCTGTCATCACCCGAAAATGGGGGGCATGAAGAATACTCAGAAAACGTGGGATGATGGCTATAAGAAGCCAAGAGACCGATGAAGAAAGGGATGAAAAAATTGAGAGGGAAAGGAAAACTCTGCCAAATTGAAACCAGATTACATTTCATACAAATCTTTTAGACACGTGAGGTTGAGAACATTATAAGGAGTTCACACAATTTAAATTACATAGTTTTTCCGTAAACACCTTGGGCTAACTTAAACTTCGGAGGGTTTACGCCGGCAAAACCACCGGCGTCTCTGATATATTTTTGTGAACGCAGGCTTAGAAAGAAGAGAAAGGGTGATTCGAACCCTAGGAGCTCGGGAAATTGCTGAAGTAGAGAGAGGGCGGTATCTTCTCCATTGACCACACAAGCGTTGGTGGAACGATCTGGTTGGGTAAAAGGCGATCAGATTTCAGCATCAACAGTTACTAAATCATTTACAGTACAACCTTTATAAATTAATAGGGTTGATCATATAAAATTTATTAATTAAAAGAGATATTACATAATTAATAAATTAATAATTTATTAATTTATAGAGTTATTTACAATTCAATTAACATATATTTAATGTATTATATCAATATTGAATCTGGATTAAACTATATATTCAATAAGAAAAATAAGAGATGAAATTCAACTTAATTTAAATTTAAGAAAAAACAAGTAAATAGTAGAGTTACATTTTATATAAATAAGTAACAATAGAGTTATATTTTATGTAATTCGAATATTACAATCAATTACTTTGTAATTTCAATAAATTATTAATTTATGATTTGAATGAGACCACAAAGTTATATAAGATTTTTCTAAAAAAGTATTATTTTATCAAAATTATTAATTTAGTCCATTGACCCAATTGGGACCGTAAAAATTTATTACATAATGGAGATTATTAATTTATCAAATATTAATTTATAGGATCTACTGTACTTAGAAACTCATAAAATTCATACATATGCAAATGAAAATTAATGAGACAATCGTATCAATCAATATAAGCTCAAATTGTCACATTTCTTCACTATCCAATCATCTAATCATATAGCTAATTTATTGTACGTTTTCTTATGATAAAGAAAAAGATTAAAAAAAATTACAAAGTAGCCACCACCATTTTAATTAAAGGTTAGGAAAAATAATTTGAAATTTTGTAACATCATCTAATTTATTTCTTACAGAGTTTTTCTTTTTTAATTCCCAAACGATGTTTCCCTTGGTTAATCTTGCACATTTTCATTTTTTGCTTGAAAATAAATAATGAAGATTGTTGTCCTTGCTCGATCAAATATATCTAGACAATATTTTCCTGTTTGGTATAATAAATTTAAACATATAAACACAATTATTAAAATAAATTCTTTTACCAAGAGTGTATTAGATATTTAGGTAAGTTTAGATAATAAAATTTAAATTTTAGAATTTTATTAATCAAATAGATTCATTAATAAGTAATTTAGAGGGTTCAAATAATCATGTCCGCACTGAATATGTTTATACATATTTCTTTTTTTTTAGTATATTAAATCATCTAGTATTCGAAGACCACATTGAGCTTCAAGTAATTCAGATTCGAGTCAGGTAGGACCACTAAGGTGGTAAATCTTTCTCAACAAATATTTAACGCAGTTGCATTCTCAAACCTCGAGCCGAGGACCTTCGTTAAGTTAGAACAGCCTCATGTCAATTAATCTACATGCGCTTTGGTGTTTATGCATATTTCTTATTGAGTGAGAAAAGAATTCGATCCAATTACTTTGCAAAGATAAATAGATAATTTTTTTTTTCTTTTGTGTTTACTCTTTGGTGTTAATTATAAATGTATCAAATAATAATTAAGTAGGTATCTTGCTTTCGATACTTAATATATGAGTATTGATCAAAGACATGTTGTTGTGCATGTTATGGTGCATGACAGTGCGCGTGTTATATATATATATATATATATAGAGAGAGAGAGAGAGAGAGAGAGTTACTTGTTATGAGAACCTTGTTCTTCCAGTCAAATTCGCGGACCAAATTTAACCATTAACTACCTTGGCATTTGTCAACTGTCAAATTTCTAAATCTTTGCTCCATCCCACATATATGTTTTCTCTCTAGGCTTGTTCCCTTTCCGTTCTTTAACTGTTTTTTTTTTCCTTTTTTTTCATATTCTGCCAATCTTTTCTTTCTTTCTTTTTTTTTTTTTAATTTTTCTGTTCATTTTGTCTCTCAATCAAGATCTTTCAATCTTGCCATCATGTCGGATCCAAAAGTGCTAAACGCAACGATTCCTAATAAGGTTATGAATTTTATACTAACATGCCAATATACTAATCAAATCAACTCCCACGGCATTTGGCATCATAATCCCTTTAAATTCACCACACCAATGCTATTGCTGCAGATGGTTCTCATCTTCTTATCCACCAGAGCTGTATACGTTTTGCTTCGACCTTTGCATCAAACTACAATCATGGCACAGATTATTGTAAGTTCATTGCATGCCTTAATTTCTAAGCATAAATGTCTCAGACATTTGTTGTCCAATGGCAGAACGAATTGATAGCATACGTTAACATTATGCCCCTGGGGTGCGGAATGCGGACGACTTGCTTTCGACCTCCTTGTCTGGCCAACCAATTGAATTCGAAATCATTAATTATATATGTGCAATGACGTGATTTAAATTATAAAATTCAATATTTTAGACATTTCTTGTCCAGTAGGATATGAACAGATAGCGTACATTATTATGTTCGTAGGCCATGATTAAGTGGCTTTCACCCTCTGTCTACCTAATAACCGGAGTTTGAATTCTAAGGTCACAAAACTGGAAAATTTCTAAGATATATTAAAGATGTCATGTCAATCATATAATAAATAAATGATGATATAATATGTGTTCGTTTATTTTTTAAAAATCACCATACAACTGATATTCGCGTTAAATTCAATTACATATTTCATTAATTAGTTGTATTACTTATAATATATTGTGGAATTTCTCCCACCACTGATAGCATTATTCTTTGATTTCATTTATGAGTATTGTGTTTTACAATCTAGCTATACATGTTGATTATCTGCGTTTGCTTTTTCCAGGGTGGTGCATTAATGGGCCCCTCACTTCTGCGTGAAATTCCTTTGTTTCCAATGGGAAGTAGATATGTGCTTAGAACTTTTGCTGAATTTGGCATGATCTTACACGCATTCGTGTTAGGAGTGCAGATTGATCTAGGATTAGTAAAGCACATAAGAAAAAGAGCAGTGATAATTGGTATCACAAGCACATTACTACCATTAGTGTTTGGCTTGTCAAGCTTCCGAATCGTACAAAGAAAAAGCCATCTAGATGATGAAACAGCAAGCTCAATCGCTGCTTCAGTGGTGGTTAATTCCATGACTTCATTGGTTGTCATAACTGGCCTCCTTAAAGAACTGAAAATGCTAAATTCAGAGCTGGGTCGCTTGGCTGCATCCATCACAATTGTTAGTCACATATTTGGTTGGAGTGCTAGTATGATTTTGTTGAGTGTTAGAGATTCTCAGGATAATTTAACAACTATAAAACCATTATATATAATTCTAGTAGTAATCGTTTATTACATCATTGTGATTTTTCTCGTGCGACCATTAACAATGCGGATAGTCAGCAAAAACTCAGAGGAAGAATCTATGAATCAAAATCACTTTATAATAACAATATGTATAGTTTTGGTAACTACAATTTTGGGTACCCTTGTTGGCCAAAACTCCATATTAACTGCCTTTTTTTTTGGCCTGTGTTTACCAGATGGACCACCATTAGGCACACAATTAGTACAAAAACTTGATTTTTTCACATCAGGATTCCTGCTTCCTGTTTTTTGTGCTATGAGTGGAATAAGAATGGAATTATATCTCATAAATGAGAAATCATTTATAAAGATCGAGTTCATCATCTTAATGTCCTATTTAGGGAAGTTCACAGGTGTAATCGTACCATCACTGTTCTTTGGCATGTCTTTCTTGAAAGCTTCGTGTCTTGCTCTCATCATGTGTTGCCGAGGAATTGCCGAGATAGCCGTCTATTGCATGTGGAAGGACAGGAAGGTAAATATCTAATCTCCAAATATTTTATTGAAAAATATTAAAGTAACAGAATACTGATAAAAAGAGAAGTAATAAGTAAATCTATTTATCACAGTTTTTATCTGTCTAAATATTATTGCTCTATTTTATTTAGAAGGGTAAATGCTTCTTTAATCCGTATAATTTAGATACTTATAATTTGTATTTTTTAAAAAATTACCAGTTTCATGTTATATACGTCTTGTTATCTCAATTTAGTAGTTTTAAATTTACAAAATTATTAGTTGGATTCAACAATTACAAGTAACGAAAGGGGGGTTTTAGTAAAATACAATGACTAACTAGGTAAGAGAAGCATTTAGCCTAAGTATAAAATCTTTTTCAATTAATTTAGAGTACAGTTATGTAGATATTGTCATATATCAACTAGTGGATTGTGTTATGCGCAGATCATAACTAATCAGATATTTGCGATTATGATAACCAACATGGTGATTATAACTGGGATTTCAACAACTATCGTGGGTTACCTTTATGACCCGTCAAGAAGATACAAATTAGACGTGAGAAGGGCAATCTGTAAATCCAAGCAAAACAGTCTCCGAATATTGGTTTGCATACACAAAGAACAAAATGTGAATCCACTAATAAGTCTCCTTGAAGTGTCAAATCCAACAAGAAATAGTCCCATTGCTGCCTTTGTGCTTCAGCTTATGGAGTTGAAAGGCAGTGTCACCGCATTTCTTAAACCACACCATCAACAAACCAAGCGTGAAGCGGCTTCTTCAACTCAACTTATCAATGCCTTTACTCAATTTCAAAGATGCTATTACGGAAATGTTGTGGTTCAACATTTCACTACAATTGCTCCTTATGCAACCATGCATGATGATGTATGCACACTTGCACTTGACAAAAGGGTAGTCATTATAATTGTTCCCTTTCACAAACAATGGGGAGTTGGTGGCATGTTGGAATCAACTGACCTTTCGATACGAGCCTTGAATAGAAATGTACTTCACAAGGCTCCTTGCTCCGTTGGGATACTTGTTCACCGAGGCCAAAACAAGAGCAACCGGCCGGTATATACGGGGGAATTGTTGTATCATATCGTTATGCTCTTCATCGGCGGTGCTGATGATCGAGAGGCGTTGGCATACAGTAGACGCATGGCTGAGCATCCAAATACCAGCCTCACTGTAGTTTGGTTTATAACAACTGATCAGACTAGGCCTAGCACAGAGATGCCGGATGATCATGAGCTTGACAATCTAGCATTTGATGAGTTTAAAGATAGTATGGTAGGGAATAAGATTATTTTTAGAGAGGAGATTGTGAAAGATGGAATAGGAACAACACAAGTTATACAAGCGTTTACGGAAACTTTTGATTTGTTCATTGTTGGTAAAAATCACGACCCGTGTTGTAAGGCTACATTAGGTCTTTCAGAATGGATTGAGTACCCTGAGCTAGGGATTCTGGGAGACACGCTGGTGAATTCAAACGATGAGTTTTCAGTTTTGGTGGTGCAACAGCAACCGAAAGAAAGTAGGCATGAACTTAAAAGCATTCAGTAAATCGTAGATTACCAGAAATTTAAGAGAGAAATTCAGCTAATTTCTTTCAGAAATTATACTAAGCATGCTTCAAGTAAAAACAGAAGGTGTTTGACAAAAGTATTAAATTGTTCGATGAAATGTCTCAATGGAGAAATGCTTAGCGGCAAAGTTTGTATTCGAATTTTGGAGCTACAAGACACCAGCAAGGCCTGAGAACAAAAGGTTCTTGAAGTTTCGAGAAGATCAATGGACATGATTGAGAAGCAAGCATACGTATGGATTAAACCAAAGTGCATAATTAACCTTATAATCTCGGTCCTTTGTAACAATAGCTCACCTTGTTATTAATACAGATATGTTGGTTTACAAAAAGTTCTGGACCTTTTTTTTTTTTTGTGCATTTTATTCTAAGTTTGGCTTTAGTACTTTTCAGGAAATTTAACTCTTCACATTCTAGTAGCTTTGAATTTCATTGCAAGCAATTAATCTGCTGCCATACTCCAACGTTAAAAATAATTAAACTTTACATATTTTTATGCAAGTTTAAAAGCTTTAAAGGACTTGAATACAGCTTTGCAAAATTCTAAGTAATTTGTTTTTTCTTTTTTCTTTTTTATTTCCTCTCTACTGCCATTTTTAAATTCACATGTTTTTTTCTTTT
This sequence comes from Citrus mangshanensis, assembly GCA_030449895.1. NCBI lineage: Eukaryota > Viridiplantae > Streptophyta > Magnoliopsida > Sapindales > Rutaceae > Citrus > Citrus mangshanensis. The sequence goes on from JASUUJ010000070.1 coordinate 298,482, forward strand.
TTACTTAGCAAATTCCTAATTTAGCCATTGACTCACTGCTTAAGCGAAAGAAAAATAGTATTCTTCTGAGACTGGTACGCATTGTCGTTACCATTTCAACTTCTAACTGGCCATTACTCTATATATTTATTTTTATTTTTAATTATTCTTGTTTCCATTAGATATATATATATATATATATATATATATAAGGTTTGTACTTTCTAGAAAAAAGTATATGTTTGTTTGTTTGCTGTTTAATAATGAACATGTCAATTAGAAAATGTGCATATAGAACTGAAAATCTTGAAAATGAAAAAATAATAGAAAATTTAAACAATATAAAAAAGAAGGTCTTGATAAATTAAAAAATTATATAGATTTAAGTGATGAATCAGTAATGAAACAATAACTCCAAGCAAGTTAAAAAAAATGAAACATTAATGTAGAATGTTCTAAACAAAATCACACTGTGAACAAAAATTAATGTGACATAAGGATAAAATCTATGTAGAAAAGATTTTACACTAACTAGTAACTATGATTTATCGATTCTAAATACTCCAATTTTTTAAAATAGATTCTTCAATCAATAGCTTCTCTAACCATACCTTGTCGTAACAAATTTTTCTTATATTCTTCTACCTCATTGAAAATGTTGCAATAATCATCTTCATTTGAATCAAGTGGACACCATGAGATTGTACCAACCCTACTTGTTAATATAACAATTAACATAATTTTCACGACGACTCTTGTCGACAAAAATCTTTGTAAAAATTTAAATTTTCAATATTCTTGATGTAGGATGTGACTGCATGCCACATAATTTGAATACTATCAGATGATCAGATTTTATCGATTTTGATTAACTTTTTTATCATCTCAAATGTGTAAGTTGTATAGTGTTTTGATATACCGCAGAGACTCCTTGATCTAATCTTGTCTTTCTACAGATTTCATATTAAGAATAAATAAAATTAGCTCGTCGATATATTGTAATAATGTACCCATTTAAAAATCTTTTCCCTTTTTTTAATATTTTCTTGTTATTGGAAAGTCGTGCTCAACCTACTGACTTTTTGGGGGTTTACTTGAATGACAAAGAAAGAGGCCACAGAGGATCTCCATCAACTTTGTCATTGACTTTCATTTTTCCGATTTTCCAGTCATTTAAACAAGAGTCTAAGCCGCAGGTCTTTGCAATGAAGTTAAAATGAGATTAATTAATTAATTAAAGTGAAACAATAAAATTAACTAATTAATTAAGCCTAAAAGTTAAAACATGGATTAAGAAATAAAACACAAAATGGATATGTCCTCCTGTTAGGTGAGTCGGCATTAGTGGTGGGCACTGGGCAGCGCCAAATGGGACCATTGGGCTATTACTTTTTGTTTAAATGCAGCGTATTCATCACGTAAATGTCTTTTCTTCTTCTTATCTTTTTTATTTTTTAAAATAATAATAAATGAATCTTGTCCTTATTAAGCCGTACAAAACTGCCTGCCATTCATTCTCCTTGGCTCACGCACATTAACAAAAAGAAAATGTCATCAAACATCTTACCAAATTTTAGAGAATCATATTTTTTTTATTGATATTATTACAAAATATCACTTTTACCGCTATTAATTTGCTCTCAATTTTTTTAATTTTATAAATTTTATATAAATGAAAATCAAAACCTTTCTATATAAACTTCGACATGCTGAAAATTCGGTCCTAAATATCTTTTTTCACGTCAAGATATCATTAGTTGTGCAAATTTATGTAAAAAAAAAAAATTGACCTATATAACTTGTGAACGCTATTAATTTGATTACAAAAGCACTTATAAATCCCAATTAAAATAAATTAATTTTAAAATTTTGTGAAATTATGGGAGTAGATCTTTTAACAGATCATCTATAATACAATGAAGAGATCTAAAGAAGTTTCGATGCACGTGTTGATAAATTTGTAACATACTATATAATATAAAATTGAAAAAAAATAGTCTAACGACTAAATTAGAGTAGAGCTTATTGCTATAAGTATTGGATCCAACGCATTTCAACTGTAATAATTATCTTTTAATCGAGAATTGAGTAAAGTCTAAATAAAATTTTGTTATTTTGTACTTGTTCAAAATTCGAACTCAGAATATCAATTAAAGAAAAGTACTACTTACCATTAAGTAACATATGCATGTAACCAAACTTTTAGATATACACACACATTCAGTTACTCTAAATTAGACCATCCCTAACTTAGTTGTTGCCTATAAAAAAGATAAATAAATAAATAACCATTAAAGGAAATTTTCAAAACTATAAGAATGATGTGAACAAAGATGATGATTCTAGGGAAATATCAAAAATGGCCCACCAAAAGGCAGCAACGCGGAAGGTACAATCCAAATGTGAAACCAACAAACCAGTTGACATCGGCCAACTTGTACAGCAAGAAAACCTTTTACCTCAGCTCCTCATCTTTGACTGGTCAAATCTCCAGAAGATGTGACCACCCAGTGACATTGGTGTGGGACCCAGTGGGACCCCTCACTTTTAACGAATTAGCGGTGACAATTGCTAACACAATTTGGATAGCAATTTATTTTGTCAGAGAGTTTAAAATTTTTTAAAGTCTGGACGAATTTTAATAAATATGTGTGTTTGAATGACATATTTATTTTTAATATAAATATTTAAATGATATATTTATTTAATTTTTTTAATATCTAAATGTAAGTGATATTTTATATTATTTTTATAGATAAAGAAAATTTTAAGTATGATTATTTGATATTTATATATTTATAAATTAAAATTAAAAAAATAGAATTTTTTAGTTTAAGAAATATATATTTTCTTAAAGATATTTTTAGAATTTAATATTTATTTCTTATTTAAATTTTTCTTTATTCAGAAAAAAAAACTTACTTTTCTATTTAAATGTAAACATCTAAAAATAAATTATAAAAAAAATAAATTTTAAAAATAAAATTAATAAAATTTCAAATTTAAAAAAATAAAATTAATAAAATTTTAAATTTAAAAAATAAAATTAATAAAATTTCAGACTTAACACGTTTCAGAAACAATTCCTTATGAACTCCTCAAATTTAGTAGAGCTAGGAATTAGGATTAAAAATTTGGATTCATTTGCATTTTCAATTATGTTTTTCATAAAAAAAAAAAATTGATTTAGCTCCCAAGAATACGGTGAAATAACTTTATTTATCAGCCACTCAAATTTGAATCTAGAGGAGAGAAAAAAGGAGTTGCAAAAACTAATTTAACTTTACCTATGGCTATATCTTTCGAAAAAAAATTGGAAAAAAAAACCATAGATTCTTATTTAGTAACTAACGAATCACAGTGAGCACAAAGAATGAAACCAACCCTGAATTCAAATCCCGTGGTTAATTTAAATTATAATGATGTATAGAATCGGTACATAAAGACGACAATTGTTTCCAAATTTTTTTTTTCCAATTTCTTTGTTTATAAAAATGGATTTAATAGCAAGTGTAATTCAATACAAATACAAAATTGAATTGAGCCTCTCTGGTTCTAGCAAACAGGCCTCAAAACAATATTAAGAAAATAAGCAATAGAAGCTTCTATATGTATATATACCTACAATTTTGAATACATTACAAAATGTGGTAGAAATATACAAACAAACAAACAAACAAACAGAATGCAATTAACAAATGAAGGTAATATTCTTATTCTTCTGAATTCTATCAGTCTAATTCCCTTCCAAATGTGTAGTAAATGTAAAATCTTTCCAATTCTGTGCAGATTTCAAAATAGCAATGACTCGAAGAATGTGTCATGATCCCTTGGTTCTTCCTTGGCTCTTGATAACACATTGTCTTGCTGCTGACCCTCATTCATATAAGACCCCAAAGCATTTCCATATCCGGGAAAGCCGAAGCTCCCGCTGCCCTGCAACATTTCGAGGGTATAGGGTGCTTGGCCTTCAGATGAGGATACCCTCAGATTGTGAACAGGATTGAGAATCGAGTTGTTGTTAGGATGATGAGCCACCGCCGATGCCCTTACGGGCAGCGTCCCGTTGTTGTTACTATTGCTGTTACTGTTATGGTTATTATTGCTGCTGTTATCCGGCAGAGCCCTATTGCCGCTGCCGCGAGCTGCCGGAACATCATGGTTGTGCTTTCCCTCATAGGTTGTGATCACTGCTCTAAGATCGTGTGATGCTCTCTCAACATGCTTTCTCACTGGACAACCTGGATGCGTACACTTGTAATAACTCCTGCAATTTTAATTACATAACAAAATTAGATTACTTACCATAACTCAATAAAAGAAAAGTGTTAATTCCTAAGAAAGTGAATCCTGAAACTTGGGGATAAAAGCAATATGCATGCCATTTGCTGCTAAAAGGTTTAAAGCACTTGCTTTGCAGTTAGGCACCTTTAAAACAAGCCTATAAACAGAATCCACCTTTCAAGGTATATAAACTTAAACCTTATATAAAAAAAAAAGGTCTTACATAAAACCATAGTAACATCCAGAAGTCCTAACTTACAATGAAAAAGGAACTATCAATGATGAAAAACATGGTAGATGTCACTTACAAATGCTACAATCCAGAGTAGAACATCCAAATAGAAAAAAGATAATTTAAAGTGAATAAGAGAAAAGATTTTCACCTTGGATTTGGATTCCCCTTTACAACTTTTTGGCCATATTTCCTCCATCTGTACCCATCATCTAGAATGTCAATGTCACTGGTAGTTTGAACAACAACTCTTGGTTCTCTCACTGTTCTACTTCCAGGAGCTGAAATGCCTTCATTTTCACCCTCAATTTTCCTGAATAAAATCAAGCAAGCAAATGTTAATCCAAACAAGTATTCTTAAAATAGTTATCTTAATAACTTAACAATTAAGATTACTCAAGCCTACCATCTTTTGGCCTCAGGTTCATCTTCATCAAAATCATCTCCTCCTCCAGCTCCTCCTCCTCCTGATTTACTCTTCTGTGAACCCTGATCAACGTCATCATCTCCCACCGATATCGAAGAATTCTCTGGGGTTGCAGCTGAATCCATCTGTCCACTTCCATGTGTAGCATATGACTGATCTTGTATTTCATTTGAATGTTGAGTAGATGCTTGGATGGCATTAGAATTAACCGAGGATGACGATGATCTCCTTGTAGATTGAGGCTTGGGATGATTGTGACTGCCCTTGTAAACAATCTCAGTTATCTGCCCATCCAATGACCTTTCAACTTTCTTCTTTGTTGGACAACTTGGGAATGTGCACTTGTAATAACTTCTTGGATTTTCACTTCCTTTGACTTGTTTTTGCCCATATTTTCTCCAATTATATCCATCATCAGATTTTTTACTCTCTCTAATGGGCTGAGATTGTTGGTGTTGGTAGTTTCCAAAATCTGATTGGAACCCACTGTTGCTCTGATTGTTACTTTGCAAAGTTGTTGAAAAACTCTGTGCCAATTTCACATCTTGCTTTGTGGATTCCTGATAATTCCATGGTTGGTTTTGCTGTGCCTGAAAACATAAATTAATTTAAACCAATTAGTGAGAATTCAACAGACAACAACAATTTTATAAAGTTAAAAAAAAAAAAAAAAGAGGCAGAGGTAGCTTTAAATTGAATGGATTTAAATTACGTTACATACAATTGATGATGTTGTGTTGGGCCTTGTTTGTGTTGGAAATGAGAAATCAGATTGATTTTTGTTTTCCTGTTTAACACTTCGCTGGTCGTTACTGCCAATATTGCTCTTCCAGTTGAAAGTTTGAAATGCTCCAGTTGTTGGAGATGGCAGAACCTGTACATCAAAACAAAAAATAACCAAAATTAAAAAATATATATACACCCATCAATCTAATTATGTCAAGAACTCAACAAGCATCATAAAACTCTGAGAAAATGTTCAAAACAGAACAAGAAAACAGAGACCTCTCATCATATTTATCAAGTCAACCCAAGTCTTCCAGATTTTAGATAAAAATTCATCTTCAATATAACATAAATATAAACTAAATCCTTCTCAGGCCCACCCCCGTGAACGGAATTCGAACCCAAAACTCTTGTACCATCCAGGGGTCGAATCCCGGAATTTGAACCCCAGAACTCTTTTACCATCCAGGTGTCACACCCCGGAGTTCTTATACCATCCTGGAAAGATTTTACCAATTGAACCAACAAGCAGAGTCATGACATGATAACATATGAGTATATACAAAGAAGAAAAAACTTACGTTGGAAGTGTTAAGCAAAACAGGGGAGTCCAAGAGCTCAGCAGGGCTGAGGCCAGCAGGAATAGAGAAGTAAGAAGAAGGAGAGAAAAGTGAAGGAGGGGAGATGGGCAATGAAGGAGGCTGGATAGACTTGAATTTCGGCACACCCGACCCGGTTCTCTCAGCTATACGATCCGACAATCCACGAGTTTTTGTTGTTGTGTTGCTGTTATTGCTATGAAGTTGAGCATGATCGGCCGGTGCGGAAGATGTAAGAAGATCAGTGAAAGAAGTGGGGTTCATGAAGGGATGTGTTGAGAAAGTGAAGTTGTTTGTTGGGTGGTGATGGTGTGAGTTTGTTAAAGTGTCTAAGTTACCAGAAGAAGAGGCCATTAAAATTGAGAAGTGAGTATGCTTGACCCAAAGAGCTTTTTAAGAGATAGATAGGGAGAGCTTTGAGAAATTGAAAAGGGAAAATTAATTTGGAAGGAAGAAAAGAAGAAGAAGAACAATGGTCACGTATCGAACAAGTCACTATTTATTTATTCATTTATTGGATAATACCACTAGGCCCCATATTTTTTTTGATATATTGATTAATAGCATAGTTTCTCTTTTTGTATCACATGGGTCCTCAATGCTTATTATTGTTGTGTTAATTTTTTTTTTCTTTTTATCATAGGGTCACATGAGAGAGGTAAATAAGCAATCGAAAAATATTGTAAAGTTAGATCTAATGTTTGATTTATAGTATACGCTTTGTTTACTTAAGAATCATCTTAACTAAAGAGAAAAATAATCACACTATTAGAAATTTAGATCTGAACATAATACATAAAAAAAAATTTCAATATAGTTCAAACTTAACATTTTTAACCCATCTTAATTATTGTTGGTGAAGATATTATTTTAATGAGAAAAATAATTTTTCATAGTATTGGTTGACTATCAACAAAAACACTAAAATGAAAAAAATAATAAGAAACAATCATGAAATTTATTAAATAAATAATGTTAATCATTGTCTCAAAACGGAAGTACCTTAATAAAAAGAAAAAAGCATCAAATCATGCTTATTCAAACACAACAAATTTATTTATTCTAATTTATTATTATTAATAATAATTTTTTTAATACTTGAGATGCCTAATTTGACACAACATCAATAGGGCATCTCACATGAGACCTATTTGACATAGAAAGGAAAAGATATCCTTATTTGTGATACTAAAAAAGTTAGGGATCTGAATGTTGTAATACCTTTTTAAGTTAGTTGTTTTATTTGTTTACTTGGAGGAGGTTTCCGGGAAGGTAAGCGGAAGGTTTGACCGTGGAAAAATGTTACAAGGGATTGGTGCTACAGGGCGTGTTCGTGTTAAAAGACAAGACATTGTGCTAAATTTTTGTGTTTTTCTTTCCTTTTTTTCTTTTTTTTTTTCTGGGTCAAAGCTCGTGCGTTTGACTGGATGGCGGCTCAAACTGAGGTATCTTTTTAGTTTTACATACGTGTGTTATGTAAAATGCAAGCCTACTTTGGGGGGAACACCATAATATAATATAATTAATTAACATGAGTATAATATATGTAGTTAAATTTTATATACTTATTAATTATATAATAAATTTTTATTATATATATATATATAGAGAGAGTCTGCCTAAGTTACATTTACGGTCAGCGTGAGAAATTTCATCTAACTCCCTATATTCTATGTTATTTATATTTTATTTATGAATATTATAAACTTTTTGAATTGTAAATTTTTGTTTAATCTCTTATACTCAATTTTGTTTTATTGAAACTCTAAAGTATGAATCCGCCCCCATAATTTTAAATTCTCAAAATAATTTTAAATTAATGATAATTATTATTAATAATTAATTTTTGAATAATAATAATAATAATAATTAAAATACAAAATAATAATTATAATAAAAATTAATTAAAGATTTTATAACAATTAGTTTATAATTTAATTCATTCTGATTTTGATTCTAAAACAAAATAAAAAAATAAATGGTAATACAACTCATTCTAATTACGATTTCTTCAGCTCAAGTAAATAAATTATAATGTTATTATGTTTATTTATTTATTTTTCTCTGAAACGTTTTCTAAAGAGAGAGAGAGAGTGTGTGTGTGTAGATTTTTTTTTTGAACTTTTGAAAATAATCACATTTTGTAAAATCTTACGATAGAATAAGATGTAGATCAATTTTAATTCGATGAAAATATATTGGCTGTTAAAAAAAAGTAAATTAAAAATAAATATTTGAGAAAATATATTATTAAGTGAATAATAATAATAATAATAATTTTAATTTATTTACTTAAACTGAAGAAATCGTAATTAGAATGAGTTGTATTACCATTTATGTGTTTATTTTGTCTTAGAATCAAAATCAGAATGAGTTAAATTGTAACCAATTACTATAAAATCATTAATTAATTTTTATCATAATTATTATTTTGTATTTTAATTATTGTTATTGTTATTATTATTCAAAAATTATTTATTAATAATAATTATCATTAATTATTATTATTAACAATTTAATAAAAAAATTATTAATTATTGTCAATAGATTAATTAATTATAATACTTTTTATTCTTGTTATTAATAATAACAATAATCTATTTTTAAAATATAACTATATTTATGATTATAATAAAATAATAATTATAATTATAACTCATTTAACAATAATTATATTTTTTAATTAAATGGAGGTTGAGAATTTAAAATTATGGGTGCGAATTCATACTCTAGGGTTTCAATAAAATAAAATTGAGTATAAGGGGTTAAATAAAATTTTACAATTCAAAAAGTTTATAATATTCATGAATAAAATATAAATAACATAGCAAATAGGGGTTAGATGACATTGCACAGGCCGACTGTAAGTTACATTAAATGTAACTTAAGCGGACCCATATATATATATATCATAATTTTATTTATTTATTATATAACTGATATTGTACTTCAGATATATTTTAAAATTCTCCTTCTTCTGCTCTTGGATTGAGTTAATTAATTTTTTTTTTAACTTTTGTAAAATGTTATAGAGATAGTTTATGGCTAAAAATAATTTTATTGAATTAGTAGTTTTCAAGTAAGTTTATTTATCAATATCATTTAAATTTAATTTTTTAAAAATAAATATTTAAAAATTGATTTTGATTTTATTCACCCTCTATTTAAAAAAAATGAATTTTTTGAATTTAAGATTAATGGGATTCTAAATTTAAAAATTAATTTAAATTTTTATGTTTGGATAAAATACACAGTAGTTATACCATAACGATGTCCCCATGTGGATGGAACTAAAAAGTCAAAGGCACCCAAAAAGAAAAGGCGAGAGGACAAACCAAGTGGAGAATTAACATCCAACTTCCTAAATTGATTTTTAGTTTTTTTTTTAATATAGTTTCACGGTAATTTAATTTTATTCCTATCGATGTGAGTGGGGTTTAAATTTTAATAAAATAATATAAAAAATAAATACCCCTTAACATGTTTAGATGATAAAAATATAAGAACTATCTTATATATTTACCCTTACATATTTGATAAAATTACATTTAATTCTCAGTCAGTCAATATTCCCTAATAGAATGATTTGAAGCTGAACATGTTAAGGGGTATAATTATCTTTTTATTTTATTATTATTATTTTTTAAAAGATGATGAATGACACAGTAATCCTTAAAAAAGATACCTAGCACAAGGGTAACGGCTTTGGATGAAAAATAATTATATTACCTAATAACGTAGCTAGTTTAAATAAAATTCGGTATTTATGAGTAGTTGCTTGTTATGATGCAAAAGATTATGTAATTACAGGATAATTTTGTGCTTTTATTTATATAAATGCATATTAATGTATTATATTGCTTATAATTTTTTTTTCAAAATTTAGGTAATTTAATCTACTCTATCCATTTATGTGAGTATGGTTCGAATCTAAGTAAAAAATGTGAAAAATGTAGTTATATCTACTCTCTCCCTTGACGTATTGAAATGACAAAAATATAAAAAAATTATATATTTGTACTAAAAATTATAAAAAATTATATTATGCATGTTTAACGAAATTGTATTGGAGTATTTCCCAATTAGATGATCTGAAGTAGCTCACTCTTATAAATTAAATAGTACCCTTTCAAGCAGGGGTAAAAACAACGAAGAAAAAGATCGCTTTTATATTTTTATCATCTAAACATGTTAAGGGTGAGTAACTGTCTTTATTTCTGTATATTTGCACAATTAATGACATAGTAATCGCTTAACAAAGATACTCTCACACAACCTAACAAATTTGAATGAGAAGGTAACTAAATTACCTAATAACATATATAGATAGTTTAAATAAAGTTTAATGCTTCGAGTAGTTGATAAGGATAGTAATGGGTACCACCTGCTGTGGGTTTGCCATTATCTAATAACATATATAGATAGTTTAAAATGCAAGCCTACTTTGGGAGGAACTATAGAATATAATGTAATTAATTAACATAAATATAATATATGTAGTTAAATTTTTTATAATTATTAATTATATACTAATTTTTAATATATATATATATGTGTGTGTGTGTCATAACTTTATTTATTTATTATATAACTGACATTGTACTTCAAATATATTTTAAAATTCTCCTTTTTCTACTCTTCGATTGGACTAATTGATTTTTTTAAACTTTTCTAAATGTAATAGAGATAGGTTATGGCTAAAAATAATTTTATTAAATTAGTAGTTTTCAAGTAAGTTTGTTTATTTAATCATTTAAATTTAATTTTAAAAAAGTAAATATAAAAAATTGATTTTGATTTTGATTTTGTTCACCCTCTATTAAAAAAATTGAATTTTGTGAATTTAAGATCAATTAGAAACTAGATTTTAAAACTAATTTAAATTTTTATGTTTGGATAAAATATACAATAGTTATACTATAAGGATCTCCCCATGTGCATGGAACTAAAAAGTCAAAGGCACCCAAAAAGAAAAAGGCAAAAGGGCAAACCAAGTGGACAGTTAACATCCAACTTCCTAAATTGATTTTTAGTTTTTGTTTTATTATTTAGTCCAACAATAATTTAATTTTACTCTTACCTATGTGAGTGGGATTCAAATTTTAATAAAATAATATAAAAATAAATGCCCCTTAACATGTCTAAATGATAAAAATATAAGAATTATTTTATGTATTTACTCAGTTACCCTTATATATTTAATAAAATTATATTTGATTCTTAATCAGTATTCCTAATAGAATGATTTGAAAAAGTTCAACATGTTAAGGGGTATGATTATCTTTTTATTATATTATTGTTTTAAGATGATCATCGACATAGTAATCACTTAACAAAGATACTCTAACATAAGGGGTAACGGCTTTGGATGAAAAATAATTATATTACCTAATAGCATAACTAGTTTTAATAAAATTTGGTATTTACGAGTAGTTGCTGGTTGTGATACAAAAAATTATGTAGTTACAGGATAATTTTACACTTTTATTTATATAAATGCATATTAATATATTATATTGCTTATAATTTTTTTTATTCAAAATTTAGGTAATTTAATCTACCCTCTCCACTTATGTGAGTATGGTTTGAATCTCAATAAAAAATGTGAAAAATGTAGTTATATCTACTCTCTCCATTGACCTATTGAAATGACAAAAATATAAAAAATTATATATTTGCACTTGCATGTGTAACAAAATTATATTGGAGTATTTCCCAATTAGATGACTTGAAGTAGCTCACTCTTATAAATTAAATAGCACTCTTACAAGCAGGCACAAATCAGTGAGTTTTGTTGGATAATTTTATCATCCCTAATTGTTGCTATATCATGCCAAAAATTAGTAAAAATTTCAAATTAGTAACCGTGATAAATTTCTATAAAGTAATGTACATCAGTTCTTTTTATGTTATAAGATGTACAACATTTTGATTGATTTTTTAACTATTCGTTTCTCTCAGCGTTCGAACGAAGCAAACGAACTAAAAAATATTACTTAAAAAACATTCGGCCAAGCCTGCAAAAACATTGTGATACATGCTTAAATACGCTTGAAATTTAGAGTTTGGTCATTACTTAACTCCTAGTACCGACACATAAAAAGGCTATTAGCTTTTTAACTTTTCGTGATGAGATATTTTTGGCGACGTATAAAGTCGTGCGTATCTAGAAGCTGTAAGCCTGTAACAAGGGGCGATGTCTTGTCTTGTTGTCCGCGCAGCAGAAGAAGCAGAAGCTGCCCACGTATCTTCGCTTTTGTGAAAAAGTGCTTTTAATTGCTGGGACCCCAAACCAAAGCAATTGCAGTGGCTATCCTCTCCTGCCTAAAAAGTGCTTTTAATGTGTTTCGCGCTCAAGTTAAATGTATGGTTTGGTGGCTCTGTTTGGGCTGTATTTTCTTGACAATTTGCATTTTGCCGTCAACATTTTACAATAATCCTTCGAGCTCGAGAGAACTCTATGGTAATGTAATTTGCATTTGGAAGGATCTCCGAAAGGGTTTGGTTATAATTGGAGTTCTTTTTATAGTAGAGCACGAATTTTAGCCATATATATAAAGTGGTAAATAATAAATAATGAATTTTAATAAATTTTTTATTAGTTATTAGATAAATGAGAAATGAGATGAGGATGAAAAAATTATTTCCTATGTGGGAATTACCCATCTTCACCCCCACTAAATTTATTGAGAAATGAGGTGGGGAATGAAAATAAAATTTTTTAATGGGGTAGGACTCCCCACCTCTACCCTACCCCATTGCCATCCCTTTAACCCCTAGACACACTTAGAATAACAGTCTAAGTGTCCTGAGCATAGCTCGAAAATAAATATCAATTAAGGACAGGCCTCTACTTCCATATATTTACTTCTACTAATATTAAAAAGATATATCTTCCTCTATCCATATTTAAAGAAAGTGATTTTGTCTAAGTCTCTACTTACCCTAGTGTTATATCCCTAATTCCTGAAGCAGCTATTTTAGGAAATATTCGAATTTAGTTATATCTAGGATCTTGTCGCTATCATAATTAAACTGAATGAGCTTTCAAAAAAAGAAAAAAGAAATGTAAACCGAATGATAATTTTAAATTGCCTTAAGGAATATGGGATTCATGTCTCTTCAACGACCAGCGGTTCAGTCGAAGACAACAAAATTGAGTTGACTTTTTAATGCCAATTATTTTAGGCCTCTGCGAAATCTTTGACCAATCCTCTTTTTTTTTTTTTTAATTTGAATTTTTATTGCCTCGTCAATTTCTTCAAACAGTTGTACTGAACAATATGTTTTTTAATCAGGTAAAATATCAGACCAAATGTATTAAAATGGCCAAATGGGGCTTTTGGGAGTTGAAATGTGGGAATTTGACCAATTAAGAAGGGAATGGGCTCTATCACTGCCAAATGTAAGCTGAGACAAACTTCAAGCCAGCTTGATATTAAGAAGCACAAACAAAGACAGGCCGACTTGCCTGAGCTTGGTTCTTGTCAGAGGTTCCCACAAACGACAACAATACAGGCTCAAATTCGCCGGGGATTAAGAAGCCAGGTCTCATTTTTTGTTAAAAAAATCAAAGCAACACCATTTCAAGATAATTTGAGGCTGTCACCAGATGGTGTAAAATATAATTAAGTGAAAAACCAGTGGTTGTGACTTGTTCGTTGAAATCCTGTCAATAAATGCAGTCTAGTCCCTCACTTCCGGTGAATTCAAACCTGGATTCTCACTTGCAGCTTCCATTTTTCGAGTCAATTTTCACCTGTCAACCACATACAAAAAACTCTTCAGTGACATAATTCGTGGTATTGGCCGGTCTCCCCCATAATAATAAGAATACGAAGTTCATTGTGTGTGTGTATCCTTCTCTAATTCGGATGTACTCATTTTTTTTTTTCATGCGGACACGCTTTTAAGCCGCACGGTTTAAAAGATTCATATTTTAATTCTATTAAATTGCACGGCTTTATAGCGCATTAAAAAAGAACTCCATTAACCCACATGGCTTAACAGCGTGTCATCATTAAAAAAAATGAGGACGCTTGCACTTAAGAATGATATTATATGTGTGTGTATTCTATTTTCTGCTGAATTTGTCCAAGTCAATTCCAGGCATCTTATTTCTTTTTGGCATGAGAAAACATGAGTAAAAATTTGTTTCTTCCAAAAAAAATCAATAACATCTACTTAGATGTATTTCAAACTTTGAGTCACCAGGATAGCATTTTGCTGTAGTAGACATATTTAATGAGAGGCAATGAGAAAGGAAAGAAGATCTCAGGTTGAATATGACATCAGCGGAAGTTGGATGAATAGCTAAGGAAGCAAAAAATTAAGAGCTGAGGTTGAATATGACAAGCGAAATTTGTGTACAGGAATGAATACATATAAAGGGGAAAGAGAATAGCACCTGGAAAGGCTTTGTCTCTCCACAGAAACAAACAGTTTTGGGCTTCCATGTAATGAAGAAATGATTGAGGAAGTAAAGGCCTAAAGGATGCATTAAGCTTTACTTTAATCAATCCTTGACATCTCAACAGAGCATTGACCAGCCCATTTGGAGTCAAACCCACCACATGTAAGATAGTCATGTTCTGCAAGCAATTGATGCTAGCTAGTGCTATGAGGCCTACATCAGTTACCGAACAATACGATAAATTTATCTGCAGTAAAAGGAATAAACCACTGTTGTAAGTTTGGAATCATTGTCCAATGCATCAGAATAAACTGAACAGAAGAAGAGATTACCTGTTTCAGGTTTTGGGAGTATTGAGCAAGTGGAATCATTCCGTTATCATTAATATTGAAGCACTTCTTGATATCCAGCATTGCTAGTTGCCTACATCCCATGGCAATGGCTGATAGACCTATTGCCGAGATACGAGGGCATCCTCGAATTTCAAGAACTTTTAACCTCAAACATTCTGACAATGATATTAAGGAGGTATCTGTAATTCTTTCATTATAGGCTATATTGATCATCTCAAGGGAAGGACAACCATGGGAAACTGCCACAACGCCCACATCAGTTATCCCTGAAGACCTACATGAAGAGTAGAAATAAAGTCGTTGCAAGAATGAATATTATATGGCATGTAGTAGCACCAATAACATGAAAGGTATGCACCTGGGAGCTTTGAATAAATTTAGCCTAGACAAGATCAAGCTTCTTTCCTTTGAAAACAGTCCTATGAGCTCTCCTACAGAAAACTCTCTGCTCTAATGGAACATAATCTTGTAGGTTTCTTAACAACATAATAGAATTAAACACTACAAATAATTTGCTGGCAACGTTCCCAAATCAGAGGATTAATGAAAAACTCGTTAATCAAATAATAGACATTTCCTACAGTGATATCATACTTTGCACTAAGGTGAAAGGTTACAAACCTGTACAAATCAAGCTCCTTAAGCATTGAACAAGTACTTCCAACATGTTTGAGTCCCTCATCAGTTATATTTGAGCAGATTCCTAGTTTCAAACTAGAAAGTTTGGAACATCTTGAGATGGACTTCAGGCCTGCACAGATATTTCCCGAGTCATTCACTTAACTTTTAATTCACACAAAAGAAATATCAGGATCAAGGTAAAACCTTCATCATTGACTTCATTTTCCGTAATGTCCAATTCCTCTAAATATTGACATTGCTGTCCAATCAACACAAAGGCTTCCCATGAAACCAATTTACAACACTCCATTCTGAGAGAAGTGAGTGAGGTGCACGATTTTGTGATGCTATTGATAGAGGCATATGTTATCTTGCGACAACATGTGATATCTAACTTCCTTAATTCTTTATGAGATTGAACAACAAAGGAGAGTTCCTCATCTGTTACTCCTGAGCACTTGCTTAAACTCAACTCCTTGAGAGAACCATGCCAATTTCCAATAGCTTTTATCCCAGAACGAGCGACTGGACAATCTTCAAACTTAATTGATTGCAGCATCGGAAAATTATGCAGACATTTTGACAGATCTGCACTGACCTGAAAAACCATTGAAGATGTAATGAATGAGATAATACTTCATAATTGCAAGGGAGATAATACTTCATAATTGCAAGGGAGGTTACCCTAAGAAGTATCATACTTACCCAAAAGCTGTAAGCTAATATAAGTTGCTGTAGGTAATCAGCCCCTTTTATCAGAGAAGACAAACCCACATGACTTATATTCTGACACTTTGACAAGTTTAGAGCCTGTGAAAGTTTGAAAACATTGTTAGATAAATTTTAGAAGCCATCTTAACTTGAAACAGAACTCAAGATCTTACTCAAAATTCTCAAATCCATAAAATTTGATGTATGCAAAAGAAATATACCTTTAGAGACTTGCAACTGTATTCAAGGGATGCAAGGCCATCATCATCAATACCATGGCATCCCTCAAGAACTAGATCTTCCAGATATTGTAGTTTCACGACAGGTGGGAGACATTTCTCTGTTATCTGCAATATGAAAACATAGATTCAAGTTTCCATTCCTTTTATCTGGGAAAACAAAGAAGGTTGAATCAATTATTTGCTTAGTATTTAACACGTGTAGGTTTGTAGAGCCGGCTAGGGTATGAATCATAAATAAATTAGACATACTTTAATGCGCCCTCTTTATCACTACTAGGAAATATACTTCTACACAATCCAAAATTTAGTTTTCTCTTCTTTTCTTTCTGGAATAAGCTATAAGAAATCAAATTTAAATAAACAACATAGTGGTCATACATTTTCTCTGACTGTGGTTGAACAATGAAAAGGGAAGATGAGTTTACGACACAATTTTCAACAAGCGTAATCGATTTTGTAATAAGATTTTACTAACATACCATAAAAAGCAAGATTTTGAGGAATAGTTTGTCAACTATCATTTTACCCCCACTATCTAAAATCACTGCAGAACCGTGCATGACCCCAATACCAAAAACAAAAGATGACAGCACAATCCACTTCTTGAGCATCCTCAGAAAAGAAACTAATGTCATTATCAGGTCACACTGAACTAAAGAACATGATTAAAGCATCAACTATTGGACAACAGCAACAAGTAGTTTACAATACAACATTAAGAACATTCAAGCATCTATTTCACTTTAAAGTACAAAAATTAAACAAATGGCATGAGAATGCAAATCGAGTTAAAAGACCAACCATTACAACATCAACACTTAAAGCAAAACATGTCCTAGCAATCAATTAAATGGACTATCAACTCTTCCCTGCATAAGCGGAGAAAATGCGGGGATAAAGGAAATATAACTAACAAGATTTTGGGACTATTTGGGATTTACTTTTTATCTACCATTGTTATGGAATAAAACCATTGGCTGTAAAGTATAAGGGAACAGGTAATTAGCCAAAAAAAGAGCTGTACAGTAGTGCTATAATTATATAGTTGAATTCGATTGTTTGTATCTCAACTGATATGACATTTAATGTGTTGCTCCATTAACAAGGGTTAATATAATGAGCTAACACTTTACGTGTGACAATTAATGATTGGTGATACGTCACCTTCGCATTCAAATTATTGATAATAAAAGCTGAATTTGACTTACGGGTAAGTAAGAGAGATCCAAAGTTCTAATCTCCTGACATTTCAAAGCAACCAACTCCACCCCAAGATCAGTTACGCGAATGCACCACTTCAAGCAAAGCAGCTTCAGCTTTCTACAGCAAGCAGCAATGCGTCCAATTCCCAAATCAGTAATCAACTTACACCTGGCCAACCACAACCTCTCCAAATTCTTAGCCTCAGCAATCGCCGCAGCTGCCGCGTCACCCATCTCTGTCCCATTAGACAAGTCAATCTCAGTCAAAAATCGGCAATTCACAGCCAAACTCGACAGTCCCACTTTTGTAAACAACCTTGATCTCGAAAGATTTATGCTACGCAAAGTCAGCTTCCAGGATGATGATGATACAATGCTCAATGCGTCATCATTTGCACGGGGGCAAAGAGAGAGATCGAGTTGTGTAATAAAAGGATATCGAGCTGAGGTTCTTGAGAGAGTTTCTGCGCATAAAGGCTTGAGGATTTTGCGATGGCGAGACTCAATAGAGTAAAAATTTCTGCAAGTGAGGGAGAATGATTTTCTCGCAAATGGGTCGTTGTTAAGATGATCAAGAATGTTGAAAATGATTTCTTCTGAGAGAAAATCAAAAGGGTTGCTGTTTTTCTTGCTCTTTGCTTCCATATCTTTTTTTTTTTTTTTGTACGAATGATTTTTTTTGTACGAATGATTTTGATATAACTGTCAACAGAAAACGCAATGCCCGGTAGTTGGTTGATTGACTGCTTGATTCACTGAAGAAGAAGATCTTTTTATCAAATTACCATAACAGGCTTTAGCTAAATTGATCTCTCCTTGGATTTATTCTAATTTTTTGTATGGTCAATGACCAAATAGCCCTCATACTAGTTATTTATTTATCTATTATGCTAAAATTATATTCCTATAATTGTTATGCTAAGTAACTCCCTATGATGATTATACAGTTGCTTAGAGAAGAGATTTTGATGGTATGCTATTTATTTTAATAAAAGTATGCGTAGTGGCATCTTAAAAGTTAAAACAATCTTTATAATCACCGCTCCCAAAAAAAAAAATAAAACAAAAAATTTAAAATTCAGATTTTTTTTTAAAAATAGACCATTTGTATTAACCTATTTACGATACGCCTAGTGAATGCCAAAATACAGTGTAAATTTTAAGGGAAAATAATATAAGATTTCACCTTCTCTCGCATATTGTAACAAAATCTAATTCTAAGCTTTCTAACAAAACAAAACAAAGTCTGATATGTTCAAAGTACATTTTTAGTGTTTTAAAAAGTATGCCGCACTTGTCTAATAATTTCACCTAACCTTACTTTCTTAATTACTCATTATTATTATTGTTGTTGTTGTTGTTGTTTGTTGTTGTTGGTGGGATCATTCTATGATGCCGTGATTTTACGGTAATTAAATATAAATTATGTAAATAAAATATAAGACTTGTAATTTATTATAAAATAAAAAATAAATTCAAGAAATAGAATATAAAACTTATAAATAGAAGATAAAATAAGTAAATTAATATAAAATTGATAAATTGATGTATTAATAGAAAACAAAACAAAAAACTTTACTAGGCTTGAGTAAGGCTTCCAACTACTGGACCTGAGCTGCTCGATTCAATAGTTGGACTTATTTAATTAAACGTATTTCCTACAACTGTGCTCTCACATAGCCATACTTATTTTACTTTATTAAACTTCCAACAACTGAGCTTTCTTACCACCGTACTCTCTTGTAGCTATGCTCTCCAGTAAATATGCTTTCCTATAGTCATGCTTATTTGACTTATCCAAACTTTCAGATCCTTAGCTCTCTCATTATTGTGCTCTCCTATAGTCATGCTTATTTAACTTATTCAAACTTCAAGTTATTGAGCTCTCCTGTTATTGTGCTCTTTTACAGTCGTACTTATTTGACTTATTCAAGTTTCTAGCTACTAAGCTCTCTTACTATCATGCTCTTTTGAAGTTGTGCTTGTTTGACTTATTCAATCTTCTAGTTACTGAGTTCTCTTGCTATCGTGCTCTCCAATAATTGTGCTCTCTTGCAATAATGCTTAACTTGACTTATTCAAACCTCCAACTATTGAGCTCTCATGCTATCGTGCTCTCTTGCTCTCTTGTAGTTGTTGAGTATTAGAAAATGCATATTTATAAAGGAGAAAACCGTCATTTTACCTTTCAAGCCTTACTAACAACCCTTACTTTTATGTATTTAACCTTCTTGTAATTTAATTACGTGTGTTTTATTTTAATTAAGTATTTTATGTATTTTAGGGGCATTATAGTCATTTTACAATAAAGGAGAGATCAGACGGCAAAACGGACATCACTCTTGAACTCGGGACAAAACCTTGGAGGAGCATAAAAGGAAAAATGGCACTATTCACATGTACTATTCACGTATATCATCGATCACTCAGAATACTAAAAGGATTAAAGGAGTGAATGTGATTCACGTTGGCGAAATCGAAGTCGAGGAGATGGTTGAAGGTCTTGCTCGACAAATAGCATCATTATCGATTGCTAAATCAACAAAACCACATCTCATCAAATTAATAAAATTACTCCAACACATATAACCGGATGGAAAGATTTTTTCATGGGATTCAGAATGATCAAGTTCCTCAAGCCTCTCAATTTAGACTATACAATGGGGAGGATGCATTCCAGAATTTCAAGAATGTTACTCACTCCACGATTGAGCAACAAAACCGCACCATTGATGGACTACGAAATGAGTTGAGAGCAGGCTTCAACTCATAAGCTCAATCAGTTTCAAGCCTCGAGAAGATGGTAGAACAACTTGCTTCTTCAGTTCAAACCTTGGCAATGACTGTTGAGAAAGGCAAGTTTCCAAGTCAATCAGTGCCTAATCCTAAAT
The DNA here is from genome assembly GCA_030449895.1 of Citrus mangshanensis. Lineage (NCBI taxonomy): Eukaryota > Viridiplantae > Streptophyta > Magnoliopsida > Sapindales > Rutaceae > Citrus > Citrus mangshanensis. Next base: position 319,162 of record JASUUJ010000070.1, read on the forward strand.
GAGTACATGAAGCAAGTACCACGAAGTCAAAGCAGTCATGACCTTGCGAAAAGGAAAAGAAGTCGACAACAAAGTGGAGATGCCAGTGACAAAAGAAAATCAAATTGTACCTGTGAATGTTGAGGACTCATCACCGGAGGAGAAAAAAGAAATCAACCCATGAGAATACGTTCCCAAAGCTCCATTCCCCCAGAGGTTAGCTAAAGGCAAGAAGGGAAAATCCACAGGTGAGATTCTCGAAATCTTCAAACAGGTAAGTGTTAACATTCCTTTGCTTGATGCTATTAAACAAGTTCCATCTTATGCCAAGTTTCTTAAAGACCTTTGTACTAAAACGAGAAATATGCATGTTCAAAAGAAGGCATTTTTAACAGAAAATATTAGTTCTATACTCCAACACAAAATTCCTTTAAAATGCAAAGACCCAGGCTCCCCCACTATCTCATGTAGCATAGGGAACCACACAATTGAGAATGCTTTGTTGGATTTAGGAGCTAGTGTAAATCTATTACCTTATTCAGTGTTTGTGAAACTTGGACTTAGAGAATTACACCCAACTCCAGTGGTGTTACAACTTGCAGATCGGTCCACAAAAATACCTCGTGGTATTGTGGAGGACGTGCTTATCCAGGTATACAAGTTTTATTTTCCTGTTGATTTCATTGTAATTGACACTCAACCAATATAGGACTTTAGGAAGCACATCCCCATTATTCTAGGCCGACCTTTCTTGGCAACTGCGGATGCTCACATTCAATGCAGGACTGGAAATATGTAGTTGTCCTTCGGCAATATGACTATGGAGCTGAACATCTTCAACATTACCAAACAACCTCATAATGCAGATGATGGAATTGTTGATGTGGATTTAATTGAAGCATTAGTTGATGACACTTTTATTTCAAACCTTAGTGATGATCCTTTACAAATATGCTTAACTCACTTTGGTTTTGATTTTGATATTGACAGATTAGTCGATAAGGTCAACGCTCTACTTGACTCAGCACCATCTATGAACACTAATCAATAAAAGTCAAGAGTTGAACAACTAGCACCATCAGAAAAGAAACTGATTCCATCATCTGAATCACCACTGAAACTCGAGCTCAAACCATTGCCCAACACATTGGAATATGCATTTTTGGGAGAAGAAAGTACTCTACCTGTAATCATTTCATCATCCCTCAATGACGAACAAAAAGGTAAGTTGTTGGATGTTTTAAAAGAGCATAAAGGAGCATTAGGATGGACCATAGCAGACATAAAATGTATAAACTCAGTAGACTGCATGCATTATATTCACCTTGATGAAAATGCTAAATCTACTAGGGAAATACAACGTCGGTTAAATCCTAATATGAAAGAAGTTGTTAGAACTGAAGTCCTTAAGCTATTAGACGCAGGTATCATTTACCCAATTTCTGATAGTTCATGGGTTAGTTCGGTGCAAGTTGTCCCCAAAAAGTCAGGAGTCACAGTAGTTACCAATGCTGATAATGAATTGATACCAACTAGGGTAACTACAGGATGGCGTGTATGCATTGATTATAGAAAGTTGAATTCTGTCACACGTAAAGACCATTTTCCTTTACCATTTATCGATCAAATGCTTGATAGATTAGTAGGCCATGAATTTTATTACTTTCTAGATGGCTACTCAGGATACAATCAGATCCCCATAGCACCAAAAGATCAGGAGAAAACTACTTTCACTTGCCCTTTTGGCATATTTGCATATAGGAGAATGCCATTTGGATTATGCAATGCACCTACTACATTTCAACGATGCATGTTAAGCATTTTTTCTGATATGGTTGAACGACTCCTTGAAGTCTTTATGGATGACTTTTCTGTCTTTGGTGACTCGTTTGATCAATGTTTACATCATCTAACGCTAGTTCTGCAGAGATGTACCGAGAAGAACATAGTCTTGAATTGTGAAAAATGCCATTTTATGGTAAAACAAGGTATTGTTCTCGGTCACATCATTTCGAGCAAAGGTATTGAGGTTGACAAAGCCAAGGTAGATCTCATTTCTAATCTTCCTCCACCCAAAACAGTCAGAGAAGTAAGATCTTTCCTTGGGCATGCTGGTTTTTATAGACGTTTCATTAAAGATTTTAGCAAAGTTTCTAGACCTTTATGCAATCTACTTGCTAAGGGTGTACCTTTTGTCTTTGATGATTTATGTCTTGTTGCGTTTGAAAAATTAAAGCATTTGTTGACATCATCACCCATCATTCAACCCCCAAACTGGAGCTTACCATTTGAGCTCATGTGTGATGCATCTGATTATGCAATAGGAGCAGTATTAGGACAAAGAGTTGATCGAATTCCCCACGTTATTTACTATGCTAGTATGACATTGAATGATGCACAGTTGAACTATTCAACTACTGAAAAAGAAATGCTAGCAGTAGTGTTTGTATTAGAGAAATTTCGATCTTATCTCATTGGTTGTAAAATAATTATATTCACAGATCATGCTGCTCTTTAATATATTCTCACAAAGAAATATGCAAAAGCTAGACTAATTCGTTGGGTTTTACTTTTGCAGGAATTTGACTTGGAATTCAAAGATAAGAAAGGGATAGAAAATGTTGTGGCGGACCACCTCTCTCGTCTCCATTTTGACACAATTACAGAGTCTTTAATACTGAATGAGTCATTTCCAGATGAACAATTAATGAGTGTGGAAGTATTACCTTGGTATGCTGATATAGTTAATTATCTTGTTACAGGTAAACTTCCAGAGCATTGGACCAAGCAAGACAAGGCTAAATTCTTTACAGAGATAAAAAATTCCTTCTGGATGACCCGTATTTGTTCAAGTATTGTGCAGATCAAATTGTTAGACGATGTGTCCTAGAAAATGAAATTCAGAATATTCTTTCATTCTGCCATGAACAAGCTTGTGGAGGTCATTTCGAAAAAAACAAACTAAAGTTTTACAATGTGGTTTTTATTGGCCAACTATATTTCGAGACGCTTACACTTTCTGGAATGGGAGCATTACGAAGGAACATGATGCCACTAAATTCAATTTTAGTGGTTGAGATTTTTGATGTATGGTATTGACTTCACGGACCATTTCTCCTTCTTTTGGCCATCAATACATATTGGTTGCTGTTGACTACGTATCGAAATGGGTAGAAGCAATTCCATGCAGAACCAATGATCACAAGGTGGTGATAGGATTTTTGAAAAGCAACATTGTTTCGCGCTTTGGATTCCCTCGAGTAATAATCAGTGATAGTGGTGCACACTTTGTAACAAAGCATTCAAAGCTCTTTTGACAAAGTATTCAATCACTCACAAAGTGGCGACCCCATATCATCCGCAAACCAGTGACCAAGTTGAGATCTTCAATCGAGAAATAAAGCACATATTAGAAAAGACGGTGAGGCCAGATAGAAAAGATTGGTCATTAAGACTTGATGATGCATTATGGGCATATAGAACGGCTTTCAAGACCCCAATTAGGATGTCACCCTACAGGCTAGTGTATGGAAAAGCTTGCCACCTACCTGTGGAACTCGAGCATCGTGCATATTGGGCTATCAAGAAATTCAACTTTGACATGCAGCAGAAGAAGATTACAATAACTTGAAGAAATTCGCAATGATGCATACGAAAATGCCAAGATTTACAAGCAACGGATGAAAGTCTTTCATGACAAGCAAATTATGAGAAAATCGTTCACTCCAGGTCAGAAAGTGCTTTTATTCAATTCTTATTTGCACCTATTCCCAAGTAAGTTACGCTCTCGTTGGTCTGGTCCCTTTATTGTTCATACTGTTTTTTCATATGGGGCAATTGAATTTAAGGACCCAAAGAACGGTGTCACGTTTAAAGTTAATGGTCAAAGATTAAAGCCATATCTAGAGTACCAACCACATGGGGAAGACACCGAAATAAATTTGAGTGACCCACCAAATTTGAATTGATTTTTTTTTCTTTTTGGTGATTTGATTTTTCTTTCTTTCTTTATATTATTCTTTTGCTAATTGAAATTATTTTTGCATAAGTGTGTTTGTTTAACTATTAAGTTTTCTCTTATCATTGTTAATCATGAGTCTCATACTTAGACCGTTCCTCCTGAACATTCTTAAACCACTTCAACGTGTCAAAACTCATCTCAAAAGGCAGATTCAATTTTGTAAAACACATCGTATTTGGGCTTTACAACCACCAGAGTTAGTAGCCTATGTTGAGGGTTTAGAAAGCCAACTCAGAGACATTGAGAGAAGTGTTTACGACATCCAGTTGGAGCTTGAGATAAATTCAATAAGAGGACGATTTTAATTTTCTTTGTTTGTTTTAATTTGTTTTTTGTTTGTGTGCTTTAGTTTGTTACCCAGGTGAAGTGGCGGATAACGGTGACAATCAAGTCGGTTACTTGATTTCCCATAATAGTGGATTCTAGCGAAGCTTCACTTCCTCCCTCCTTACGATCTATAAAGCTCGGTCGAACGCATGCGATTGCTCATGAGGAATAACATACCTACCGACATCCGTTGGTTAATCGAGGTGAAATACGATTGGCAGTGAGTTACCTCAAAATTTATTGCATTCATGCCTGGTTGTGGTAAAGGAAATTATGCAAGAAAACGACGAGCTCGAAGAATTTCTGTTGCTTGTCATAAGTGTGCCAAAATGAGTTGCAATAAAAACCCATGTTCTTTAGGAATGGTGTCTGATAACAGGGAAGATAAGATTCAATTCATTAGGGATGGCTTGAATAAGGAGTCATTGGATGATATCGATCCTTTTGTCTCTTGAAACGCATCCCAGTGGATATGTGCAAGGAGCGATTCTCCAGTTATGGCCATTATTCCAGAAAGAGCATGCACGATATAGTCTCGGGAATCTGACTATAAACGACCCTGTTTGCCAGTTTATAAGAAAACTGGATGGGAAGCCTATCCTCGATCCATAGAGGGCGTTCAAGCCGTTTCTGGACGTAAAACCAGAGGAAGATATGAGCCACTATATCATTTTACTTTATTGTTATTTTATTTCACTATTGTTTTATTGTTTGCATTATTGTCTTTAATAATTTTATTACTGTTTGTTTTTTCCTTATTACTGTTTGCTTTTTCCTTTTTTACTGTTTCCTTTTTGACTCGTGAGCCATGTGCTTTACGCGTTATTTGACACTGACATGCCACCTCATACACAACTGTGACCCACTGTCACCAAGACTCTTAAATGTGATTTTTTTTGTCAAGCACTCACAAATTATTTTTGAGAAGTATCGCAATGGCAGCTACTCCCAATAGACAATTCAAGAACATTTGTGTGCTTTCTGGATTTACCTATGGCAAACATAAAGAGTTCGTTGAAGCAGCCATAGATCTTGGCCGAAGCATAGCAGCGAGAAAATTACACTTGGTGTATGGAGGAGGTAATCGAGGGTTATCAAAAATGGTCTTAGAAGCAGCCTTTATCAGAGGCAGCCAAGTGTTAGGCATCATCCCAAGAGTTCTAAAACCATTGGGCAGTTCGTCTGACTCATCAACTAGAGAAGAGTTAGTCGTCTCAGGTATGCAAGAAAGAATAACTGAAATGCTTAATCATGCTGATGCTTTTATTTTCCTTCCAGGAGATCTTGCAACACTAGAGGCACTTATCACACTAGCATCTTGGGCCCATCTGCACATTCACCAGAAACCCATCGGTTTGTTAAATGTCAATAACTTTTATGATGGCTTTATCGCATTTATTAACCATGCAATAAAAAATTATTTCATTCCCTCTAATGCGAAAAAAACTCTTTATTTGTGCTCACACTGCTAATAAGCTACTTGATATGTTACAAGCTTATAGACTGAAGCCAGACCCCTGAACCTTTGTGTTGGAGCGTCCAAATAATGATGGTAAATACAAATTAGATTTAACTCTTCGCCTGTAAATATTTTCTTCTGTGTTACACCACCCAGGTGATGTCTTCTAAACTCTACTTCTTTCCTTTAAACTATTGAGGACAATGTTTCGTACTGGTTGAGGGAAGGGAATAGTCGACAATTGTGGAATCTTGGTTAAGTTTTTACTGATTTTTTGTTGTAGAAACTAACTGTTGCTAACATTGTGTGTTGAAGATGGCTGAATATGGAGTGTAGTGACTCTAGAAACGCATCTACATCGTTTAAAAAATAATAATAAAAAAAATAAAAAAATTTACAGACATTTTCTTTTTCTTTATTAAGTTTTTATGTTTCTTTTTAATTTCTCCTATATAAATATACATTTTCAAACTTTTGAGCTTATAAAAAAAAATCATTTTCTTTTTCTATCATTTTAAGTGTAACTTTTCTAATTAGTTTTTCTGCATCATTTTCGCATTTCTACATGCATATTTTCCTTTCATGCTTAGAATAGGTTGGGGGGTAGAATGTTGTTTGAAAAAAAAAATTGTGTGATTTGTTTTAACATTGGATGACATGATTAATTTCAAATTTTAGTATTTGTATTATCTTTGGTCTTAAGTGATGTTATGTTATGTTTGCTACTCTACATGTTGATGTCGGAGACAAATGTGAGTTGCTTGAAGGAATGAACATGTCATAATAAGTACCAAGTGAGTTTTTGAGCCTATTATTTTTCTTGGAGAATAACCCTTTTGCCCATTCTTTATACACCTTAGCAGTTTGTTATTTTACACATGATCTATAAATTGCTTTTGAGTTAACCCTTAAAAAAAATTGTAAAATAAAAAAAAATAAAAAAATGTGTGTTGTTACATTGGGAGGCCCATCTAACTAGTAGATATGGATAATTATTTAGAGCCCTAAAAGACGATGGAAAGGCCATCTTTGATCCGTTTGAGCCTTTCTAGCCATCCCTTTTATTAAATATCCATAGTTAACCCTTTTGAGCCTTTAAAAAAAAGAAAAAAACCTTTTCTTTGTCAACTTATCATCTTGACCCACTCCGATTTGGAGTATTACCCGATGTCTTATAAGTTCCATCGCCTATTTATGTTTGAGAAAAATATAAATAATTATTTTGTTCAAAGAAGTTATGCCAAATAAAAGCAAAAAAAAAAGAGAAAAAAAATAAAAGTTGTTGTTTCAAAAGAATAAAAATAACAATAATAGGTGAAATCCACCTTGCAACTTCCAAAAAAAAAAAAATCTCTGCATTTTTCTCAAACATACACTTTATTTTCCTTATTTCCCTTCTTTGTTAGCCATATCCCTAGCGTACGTTACGTCCTAATAAAAGTCCTTCTTGATTTTAGGAAACTATAGTTTGAAGTAGAAGCTAGTTATATGGGCTAAAAAGATGTAGTGATGCATAATAATAAAAAATAAATAAATAAAGTGGATTGACTAGCATTTTTGTTTGACTTGAGATCGTATTATTTCTAAGCTGAGGGCATATTTATTTCATTTTGGTGAGAGCATGTGATATCACTTCTTTATTATTTTCTCTCTCAATTACCATTCATTGGAGTGACTATTTTTATTGGGTTTAATTTATTTGTGAGAGTGTCACTACTTCCAGTGAGATTTTGGGGTTTGACATGTCATTCTTGAAAGTAGCTATAACAAAGTCTACTGGGCTAATTCATGTGGATGGTTGATGTGGGTGTGATGTTGCTTTAGATTGGAGATAATGCTTATACTTTTATTTGATTGTTATCATTAATCTGATTGAATAAACACGAGTGTTTCTAAAAAAAAAAATCATTTTGAATTTGAATTTTGTTTTCGCTTTATTTGCTAGAGACTAGCAATAAGCTGGTTGGGGGGTGTGTTGAGTATTAGAAAATGCATATTTATAAAGGAGAAAACCATCATTTTACCTTTCAAGTCTTACTAACAACCCTTACTTTTATGTATTTGACCTTCTTGTAATTTAATTACGTGTGTTTTATTTTAATTAAGTATTTTATGTATTTTAGGGGCATTATAGTCATTTTACAATAAAGGAGAGATCAGACGGCAAAACGGACATCACTCTTGAACTCAGGACGGTCGAAAACCTTAGGAGGAGCATAAAAGGAAAAATGACACTATTCACATGTACGGTACTATTCACGTATACGATCTTGTATCGCATTCACCACATAGACGGATCGATGACGTGGCATTGACCGATGATGTGGCATTGACTGATGAGGTGTCACGATCCTGTTGGACTAAAATTCTTATGTACTGTTGATGGTGACGTGGCAGCATATCAGTGGACGACAAATCTCGCATACGGTACATGCATCACACAAGATTATTTTCAACCAAACCGCATTACTGTTCATCCGAGTCAAACCGTTTTACTGTTCATCTGCGTGGTCAAACCGCGTATTGTTGACTGATGACGTGGCGTAATCCTAAGCGTCCAAACTGTTTTTAATCCGATGGCCATGATTTACTCCATGTATCTATAAAAAGGGGGCCTCCCCCCTAAGTTAATATCGCTGAATCCATTTTTGGACTCCATTTTCTGTAATTCCCTCTCCATCTTGTATTTTCTATGTATTTTAATAAATTCCCATTTTACCCTTAGTTCAATTATGAGTAGCTAATTTTCTTTTAAGCTTGGGTTGAAGGTGAAGTCTCAACATGTGTCATGGGCTTAATTTGGTAAATTTATTTTCTCTTCCCCTCTAGTTTTTGTGGATGTTTTGACTTCTCGTCGACAAATAATAATAATCTTGTCTAGATATCGCCTTAGTTACACCGGCTCTCTAGTATAAGGTTATTATTATTTGTGATAACCATATTGATTAGAGTGTGGTTCATGAGGTGTGGATTCTCCCCTCATGATTTAATTGGTATTAATAAGGAATATTTAGCCCATGGTGCATGTTGATACGGATCCAGATACCCAAGTACGTCATTTCAATAGATTTCGCTTCAATTTATTCTCGCCACTGCAATTTCAATTTTAGAATTTATTATCGCCATTTCAATTCCAATTTTAGGATAATTTAAATCACTTCCACCACAATTCCAACCACCCATTTACAAAATTAATTCTACATATAATTAAAATCCACCTCCTCGTGGGATCGACACTCGTCACCATTAGTCTATATTACAATAGATTCGTGCGCTTGCGAGTACATTAAAATTTGCACAACAGTAGTCATGCTTGTTTAACTTATTAAAGCTTCTAGCTACAAAGCTTCCTTGTAATTATGCTCTCCTGCAGTCATACTCATTTGACTTATTCACTTTTCCAGTTGCAGAGCTCTCCTATTACTGTACTTTCCTATAGTTGTACTCTTTTGCTCTCTCGCAATTATGCTTATTTGACTTATTCACTCTTCCAGTTGCAGAGCTCTCCTATTACCGTACTTTCCTATAACTGTGCTCTCTTGCTCTCTCGCAGTTATGTTTATTTGACTTATTCAAACTTCTAGCTATTGAGTTCTCCTACTATCATGCTCTCCTGCAATCATATTTATTTTGACTTATTCAAACTTTCAACTACTAAACTTTCCTACAATCATGCTTATTTGACTAAAATCATATTTTCACTTTTTGACCTTCCACATTTCTTATTATAACAACTACCCTTAACTATTTGAAGTTTGATTTATGAAAGTTGAAAAGAGGTAAAATTATTATCATTATCATTATTATTATTAGTATTATATATATATATATATATATATATATATATATATATATATATATATATATATATATATATTATATGTATATATACATATATATATGTATATATACACAAATTTCTCTTACATACAAATTTATCTTCTTCAACTCTCTGAGTTTAGATAACTTGTATGCATTTCTCTCTTATGACTATTTAGTACTTCTTTTCCTTACTTGAAATATTTAACTATTACACAGGCAATGTCTTCAGACTCTTAACAACTATTCTGAGCTAACCATTTGTGAATAACTTATTGAAGATGATGAGTACTAGACTATCATAAATAATCAGACTCCTTTTGTTGCAAATTTTACTTATACTACATTTCATCCCATATATTTTTTTTCCAGCTCTAGTTGAAGCATCAATGAAATCGATAATCACATGGGTAAAATATCGCTTGATCTCTCCATGTCTTTTATGGGGTAGCCAACTCAATTTGTCATGAAAAATGCTAAAGATAACAACGACCTAGCCATCCTCCTTCAGGAACTATCACTATACATCTAGATTTCTTTATGCATGGTGTTATACTTCTTCTGCATTATTTTTCTTAGGTACATAATTAGTCATTTTCAATGTGCTCCCGCCTAACTTAGCCACTATGATAAGTATGCACGTTCTTTAGAAACAAAGAAACCTTCCTAATCCCACATTCTAATAATTCTCATGGTTTTATCAACTTATAAACATTCTTAACCACAAAAAGTCCCCTCTTATTGAGAGTTCGTACTATGTATGCTCTTAGCCTAAACTTACTTATTTAATTATCTGAAAGAGATCACTTGGTAGGTCATAGAAAGATGCATGGTTTTTTGTTACTGGGAATTGGGAATTTGGGGGTTGTCATGACATATATCCTAAATGCAGAGTCCAAACTCATTTTGCACCCCAGGAAGTTTTTTGAGGTGGTTGTACAATATACCATTTTGTGACTTTCACTTACTTTACTTTCTTCTTTTTTTTCTTTTTCAATGACATGGGGTGACTAACTTGAAATATTAAGTAGACAATGAAAGGGATCTATTATTAGACATCCTTTATAACCTAAAAATTCAAAACCTAGGATTATCTCTTGCAATCGGGCTTCTTATCAATATTTGGTTTTACTCTCCTGCAAGTAAAGTCCATGAAAGCCACAAAATGGAATATTGTATAATCATCCTAGAAAGCTACTTGGGTTTCAGAAATAAGTTTGACTCGACATTCATAATATATGTTATGACAACACCCAAGTTCCCAATCCTCAATAGCAAACAACCATGATTATTTCTATGAGCTGCCAAGTGATCTCTTTTGGATGATTAAAAGAGAAAGTTTACACCAAGAGCATACATAATACCAATTCTTAACAGGACATCCCTTGTTGAGGTTAGAAATGCCCATAAGTTGATAAAACCATTGAAATTGTTGGAATATGTGACCAAAATATTTTTTTTGTTTTCAAAGAACGTACCTGCCTATCATAATGGACTGGGTTAGGTGGGAGCACATCCAAAATAACTAAGCATATATCTTAGGAAAGGATGAAGAGAAAGTCTAATATCATGCGTAGAGAAATTTAGATATATAATAACAACTCTTGGAGGAGGATGGCTTGCCTAGTCATTATCTTTACCTTTTTCAAGAGAAATTGAGTTAGGTACACAATAGAAGACTCAGAGAGATTTAAGCGACATTTCAGTCATGTGATTATCCACTTTATTGATAATCCAGCCAGAGTTAGCAGAAAAGTGTTTGAGATGAAAAGTATGAGTAAAATTTACAATAAGAGTTGGCTAATTATTTATGGTAGGCTGGTAATCGTCATCTTCAACAAGGTATTCACAAATAGTTCGATCAGAATAGTCCTCAAAATCTAAATACATTATTGTGTATTAGTTAAATATTTCAAGAAAAGAAGTACTAAATACTCACTAGAGAGAAATGCAAACAAGTTATCTAAACTTAGAGAGGTGAAGGAATGAATTTTGTATGTAAGAGAAGTCCAAATAATAATAATAATAATAATAAATAAATAAATAAATAGTGTTAGCTCTTTTCAACTTCCGCACATCATACTTTAAAGAGCTAGGGACAATTGTTGTAACAAGATATGTGGAAGGTCAAAAAGTGAAAATAAGATTTTAATCAAACAAGGATGATTACAGGAGGGTACAACTACAGGAAAGCATGATAGCATGAGCTCAGTGGCTAAAAGCTTGAATAAGCCAAAATACTCATGATGTAGGAGACCACAACAGTAAGAAAGCAAGAATAATAGGAGAGCTTAGTAGATGAAAGATTGAATAAGTCAAATATACACGATTGTAAGAGAGCACGATAATAGGAGAGCTCAATAGCTGTAAACTTGAATAAGTCAAATAAGCATAGTTGTAGGAGAGCATAACTACAGGAGTGCACAATAGTAAGAGAGCTTGCTAGAAGCTTGAATTAGTCAAATAAACATGATTGCAAGAGAGGACAACTATAAGAGAGCATGATCGCATAAGAGTGGACTGCAGGAGGGCATGACTACATGAGAGCACAACATCATGAGAGCTAAGTAATTGGAAACTTGTATAAGTCAAATAAACACGACTGCAAGAGAGTATGATAGCAAGAGAACGTGAAAATTAGACGCTTGAATAAGCCAAATAAGCACGACTGTAGGAAAGCACAATTGCACAAAAGTATGAAAGCAAGAGAGCTTAGTAGCTGAAAGTTTGAACAAGTCAAATAAGCACAACTACAAGAGTGCACAATTACAGGAGAGCACGATAACAGAAGAGCTCAGTAACTGAAAACTTAACAAGTCAAATAAGGACAACTATAGGAGACTATAGGTGTGAGAGATAAGTTTAATTCAATAGCCCAACTGTTGAATCTAGCAACTGGGGTCTAGTAGTTGGAATCCTTATTCAAGCCTTATTAAATAACATTTGTGCATTGTCAATTTATTCATTATAGTTATTAATTTTTAAACATAAGTTTGTTTTTAATATATGATTGAATTAAATGGAGTAATATATAATTTAATATTTGAATAACATTTATTTTTAGTACAATATTTTTTTATATGCATTTTAGTAACTCCAAATCAAAACCCTGATTCCAGCCCTGACCACATCATATGTGTTACTTGTCTTTTTTTTTAAAGAAGTTTATAAGCATTAGACTTTAAAAAAAAAATTAAAATAATGACAATTCTTAAAAAAAAATGATACTATCTTTTAGCATAGAAAATTTACAATAAAAACTCTATTTCAAAAGTTCAATTCACAAAACTTTGCATAAAATTGTTTTTAGTTCTTCTACACCAAACGACTTTAGAGTATTTTTGCCATTCTACATAAGAAACAAGGGTAGTTTAAGGGACGTGAGAAAGGGTATTTTAGGAAATGAATAGTGATGACGCGTTTGTTGCTCATATAAAATAAATAAAAGGCGACAAAAGTAGTAACGATGTCATCTGGGGGCGTGATAACCTGAGGAAGGACAGATTCGAGGTGCACATGCTCGTACGGCTAATTTAATTATATTTATTAATTAATTAATGCATTTGGATTAGACTAATGTCACACTTAATTAAGTACCTACGTTTTTCTCTCTTACGCTCTTCTACGGCATGAGAAACTAACGCACCAATTACAGTTTCACAGCTGCTACTGGTGTTGGAGCGTGACCACACTCGCTCAGCTTAAGTATGTTTTGTGTTTTCTGCTACTGCAATTGTTACACGGCACCTTCTTTGAAGACGCAATATATGTATATAGATATGTCAAACTCTGAGGGATCCGATATATATATATATATATATATATATATAGAGTTTAATTACGTTGGAATAGTTTTAAGACGGAATATATTTTCAGAACCATACAATAAAAATTATAATATTTTTTTTATTTATCATTTTATGTATGTAACTGTAATTTATAATTTATCTTGAAACAACTCTAAGATAAACATTACTATATGTATATTTCAAAACGTTGATGATTATTCATAGTTATTACTTTTATAGTGAAGAAGTGTTTGACCCAATGTATTAATTTTGTCTTAATTAAGCTTGATTTAACATTAGAAGTACATTAATTTTTCTCGATTAATCGAATACTTTGTATGTAAATATTAAATATTTAATTTCATTCATAAATTTATTTTCTTCCTTTGAGTCTTAATAAGAATACTAGTTTTTATTATCGGTATACCAATTGGTTGTATAAAGATGATAAGATTTTACTAGAGCCAATTCCAATAGATTTATTGGAGGGTCTCATTAGCGTGCCTCTAGTTGAAATTGAACCATTGAATTTATCAATTATAAGTTGGGCGCTTTAAATATTCAACCATAGGTACCTTAGTAAGAATCCAGTAGAAATTGAACCTTCGAATTTGTCAATTATAAATTGGATGCTTTAAATATTCAGCCATGGATACCTTAGTGGGAATCCTAGTAAACTATAAATAACCAAATTTTAATTAAAATGAAATCTTCAGGATAAATCAATGCAATTCTAATGAAATTAATGAAAGAACATCAATTCAAGTTCTAAATTCTAAAATTGAGAGAGATCAATAATTCTCATTATTTCTTAGATTCATCTACCTAATTAAATTCAGTGGGATCTTTCATTTACATTTTCTTCTAATCAAGCATCAGGACTTCATCTTGCGGTGTGTACAAGGCCCAAGAACAAATTCACCACCTTATGGCTAACCGGCAATTACTAGCGATTCCAGCTTCGTACAAGCGAGTTGCAGGTTTCAATCCGAATTAAGAACGAGTTCTTGGAGTTAGCTCACCCTTGCGAGATCTCGACCCTTTGTCCTGGCCATTGTAACACGTGTGTCGCCCAAGGCATAAGGGGCACGATGACTTGACATCATCATCACCTTTCTTCAGCTTATATCACTGATAGCCTGCTCAGGGTTCCAAACTTGAAGGTGGCAGCTAAGCACGAGGGTTGCAATTGTTGCGAACCTTAATCCAACACCTTATGGCAGAGTTGACGATAGACATGCACCACCTATTCCCGCGTTCCTTAAGGCACTCCTGTCCTTCAAGGGGATTCCCCGACATGTCAAGCCCCAGGTAGGTTCTTCACTTTGCATTGAATTAAACTAGATGCTCCACCGCTTATGCAGGCCCCTGTCAATTGCTTTTGAGTTTCATTCGTGCAAATATACTCCCCAAGGAGGATACTTAATGCGTTAGCCACATCAGTGTATAGGTTGATAACCACAACGTCGAGTATCCATCGTTTAAGGCTACGACTATTAGTGCTTTCGTTTCACTCCCCCACCTTTCGTTTCTTAGTGCTTTCTTCGTGGGTGTTCTTTCCGATCTCTAAGCATTTCACTGCTCTACTGAAAATTTCCTCCGCTCCCACCTTTCTCTAACTTGGTAGTTTTAAGGATGACAATGGGGCTGGTTCAGGGCGGGGCACCATCTCGAATAATAAGTAATCCCCATACTCACCCCGTACCAAAAAATTTCTATTGGGGATAATTCGGGATTATCACCGATAATCCTTGAATGGAGCAAAGATTAAAAAGGATGCTGGATCCCTAGTTTGGTTAGTTCTTAGTAAAATTAGGTTCTTTTTGGATAACTATTTATTAGAGAACTTAGGCCATTAGCATGCAAGAGCAGCCAAACTGAGTTTGGATAATTTATTTATTAGGGACTGATTTTGAAGCTGGGACATTTAAACAGTTCAAATGATGTTCCTTTTGTTTAATCTGATATTTTCAAGTGTTTGAAACTTATTCGGAATTTATGATCAATCTGCAGTCTATAAATCCCCAAACTTTGTGCAGAATATGCATGATATTTAACAATCTGCACAACTCTCCCCCCATTGACAAAATATATATTGCCCAAAATATATATTAAATGTTTCTCTTGTCAAATACTCTTAACTTAAAAACTCTTGTAGTATAAAAAGGATGGTCTTTTCCTCGAGGAATCGAATTATTGAAAGATTATTTTTTCTTATAGAAATTATTGAAAGAGGTTAAAACTAAGAAAATACTGCCGGAATCATCTATGATAAGAAATTAAAAAATATTTAAAAACATGATAATTTAATGAATTTAAAAATATTTCGGATTTAGGTTCTAAGACTTAAAAAAAAAATTCCCTAATCCAAACCCCAAATTTCTTTGGGTCTTGGCCCTATTTCCAAAATGGCCCGATTTTATTTTTGAGATATTTTGGGGCTCTGACCGGACCTGAATTCATCGAGGGCCTATGAGTTCGAGGGTGGTGGAGAATATTGCTATCTCTTGGTAGTTTCCACTGCCTGTCGAGTGTCGAGGGCCAAGCCTTAGAATTTGACAGCAGACTTAAAAAGCCACCTACTTATGCTTTGTGCCTAATCAGTCCAGATAATGCTTACGTCCTCTGTATTACCTCGGCTGTTAGCACATAGTTAATCTTATTTTAAAGAAGTAATGATACAATTTATTTGATATAAGACGTAAATTAAATATCACTGATGATTTTTTTTATTAATTTATATTTTCATTCAACCATGAATTAACGCGTCAGTTTATGCAAAATAAGTTTGTCTTTTCTAAATACCATCATTACTTCTTCTTCGAGAAAAGAAGTTCATGACTCATGGGCCTCCTACTTCAATCCGGAGTTACCCCGTCGGGCTATCGCCCGTAGCAAAAAATTTCCCACTGATGGGCTTTATCTTATTCCCAGTGAGGTTGATCATCCTCTAGGCCTAGCTATAGACCACCACCTTAGTAAAAAAAAATCAGTATTATTGAATAATGAAGTGTCAATGTGATAACATTTGTTATACTGATTATTGTTGCTTGACTGTTCGTTCCTTCCGTTTCATAGGTTTTATGTTTTAAGAAGGATTTTATTGAGTTCCCAGCGAAGTAATAGAAGAGTTTATAAAGATGGAGGAACAAGTCCAACAATAAGAGAGCGATTCTGAACACAGTTATAAGGATATTAACAATGAGAAAAACATTGGAAGAGCACCCAAATTATTTCGCCTTACTTTAAATGGACCAATATAAATACTTATGAAACTTTTTTATTGCTTGCCTTGAGAGATTTAGATAGGACCATCTAAGTAAGATTATTTAATAAAACCATATCACATGTTTAAAAAATTCTTCATCATTATCACTACCGTAAATGGTTGGTAATATCTTAGATTGAAAAGAAGAGGTCTAAAGTTCTACTCTTTAGTAAAGATTAAACAAACATGAATCTTGTGATATCCTTTAGCATATTTTGAAATTTGCCGTTTTTAAAATTCTGCAATCGAACTGCAGTCATGGAAGCTCCAAGCATCTCACAACAATATGAAGATTAGAAACGTGTTTAATAGAAGAAAACAGCAAAATTGTCCCACAAAACAACGTTGACTGCAAAAATGTACACAATCGTTTACCGAACTATGGAACAAAGATGGCGTATAGTCAGCTGAAATTCAAATATTCAGTTTCACCAGAAAAATATGAGACAACCATAGAACTGGATCTGTATTTCACCAAATTAGCTCGAAGCTCTACATGACTACAGTATTTTGCGAGTACTCTTCGACTATTACATATTCTCGGCGCATCCAAGGCAATCAGATAAAGCAAGAAATTAAGAATACAGAAAAAAAGGGTTGATCATTTCTTGGCGAAAGTGATAGCCATTGGATTCTGTGGGGTGATTTTGAAACCCTGAAGGGCCTGCATGGCCATGGATGACTGCACATCATCTTCAAATTCTACAAAGGCAATGCCTGGCTTTGCTTCAATCATTCGAACTTCCTTAAATCCTGGATATTGCTGGAAGAGCATTTCAAGCATTGAGCTGGTGGTTTCGTGGGGCAAATTCTGTATGAACAGTATATTATTTGGAGCAGCAGCTTCTTGTGTATTTGCATTTCGAAAAGAGGCCTGCACATAATACAGAAAATCTACCATAAACAAAACATGTCAAGTAATATTCTGAAATACAAAACCTACCCTAAACAAAACATGTCAAGCAATATTCTGAAACACATGGACATTTGCTTTTCGCAAACAGAGGTGTTGAAGGCATGGCTGACGGATTTAATACGAGATACTGCAAGTGAGTTCTTGTTATCCACTAATTCCCATCCAAAATCCAAGACTTCTACAGGTCATTGTAGACCCATAGAGATGATCTATAACCATCTTTTAAGGAAATCTTTATCATAAATCAATCTTTTAGAGAATTCATTCATACTGAGGTGAATTGCTCAAAAGCAACCCCCATGGTTACAGAATTATGAGCCCATATTATATTAAGCTCATTCCCATGCAGCATTAAACTGAGTTGGCAAAGAGTAAACTTACAGCTGTGCCACCATTGCTTTGAGCACCTGTTCCATTAGCCATAGAAGATTGCTGTGCTTCTTCAGCACGCCTCTTTCGTTCAGCTGCAGATGCAAGTTTAAATCAACAAAATTGCAAATAACAAACTATCAGTCAAATGAGGAGAAAAATAACAATTATTTTTCAATCACTGGTTAGTAGGAAAAACAAAGAGTGTTTGTTGATTAAGAAAATTTAATCAAAACTGTGTTATCACTTCTGGCCGGTTGAAGGCTTTTCCATTTGTCTTCAAATAAAAATCAAAATGATGATACAAAGGTTTCCCCATACAACAGAATTATGAAATTGCCTAGTAAGAAAATAATGTCCCATGAAACTAGCCCACGGATGTCTCTTGCAGTGCACGTTCTAAATTACGATAATTGTTAACCAGGGCTACAGCATATAGCAAGTAATTTTACTTAATACCATAATGTCATGTCATTCCATCAATAACAAACTACCTTGAAACTTCACAAAAATTCAAAAATGTTAAGTGAATCACTGAAGAATACTAGCGATGAATCCAAATGAAAGATAGCCCACAAACCTTTCTCTTCTTGCTTTTTCTTCTTTTCTCTTGGAACGAAGCTTCCATCTTCTTTAGCAACGCAATCTGACTTTGACTTAGCATATTGTATACGCTGCACCACATCAATCACGTATCAGGTCATATTCAAATATCAATTCTGACCAACTTACATATAAAGGACATCCTGAAACATATAATTGGTACTGCAACTGTGTGCATCGTGCTCTCAATTCCATCGTAGTGATGCTAAATTTAGATCAGATTCTTTACATGGAGAAAATACCATAAATCTCAATTACAAGGTAGGGGTTATGTGGAGCAAAGACAATAAAATATTGACAAAACATAGAAAACCACTACAGATGCACGATTATGAAAGTATTATCAGTTAAAAGTATCATATTTATAAATCCTAAAACAAAGGCCTCATAAATAGTTCATCATGAAGTATTTGAAGCTGATGTCAAAAAGGGATTCTTTTCATCAAGCTGTTGTAAGATAGGAACAAGGCATCAGCAATGTCAACAAAATAAATGCTTACAAGAACTAGACTAGAAAGGTTGTTATCATCAATGTTAACAAACAGATGCTTTTGAGGAAAGGTTAAGTGAAAGACATCAAGTGTTTCCAACAATATCAAGTTCCCGAACTTCTCAGGAAAGTCACCAATCATAAATCCATTAGCAATTTCATGGTACCAAAGTCGGTATGTTTATGGTTGCCAGGCTGACAGTTAGAAGATTTGTGTTATTAACACTCTTAAGAGTAATGCTAAGTACAGGCTCTTTATCTTTTGGACACCAAAATCATTTTCTGTACTCTGCTATTACCATAAATCAAAAGTAGTTGCACCACTGTTAAGCAATATATCAAAAGCCAACACTTGTTCACTCCTAATTAAGTAAGACCATTCTCCTAAGGTACATGATAATTCTCAGCTGTGAACCACGCTAATATACACAAGTATTTAGCATACCCAACAAAGATCAAACAAGTTCACCAAGATTTTCCTAACATACTAGTAATAAGATTCAGCATGTATGCTATTTTGCATCATTAAGCATCAAAATTTAATAAGAAAACCAATCAAATTAAAGAGGATGGAGTACAAACTTAGAATTAAATGTCTAAATGATTCCACTAACAACAATGAGATCCAATAAGAAGTAAAATAACTATCACTGCCAGTTCCATTTTGCAATCTTGATAACTAATGAAACATCTGAAACTCAAATTCACAGAATAAAGCTAAGTGGACAGGCAAGTCAGGATTAGCTTCAAAATGTTAAAGAACTTAATGCATGTGTCCGCAAACCATCTATGAGAGCACAGCAGATTATTCAATATATATATATATATATGTATAAAATTGAGATTAATAGAGATTACCAAAACCCACCATAGGCTTATCATAAAATGGAAAATTCTGCATTTGCCGCACTGCATTACTGGCAGCTGTCACTTCGCTAAACACAACCCATGCTTGTCCTCGAAGCTTGGGCGTCTTCAAGGCCACAACATCGAAAATCCTCCCATATTGTGAGAATAAACAATAAAGGGACCTCTTTAATTCTGTAACCAAAAATAAAACATAAAAAAAAAATCGGTACATATCACACTAATCTCATTGCAAGTTTAACACTGAAATTACAGCCTACCCACATACATATTCACAAAATTTTAACATAAAAATAGTAAATTTTCTAATAATAGTAAATCTTCTTACAAAATTAAAACAATGCTTATACCAAAACCCTAATAAGATAATAATAATAATTAGGGCTACAGTTACCTTCTTTCTTGATCTTTTCATTGAGATTTTTAATGTAAATCGTTTGATTAGGAGGTATATCTCCAGTAATCATGGTGACTTTCAATTGAAGCTCTTCAGCTCAATCAGAAACCCGAAAAACCCTGAGACCAAAATCTTGAGAAGAAATTTTTATTTTTTTATTTTTAAATCTCTGCTTCGGACCGAGACTGAGCCCTAGCCTATTTTTTCGCTTGTGTTATGTTCATTAATTGGGCTTTCACTATTTTATCTGTCAGGCCCAGGTGAAGTAACAACATTTGTGTCCCTGTATTTTAACAAATTTACTTGAAAATATTTTTTAAGCATTTATTTTATTCGGGTGGCTAAGCGTACCCTGCCGCCAAATTATGTTAAAAATATTTAGCCCGGTTGGCCCAATAACCTTAACACGTGAATCATGAAATTGATGAACGATGATAATTGCTAAAGTTTGCACCAAGAAAGATGATTATATAACACTCAAAAGTGAGGTTGATGTCTAGTTGTCTACTACTAGTGGCATGTTTTAATTGTGCCGTGAAACTTCGAGCATAATCATACATAGCTCTATATGTTTTTTAAAATGCTTTAGGGATCTCATTGTCATCATGAGTCTATCTAGCTTTAGTAAGTGCTAGAGATTATGATCTTAATTCAAAACCTTTTAACACTTACTAGAGAGCTACAATATTATTTTTCAAAATTAAAGAAACATGGTCCCCTCCCCACATCAATGAAATCTTAGTTATTCTTGCTTTTGATGCCGAATTTACATATGTTTCTAGAAAGAATTTTATGGCATTTTTTTAGGGTAAATTTTATAACTCTTGTGAAAGTGGTTATTTAAACTTTAAAAATTTATTAGAATCTATCTCAATTGCGATATATGTATTACAAATTAGTTCAACTAGTAATAAAGTTAGGAGAGTCCAAAGTTCAAATTCACGCTACAATAAAAATATAAAATAATGACATGATGATTCTTCTTAACAATGGTCATAATAAATTTTCAACTAGTATATGTGTACGTATTATGTAATGTCTATAGAATAAGTTACTTTGTTTATTTAAGAATTTGTTTGTAACTATTGTCCTTCAATTTAATTTTAAAAACATAACAACTACATTATTTGAGGCACACTTTCTGCTTTCTTTTGAATTGAAATTTGATTTTGCTCCAAATTTAACTTCACCGATAACCACTACAAACTTTCACCCACTAATATTACTAACTTGTAATTTTTTTTTCACAAGAATTTTAAATTAAAAATCACAACATCTCAATTCTGATGGACTCTAAGACACGAGGATGAAATATTGAGCATTAGGGTTTAAGATTTATTTACAAATTGCAGTAGAATACCTAAAATATATATAGAGGTCCATACACACACACACACACAAACACATTTGTTAAGGGGGTATGGCATTAAGTAAAACAAGGTGGTCCACATGTCTTTGTGCTTCCTCCAATTCCAACTTTTATCTGCAATTGATTGAAACACTAGCTAGTCCAACTGCTGAAAGAGAAAGACTATTAGAAGCTACAATTTTAAATTACAATATGAAGGTTTTCTGATAGTGATTCTGTTAATAACGCAGCACATAGGTCCCATTCCAATTCTATTGCTTTACCTAATTTCCTTTCCATGAGTCAAAAGGATTATTAAAGCTCTTTCTTCTTTTTTTCGAAGGGTAAAGATATGTTCAGAAATAATAAGAAATGAAGTAACTAGCTCGAATGTTAACAAACAATAATTGTCGTTTAAAACCTTAAGTCTTAAACATTAATTTACTTTAAACTAAAGTGATGATAATGTACTTATTTGATCGAAAGCTATATATATATACATACACATGTTGGGTCCATCTCATTTGAGTGTCTCAAGCCCAACGTTTAATAAGTTTGGGTAATTAAATAACTAAAGAAACATTGAGGGGCTAAGTGAAATTTTACAATGAAATTTGGCTATATGAAGAAGAGAAAGTGGAGGCGGCACTAAGGTGACGTTTGTTTTTTAACTTAATAACTTAAAGTGACTTAACTTAATTATTTAAGTTAATTAGAAGTGTTTGTTTTTATAACTTAATGAGACTTTTTAGATAATTTTGACTTAATAAAATAAGCCAATTTTTTTAGCTTTTTACTTAATGGAGAAATCTAAATTAAGTCAATTACTTTCTAATGTCAAAAATATCCCTGCTTTATAATTTATTTTTCATGTCTATCTCAAAACTCACCCATAGACATTTACCCCACATAAAAATTTTCTTATTTTTTCTTTCTTATATTATATATGATAAAATTTAAAATTTATGGTATTTTATATATTAAATTTTTAAAATAATTATGTATTCACTTGAATATAGTTTTACTTATAAATGTTAAAATATTGTGGTATTTAATTTATTATTTATTTGACATTCAAATTTAATAAGGATACAAATGTAAAAGTATATATTTTCAGCTTTTTAAGTTAAAAAAAAACAACTTAATACTTATTTTTCGAGATTCAGACAAAAAAATAAACATATTATTCAGATTCTATCTATCTAATTGAATTAATTGCATTGAGATAAAAAAACAAACGCTACCTAACTCTTTTTTTAGAGAAGAAAAAGATGGGAGAGAAAGGAAGAGAAAGTATAGTTGAGACTATTTGGGGGTAATATTTTTAATCTTTAATTGGGCGATCCGAAGGCGAAATTAACTCTGTTTTTTACTAAATTTTGAGGGTAAGTTCCTGCTATCGTCCTCTACAATCCTACTGGTCTTAATTTTTATTTTATCACCTCGTTGACTATTATTTAAGATACCCACTTTTTAGAGGGATAATTATTTAGTTGTAACTGTAAATCAAGAATATTGAAATTCTTAATGTTCGTAGCCTCTAGTATTATTTAGAGAAGAATTAGTGCTATACTCTCATTAATATAGTGGAAGATTATATCTGACTACGGTCTCGTGGTTTTTTCCGCTTTGGGTTTTTCATGTAAAAATTTGTGTCTCTTGTGGTTGGTTTTTGCTTTGGATTTTGATGGTTTTTTTTTTGCCTATTTTTTTGTGGTACACATCCTATTTTAATCACACAAAGAGGGAAATAGTTTGTTTCTACTTAATTTGCAGCTGTTTGTGGTTGTTCATTTCCCAACATAGTGGTATCAGAGCTTCAGATTTTGTATTTTTATTACTTGTGTGGTTGAGATGGAGGAGTCCTCAGCATGCATGATTAAATTAAAATCATGAAATTATGGTATTTGGAAGTCTAGGATGGAGGATCTGTAATACATGAAATATTTACATGAACCCATTGAAGGCGAAGAAGCTAGACCCGCCGATTTAAATGATAAGAAATGGACTCAATTAAATCAGAAGGTCGTGGGTACTATTAGGTCATGGATTGATCAAAGTGTGTACCATTATATAGCAAAGGAATCCAGGGTTGATGCTTTTTGGAGAAAATTAGAGACGATTTATGAGCAGTCAACATCACACTATATAACTGAACACACTAGTGATTTTCAGGATTTGATTGATTAGTTGACTACTATGAAAATTATTTTAGACGATGAGTTATAAGCATTGTTTTTGCTTAATTCTTTGCCTGATAATTGGGAGACATTAGTGGTGTCAGTGAATAATTCAGCGTCGAATGAGAAATTAACATTGAATATGGTTACAGATAGGCTGCAGAATGAAGAATCTAGAAGAAAGAGTGTTGAAGTAGTTTCCTCTGAGTTAGATGCATTTGTTTCAGAAAAGCAAGAAAGACGGGGGAGAAGCCAAAGTAGAAATTCCCACCAGCAGAATAATGATAACCCCAAAGGAAGATTTAAGTCACAGAGTAGAAATATGAAGTGCTTTTATTGTCAAAAAATGAGTCACATTAAAAGGGAGTGTAGATTGTGGAAAAGAGAAATGGCGAAAGAAAATGGTAATGCTAAAAAAAATGACAAAGAGAACGCTGCAACCATAGTTGATGGTGATTTGGGTATTTTTTATGATGAGAGCTTAGTAAATCTCACTTGCCATACCAGTGATTGGGTGATTAATTCGGGTGCTACTGCACATCGTGATTACTTTACATCCTATGTTGGTGATTATGGCCATTTCAGATAGGAACTGAAGGGCATATAAGATTGTGGGCATAAGAGATATTTGGTTGAAAACCAGCACTGGCTGTAAGTTGTTGCTTAAAGATGTTAGATATGTACCAGATATTCATCTTAATTTGATCTTTATAGACAAACTTGATGATGATGGTTATACCAACTAATTTGGTGAAGGAAAATAGAAGCTCACCAAAGACTCTCTAGTGTTAGCTAAGAGGAGGAAAGTAAACACTCTCTATGTAATAGAAGCCAAGATCAAGAAAAAAGATATAAATGTGGCTATAAAAGATCTGACATTAAGACATGGTATAAAAGGCCTTGTCACATTGGTGAGAAAGGGTTGGAAACTCTTGCCAGAAAATGATTTCTACCCAGTTTTGCAGGTATGTCCCTCAAGACTTGTGTTCATTACTTAGTTAGAAAGACACACAGAGTAGCTTTTAAAAGTTTTTCTCCATCTAGAAAGTCACAAATACTTGATTTGATTCACACTGATGTTTGCATGATGCAAACTAGATCAATATAAGGTGCACTTTATTTTGTGACTTTTATTGATGATTGTTCTAGAAAATTGTGGGCTTTTACTTTGAAATCTAAAAGCCAGGTGCTTGTTATATTTAAGTTTTTCCATACTTATGTTGAGAGAGGGACATGAAGAAAATTAAAATGTGTCAGGGCAAATAATAGTGGTGAGTACAGAGGACCATTTGAGCAGCATTGCAGATCTCATAGAATAAGACTTGAGAAGACTGTACCAAAACCCCGCAACATAATGGTGTTGTAGAAAGGATGAACATAACAATTGAAGAGAGGGTCAGGTGTATACTTTCTGATGCTAAACTTCCTAAATCTTTCTAGGCGGTGGATCTGCATACTGCAGTTGACTTGATTAGCCTTTCTCCTTCAGCTCCATTAGATGACGATGTACCTGAGAGAGTTTGGACTAAGAAAAATGTTTCTTATAAACACTTGAGAGTGTTTGGTTGCAGAGCATATGTTCACATCCCAAAAGATGAGAGATCGAAGCTTGATGATAAAGCCAAAGAATGCATTTTCTTAGGCTATGGGCATGAAGAATTTGGGTACAAATTATGGGATCCAGTGGTAAGAAAATTGATCAGAAGTAGAGATGTTGTGTTCCTTGAAGATTAGATAGTTGGTGATGCAAAGAAGAGTGACGAACCTCAGTCTTCTCTAGAAATTCCTATTATTCCAACTTCAGTTTCTCCACTTGTAGTTCATAATGAGCATATGAGAGTTGGAGAGGATAATAATGATGGTCAGCAGAACCAGTTGAGCAAACACCTCCAGAACTACCAGCACACCAGTTGAGCCAGAATTGAGAAAATCCATTAGAGAACGATGACCTTCCACTAGATATCCTCCACATAAGTATGTGATGCTTACAGATGAAGGGGAGTCCGAATATTTTAAAGAAGTCATGTCTTACCTGCATAAAAGTAAGTGGGTTAAAGCCATGCAAGAAGATATGAAATCTTTGAATGAGAATCAAACTTATGACCTAATGAAGCTGCCTAAGAGAAAGAGAGCACTGAAGAACAAATGAGTTTACCACAGCAGCATTATAAGGCTAAATTGGCTAGGAAGGGTTTCGGTAAGAAGAAATGTGTTGATTTTAAAGAAATATTTTCTCTTGTAGTGAAGATGTCTTCTATCTGAGTTGTTCTGGGATTAACAGCTAGTTTGAACTTAGAGATTGAATAACTTGATGTAAGAACAACTTTCTTGCATGGTGATTTAGAGGAGGAAATATACATGGAGCAACCTAAAGATTCAGTGTCAAAGACAAAGAAGAACTTGTGTGCAAGTTAAAGAAAAATTTGTATGGGCTGAAACACGCACCAAGACAGTGGTATAAAAAGTTTGATTCTTTCATGGAGAATCATGGTTTTAACAAGACTAAGTACGACCATTGTATTTTTGTGAAGAAGTTTGGTGATAATAATTTTATCATTCTTTTGCTTTATGTGGATGACATGTTGATTGTTGGTCAGGATGCTAGTAAGATTGACAACATAAAGAGAAAGCTTAACAAGTCTTTTGCAATGAAGAACTTGGGACCGGCAAAACAGATTCTTGGCATGAAGATTTCCTGTGATAGAAAAGTTGGAAAGTTATGGTTATTTCAAGAAGTACGTGTTGAAAGAGTTCTTGAAAGATTTAATATAAGCAATGCAAAATTTATTTGTTCTCCACTTATGGGCCATTTCAAGTTTAGTTCCAAACATTGTCCTATAAGTGAGAAAGAGAAGTAAGAGATGAGAGGTGTTCCTTATGCTTTGACAGTTGATAATTTGATGTACGTCATGATTTGTACAAGATTAGATATTGCTTGTGCAGTTGGTGTAGTCAGTCTGTTTCTCTCTAATCCGGGTAAAGTGGATTCTCATATATCTCAGAGACACTTCCAAGGTATGTTTATGTTTTGGTGGTGACAAACCTGTGTTACAAGTGTACACAGATACAAATATGGCGGAAGATGTTAATTCTAGAAAATCTTTTACAGTGAAGAATTTGGGACCGGCAAAACAGATTCTTGGCATGAAGATTTCCCGCGATAGAAAAGTTGGAAAGTTATGGTTATCTCAAGAAGCATGTTCTTGAACGATTTAACATGAGCAAGGAAAAATCTATTTGTTCTCCACTTATGGGCCATTTCAAGGTTTGTTCCGAGTATTGTCCTGCAAGTGAGAAAGAGAAGCAAGAGATGAGAGGAGTTCATTATGCTTCGGCAGTTTGTAATTTAATGTACGCAATGGTTTGTACAAGACCAGATATTACTCATGCAATTGGTATAGTCAGTCGGTTTCTCTCTAATCCGGGTAAAGAACATTGGATAGTAGTAAAGTAGATTCTCAGATATCTCAGAGGCACTTCCAAGGCATGTTTATGTTTTGGTGGTGAAAAACCTGTGTTACAAGTGTACACGGATGCAGATATGGCGGAAGATGTTAATTCCAAAAAATCCCTATTAGGATATTTGCGTGAGGGAGCAGTCTCATGGCAGTCCAGACTTCAGTAGTGTGTTGCTTTGTCTACCATTGAAGTAGAATATATTGCAATCACTGAAGTAGAATATATTGCAATCACTGAAGGTTGCAAAGAAACTTTGTTGATGAAGAATTTCCTACAAGAGTTGGGTGTGAAGCAAGACATCTTTGTTGTGTACTGTGAAAGTCAGAGTATCGTTGACTTTGCCAAAGAATTTGACATACCATTCGAAATCTAAGCATATTGATGTGAAGTATCATTGGATACGAGAAGTGCTTCAGAAGAAACAGTTGCAGGTTGAGAAGATACACACAACAGAGAATGAATCATATATGATGACAAAGCCATTGCCTAAGGAGAAGCTAAAAAGTTATATGCATAAAGCAGGCTTGGCGGTGCCCCTCATATGATCTGGAGGGGGAGATTTGTTGGGTCCATCTCATTTGGGTGGCCCAAGCTCAAATTTTAATAAGTTTGGGTAATTAAATAATTAAAGAAACATTGAGGAGTTAAGTAAAATTTTACAAAAAAATTTGGTTATATAAAGAAGAGAAAGTGGAGGCGGCAGTGACCCTTTTTTAGAGATGAAAAAGATGGGAGAGAAAGGAAGAGACAATAGAGTTGAGACTATTTGGGGGCAAGATTTTTAATTTTTAATTGGGCGATCCGAAGACGAAATTAACTCCATTTTCTTTTAAATTTTGAGGGTAAGTTCCTGACATCGCCTTATACAATTTTGCTGGTCTTGATTTTTATTTTATCCTCTCGTTGGCTATTATTTGAGATACCCACTTAGATTATTGTTGTTATTATTAGTTGAGAAGAATTAGTCCCATTAATATAGTAGAAGATTATATCGGACTACGGTCCCGTGATTTTTTCTGCTTTGGGTTTTCCACTTAAAAATCTATGTCTCTTGTTGTTGGTTTTTGCTTTGGATTTTGTTGGCTTATTTTTCCACTTATTTATTTGTGGTACACATTCTATTTTAATCACATAAAGAGGGAAAAAGTTTGTTTCCGCTTAATGTAGAGCTGCTTGTGGAAGTCCATTTCCCAACAATACATACATATGTATATAAAATAAATGTTCTAACACACACACACACACACACACACACTTATATATCCTGGACTTTTATATATTTGACGAACCAGTATTGGAAGAAAGAAATTGCGAGAAAACAAGCAACAAACAACATTTTTTTTTTTCTTCATACACACCCTAATTAATAAAAAATTTTCAAAGAACCAGTATTGGAAGAAAAAAATCATGAGAAAAACAAGCAACAAGCAGCATTTTTTGTTTCCTTCGTACACACTCTCATTAATAAAAGAAGGAAGCTATTTTTTGTTTCTTGGTTCATTCTCTTGCGTATGTCACTTATTATTAGTTATTACAATCATGCATAATTGTTTCAGCTTTATCTCCTAGCCTTATAATACAACTGAATGGAATGGTTAATATTTAGTATGTATAATTTTTCATAGATTTTAATATATCTTGTAGCTAGGTTTGTTGATGGGGCAACATTCTTATCAGAAAAAGTTTAAAAAGGAGCGTTCGCATGCCACGTACATAATTAATCTCAAAAGATAAGTTTTAAAATAATATATATATATATATAATCTTAATATGAGCATGCTAGAGATGACCAATGGGCCGGGCCGACAAAGGAAGGCGCATGCTTTTAAATTTTTTTTAAGAGCGCATGCCAAGTTTTTAGTGTATTTTTTTTAAGCTTTTGTACTTTTTTGGATCCATATACTTTTATTCAAATATTAAATAATAAAAAATTCAAAACTCAAGTCAATATTCAATATAGTAAGAGAATGTAGTATTAATTATTAAATTTGACCATATTGTATTAGAATTCTTTTTTAATACTTAAAAACAACAACAATAATAATTTTTTCTTAAGGGTTAACTTAATTATTAACTTGGACTTACATAAAGTCATCAATTATAGTTCATAATAATATTAATACATATTTATAAATCATAATATTTATAATAAATAAATAAAATTATAATATCAATTATTTATTTAATAAATTATAAACATAAATCAATTATAATAATTTTTAAACTAAAAATTAAATGAATTTAGAAAAATTGTACTAAAAAAATATATTAAAAAAATTCAATTTCAAGTTATTTGTAAAATTATAAAATTTTAAGTTTACTTTTATTAAAAAATGATACGTGCTTATTGTGAGCTTTTTTCCATGCGGTGTTTTATCTCATCTCTAATCGTGCCGTACTTTTAAGGTCCTGTGCCTAAAATTCTAAGTCCGATCCAGCCCACGTGCGTGCCGTGCCACATGCCCCACCAAAATATACTTGTGCCGTGCCGTACTATACGGACTCGTGCCGTACCACGTGCCATCCAGGCCATTAACCATCCCCAGTGTGTGCAATATTTTCCCCTTATGATCACCAAAAAGATTTTAATTCTAAAACAAGAGCTGGCTCGAAGTTCTTTATTCAATAAGTTGGGGGTATCTTTTTTTAATTTATTTATTCAATCTTGAAATATGATATTGGAAAAAATTAATTAATAATATAATACGAGTAATGATGGAAAAATTAAAGACCCTAGCCTTCCACTATAAAGCAACGGCCCCACCTGCGTATGCCATTAATCCTTTTTGTATTCTATAAATGGAGCTAACCTATCATTTATTCGTTCACCACCACTATATATCTCTCATTAATTCTCTCCAGTTTTATCAATTATGATAGCTCAGGCGATGCCCGAACAAAACCTTCAACAAGCGATTCATCTCATAACCAAAGATAGCTGTTCCGCCTTAGTAAAGAGGTGATAAATACATTATGATTTTAATTTTACATTAATCTTTTTGTTTTTTATTTTTTTTCTGACCTTTATGCACCTAGAAACAATCTTCATAAAGCATATAAAACGTAACCAACAAGTGCATATATCAGATGGTATGAGACTGTTCTAACTTAATTAAGGTCCTCGGTTTGAGATTTGGGAATACTACTGTATTAAATATTTGTTGGGAGAGTATTTCCACCCTAGTGTTTTCAGATACTAGATGGATTTAAACACGAGGCAGCTTGAAATTACTCGGAACTTGCAAATACTTATTTTGAGAAATCTATTAGTTCCATCAATATATGCCCTCATTGTTTGAAATTTGTGTTGATATAGGTTGGAGGGAAAAATCGCAATCGTAACCGGAGGTGCTAGAGGAATTGGAGAGGCAGCGGTGAGGCTTTTCGTCAAGCATGGAGCCAAAGTAGTAATTGCTGATATTGATGATGCAGCTGGCATTGCTTTGGCTGACTCATTATTGTCATCATCACATTTAGTCACCTATCGACATTGTGATGTAAGCTTAGAACAAGACATCCAAAACTTGATCAACTTCACCATCTCCAAACACGGCCGGCTAGACATTCTCTTTAACAATGCTGGAGTCCTTGGAAACCAATCAAAGCACAAGAGCATCACTGACTTTGATGCAAACGAGTTCGACAACATCATAAGAATCAACGTTAGAGGAGCTGCCTTAGGAATGAAGTACGCGGCGAAAGTGATGGTGCCAAGAAGAAGTGGGTGCATAATTTCTACAGCAAGTGTTGCTGGCATAATGGGAGGTCTTGGGCCTCATGCTTACACAGCCTCGAAGCACGCCATTGTAGGGCTAACAAAGAACACAGCTTGTGAGTTGGGGAAATATGGAATTAGGGTTAATTGTATTTCACCATTTGGGGTTGCTACTTCCATGCTTGTTAATGCATGGAAAAGCTGTGAAGATTGCATGGACTTAGGGACACCATGTGAAGAAGAAGAGGAGAAAATGGAGGAATTCATTAGAGGTTTAGCTAACTTAAAAGCGGTAACTTTGAAGGCTAGAGATATTGCTGAGGCTGCGCTTTATCTTGCCAGTGATGAATCCAAGTATATTAGTGGTCATAATCTTGTCGTGGATGGTGGGTTCACTACCTCCAAGCATTGTGTAGGCTTGTAATAAAAAAGTTGGTTCATTTGTTATTTGTTTAAGGTTTTCTGTTTGCGCAAAGTATATGTGGTGCTAAAAGTGTGAAAGTTCCAAGAATTTGAGATCTCTTCTTATTGTACTAGTTATATATAATTTCCTGTGAATTTTTATTGGGTAAACACTCTTTTTAGTGCCTAGAGTTTGAGTTAATTATTTAATTAATTTTAAATTTTTTAAAATTATTTAAAAATATCTCCACTGTATATTTTCTCTGTTAAAATTTATTTAATTATTTTTTTTTCTACCGGATTGATTAAATATAAGAAGAAAAAATTAATTTAGCATTCTTAAACAGTCAAATCCATCCATTTTGGATGTTTTGAGTAATTTTTAAAAATAAAGAGATTGAATAATAAATTATCCCAATCATGAGGACCAAGGGATCTATCCATTTCTTATTTAAAATTCCAAGCCGCTAGAAACTATGTTCAATTTTGATTTCAGTTTCTAACTACATCCATATTATATTCTAAATATACTCATATGCAAAAGAAATGTTAAAGCCCAGTCTAAAAAGTCTCCTATAAATATTACATTTAAAGACAGTCACAAGTATAATGGACCGATTTATATTCTCTCTCTCTTCTGTTTCTTTTGCTTGAACTAGTAATTTTATTTTTTATTTTCATATTATTGCAAATTGCTTCATATTTATCATCAATCTATTTTCTTAATTTTTTTTTCAATTTATGGCTCTCATTTATTCAATTGGTTTGCAAAAATCTAAGCTAATTTTTTTTTCTCTTTTTTTTAAGATTAATTATATTTATTCTTGGGATGCTAACATTTTTGGAGTTTTGTAGAGAGAAAAAGTTCTGAGAGAAGCATAAGATAATAAAACTTCATGAAATTTATCACCCCTGAAATTATTTATATGAAGGGCGAGGTAAGAGGACTACAAAAGTAATTTTTTTTTTCTATTGACCATAGAAGTATTGCTAAAAATTTAAGAGTCTAATAAAACAAGGTAAATTTAGAGAGATACGGTATTTTTAGAGTTAAAATAGAGTATAGTTGGAAAAGGGGTTTTAAAAGGATAATTGAGGGCGTTAGAAGGCCGTTTCTCTCTCTCTCTCTCTCTCTCTTTTTAATTACTAACAATTGAGCTAATAATGTAATCAGAAATCTGTTTGAATTTGTCTTCATATAATTTATCTAAAATTTAGCTTCGCGTTTATCAAAGGAGAAAAAATAAAAATCTAAATTAAAGGCTAAACAAGTCATTGATATGGTTGGTTGGCACCTCAGTAACCATTCTCCTTATTCCTTAATTTGGATGGTTCCAATCTAAAAAAAAAAAATTCCTTTAAAAGAAATGCGTTAATGACTTGATGCATAAACAATAAAACTGCCCTACCTCACAGTAGTGGATATATAGGGAAATTTATAAAAATAACCATAAAACTTTTGTTATTTTCACAATTAACCCTTTCAACTTTTTTCTATCAACATTAGTCAAACACACGCTTTTCTCCCCAAATTATCCTTCTTTACAAACCAAAAGCAACTTTCTTTCTCCCGTTTCGTCAAACCAAAGGCAGCTTCCCACTCTTGAATCATCAACCAATGGCAACGGCAAAAGGCAACGATAAAAAGTGAAATCCAATCATCATTTATCCGGATCCAACACTAATCAGCATCACATAGTGGTATGAGTTATTTTCTGAATTTGCTCGAGAGTTTGACTGAACTGCGAATGGTTTTGTGGGTGAATCTGGCAACAAAGTTTCGTCGACATCTTCGCATTGCAATTAACTATTAATTTGATAGGACTGAAATAATTTATTTTTTTTTATAATTTCAGGCTTAATGGATTCAGTTGTACTTGAATTGTGTTACGATGGTTGGTGGGAGACATTAGAGGATGGGTGTATGGAGTATGTCAATGGTAAAAATAGAGCTTTTTTGGTTAGGAAAAATTGTCTTTTTGATTAGTTATTGGCAAGAGTATACGATGTGTTACAAATTAACCCTAATGAATATAGTATCACAATGAAGACAACTTTGAGGTATATCGTGTATGTGCACTGCCCATGGATATATTTGATGATGAAATGGTGAGGGTTGTGTTACCTATGGCATCCGACGTAACCAATTTTGGATGCATTCCTATATTCGTGACCACATCACCTCGAGTTCCGAGCGAAGGTATTGAGCCACATGTCGATACTGAAACTTCGTTTAGAGCAAATAGATCACATGGACGCTTTCGGAAGTACTCTATATCATCAACTTGGTTAAGCTAATCGAAATTGATTTGATAGTGATTTTTTCTTGCATTTAATACTTTGTCCGCAACATAAAAGAGCGCAATCTTTAATGCGTCCATATCATCCATTTTCTCGAATTTCAACTGCTTAAATAATGCATCGAATTCGTTAACATTGATCTTAGGATGCACACCACCAAAATACGTATTTCGTAGCTTATGCACCATTTCATTATTTTTTAGTTTGGTATCAACACCATATGAAATTCCAGTAACTAGGCACCATTCGACAATTGACAAGCGAATCAAATGCTCACCAATTTAAAACCATAACTGATCCTTACGGCTATCTTCTTCATGGGCCACTTGCCTCAGTAAAAGATTGTGCAAAATTACCCCACTAAATGGAAAACTTCAACACTCCAAGAAATGCCTAAATATATCTTTTTTGAACAAATTCAACTGCAACTTTGTTAATTTTTCCTTGATGGCTTTTACAACCGAAGATAACTTACACATGCTCAAAATTTGACTAGGAAAGTGATCGGCATAACGAAAATAAATCTTGCCTACTTCGATATCCGGTGATTCTGATTTCGCCATGTATCTGTAATATTTATAATATTATTACATTGCATTTACAAAAAAAAAAATTGACTTTGACCAAAAAAAAAACCACTGTAATTTTTGGTGCGACAGCGCACTGCCCCCCCCCCCCCCAAAATCCCCAAATCATTTCCCAAATCAACGTACTCCCAAAAGAAAAACCACCACCACAAACACTACCACCATCACCACCATTATTCTTAAACTACAACCATTATTAATCTAAAATTTTATTTTAAATTAATGAAAATAAGTAAAATGGCTAACCTAGGTTTTGTTGAAGGCTGTAGATGGTAGATCGGACGCCGATGATGGATGGAGCCGCCGCCGACGAGGGCTGATGTTGCCGCCAATGATGGGAGTTTGTTTGGTTTGGGAGAGATGCATGAAAGGGAGTGTTGGGGGAGAGATGAGGGAGATGGGTATTTTGGTCTCAAAGGATCTTTTAGGCTAATGTTGATAGAAATTTATTTGGGGGGTTAAGATGGAAAAAACCAAAATGTTAATGGTTATTGGTGTAAATTTCCCGGATATATAAGCTGTGTTGATACTCTAAAGATCTGACGCTACAAAATCATTTATAACAATGTACAATTAGGCCTGACGATAGTTCATGCAGCCATTAACACTACAAGAATCCACACGATAAAAATAGTTGTCTAATAAACCTTTATCAAGTCGGGTCGTTAATAGATCAACACATTAAAACTCATTTCATAAGGGGTTAGGTTTGAGTTTAAGATAAAAAATTCATTTTACCCAATATTTATTAATATCTAATATTAGTAATTTAAAAAAGTTGATAATTTGAGTTATAAATTTTTAAAGAAAAAATAAATTCATTTTAAATTGACTACTTATTTGAAGTTATGAAAAATCCTAAAATTCCTAGTATTTATTGAAAATTTGTAGTCAACTGTACATTTACAACTTCTCATGTAATACAATTCTCTTACTATAATCTACAATTTGTATATTATTTGATGACATTAAACATGAAGAATATTCATATTTTCTTTTGCTTTGGTATGTTATTTCTAAAAAGCTTTGTTTTACAAATTGCTATTTTTGTTTTAAACTAAAAATATAATACCAAAAATAATGGGTTAAATGGGTCAGTTTAGAATATGATAACAATAACAAATGAGTTATGAGT
Source organism: Citrus mangshanensis (assembly GCA_030449895.1). Lineage (NCBI taxonomy): Eukaryota > Viridiplantae > Streptophyta > Magnoliopsida > Sapindales > Rutaceae > Citrus > Citrus mangshanensis. Next base: position 354,592 of record JASUUJ010000070.1, read on the forward strand.
TCTCACTTTTTGACCCAATAAATTAATGGCTTTGTTCTGGTAGTATAATTTAATATGGCATAATAAGAACACGCTATGAAACCATTTAAACACGACTTATTGCCATGCCTACTTACAATTGACATATAACTACATACGCATTATTATCCAAAAATATTTCTATTATCCAAATGTCTGGATATTGGTTATCCTCCGCATCGTATATTCAATATAAGTGGTTGGAGCAAATTGAGTCAATCCAATGCTCTTAATGCCTTTGCACATAGACTAGTAAAGTGCAACAAAATATAATTTTGTTTCTGTAGCAAAGAGGTCCTAATTATAGCTAGTTGTCTACCTATTAAATTGTCTTTCTGTAAAATCTCGTAAACTATATATCTATTTAAATAAACTTATCCCATTTGAAGTCTTGTTAAGTCAAAATACTAATTATCATTACTGTAGGTGTGTTTTTAATATTGATAACAGTATGCTAAATTCTTCAAAAAGTTTATATGTATTTATCATTTACTCATGAATGTAATCAAACACTTTTTCTTTTATTGTTGTTTCATGATTTTTTAAAGATTATATATTTTATTTCTATTTCATTGCTCAATTCTTATAAATATTCTGCATCTTTCTAATTAAACCACTTTTATTCTCTCAATTAATTAACAATTCTCTTTTCAAAAAAAATTATTATTCACTTGCAACTAACTCATTGAATGACATTGAACTATAAAATAAAAAAATGTTAAATAAGAGACAAATAGGAAGATAAGGTAAATTAATTGAAGAATATTTAATAGTCATTAAGTCCTGTAAAATTCAATTATGGAAGACAAAAATTCTAATTTGTCATAACATTTTAGTTAAGCCCATGGTTAGAATCGTAACCAAGATTCTTCACATGAATCCAGAGTAACCCAGATCTTGTCCGTCAATCATCTGTAATCAACCACACATGCATGAACAAATAATTAATTAGATTTTTACCTCATATTAACAAATGTCAATATAGCGAAAAATATAGTTATGTCAAAGACCATGTACTTGTAGAGGAGGAACTTTCATCAAAACTATCTGTGATTCCAGCATCCAATAAAGAAGACCTACGTGAAATAAACATACATAAAAAAATTAGAATATAAAAAATGTTGTGTAATAATTATATGTTAAGCTAAACATGCTTACTGATTTTTGAGCATTGGACGATTTCTTTTATCATATGATTGTCTAATTTTTCCACATCCATACCAATGCTTGTTTTTATCCTTCAACTTAGCTTGTGCCTTCTCTTTTATTTTTTTTAGCCTTTTTCCACACCTTTTTGCCCTAACTACAAGTGGATCGTTCAAGACATGTTGGTTAGTACACTTGTTTTTCTCCACAACTTATGGATCATGACTTATAACTGACTTAATCTTCCGAAGTGAATTATCAAAATCATCCATCAGTATCTTACTTGCCTCCTCACTAATGAAAGCCTTATCAATAACATTTGAAGCAAGTTAAAATAATGTAGAACGCCTCATGAGAATTGAATTTTGGAAACAATCTTCTATTTCTAAACCACCAGCACCAATGACTTTATCACATCTTGCAGATTTTGTCCATCTCTTCAGTATGTATTGATCCGGCAAATATGTAAATTGCTTTCTATGCAAATAAGCTAAAATGTGTTTACATGGAATTCATTTACTCTCAAACTTCTTACAAATACATGAAGCAAAATCTAAAGTTTTGTCAAAAAAAACTTCCTGCACATCATCATCTTCATTCTGGCTCACAACTTTATACACACAATAACGAGCATCTTCTTTTACAGGTTCGGCTTTATGTTGCATACTATCCCACAGTTCATCTTGAAATTTATAAAAAAATTCACGTGTGTAAATAGTAGCCATTTACTTCTCCATCTTCAAAGTCAATTTCAAACGAGGTTTTTCATTGATGTCCACATGATTAGCATTTAACTCTTCGTGTCTTTGGTGATTAAGAGCTCTATTACATCGTATCATAAAATCCAATAATGAATTTTTTTAGACACATACCTCTTGAAGAAAGAATAATAGCTCTTTGCTCGTTGACTGCTAGACATTCCAGCTGAAAAGACATGATTCATATATATAGGCAATCATTTTGAACGTACTTCAAATAATGATTTTAGCCATACATTATCATGTAGCTGCTTGCCTTTTTCGATAATCTCCATCCAATTTCTGTCAAAATCATCCCTACTTAGTGACTTCCAAATGCATTTTTGAAAATCAAGATCACAATCCTTATTCTTAATTGAATGAATCTTATTATAAAATTTATTCAGTATGTGCCAGATACAATACCTGTGAAATGTATTTAGAAGAGTTTCAGAAATGGCTTTCGTTATAACTGGATTTGGATCAATAATAATAATTTTTAGTAGATCACCAGGCATGGCTTTTTTAAATTGCTTAAACAACCAAACAAAAGATTCAGTAGTCTCATCGCTTAAGAATGAACAAGCAAAGACTGTTGTCTGACCATGATTATTAACCCTTATAAATGGTGCAAAATCATACCATATTTATTGGTATTATATGTAGTATCAAAAACCACCACGTCACCAAAAAAATTATAGCCCCTTCTAGATGTTGCATCAACCCAAAAACAATGGGTAATTCGATTTTCATTATCGGACTCAATTGTAAAATTAAATAATGAATTTTTCTCTTTTTCCAACTAAAAATGCTCTAACAACATATCTGCATCATGTCCTTTCACCTTATTCTTTGATGTCGTTTCATTGTTATATAAATCTTTCCCAAGCCATCCAATATTTTGTATACCTCTAGCTTGCAACTCAAGAACACTAATTTGTTGATGTGTTGGTATATTAGTTGCTGCTAAGTGATGAGTCAATGGTCTTTTTGCTTCTGACACATGACGGTGTAATCCTAAAAGGTGTACTCTTCGAGGTGTTGTTAACAAGTGGTTATGATCCTCTTCAAATACGCTGACTACATAAGTTCCTAGTTTGAACTTATCCACTGCTAGTTTTGCCTCACAACTGTCTCTCACTTACTACAATGTCATTTTTTTTTTCAACCACCGCTTTAGTGGTTGTCCCTACTTTAGTATTATATTAATGAACTAGTAGTATAAGAGCTCGTGTGAGATTGTTGTTGGGAGTTTTAAATTATGGTAAAGGTACCAAATTTTTTAAGTGGTTCATAAAACTGGGGGTATACGGAAAACATATAAACTTATTAGGGGAAATTTAAAAAATCGTTAATACCTTTGATCAAATTATAAATAAGACAAATGAAATTATGATCTTTTGGGGGCCAGCGGCCACTGCCGTATTTCCATATGCGGTATTTTCAATTTTGGCACTCATTTGACAATTGTGCAAGTTTGACAAGAAGATATATGGATGCGTGGCACGTGGATGGCGGATGGAATGGGAGATTATATATGGAACTAGCCATTTCAGTTTTCTTCCGGTGACAAACTGAATTCCTCCCGGTTGCTGATCGGTAACCCATCACTGAAATTGGTAAAAAAACATTACGCTTCCAGTGTATCGAATTATTATTCAGACTCGTGCATATAGCAAGCGAGGTGACGTTGCATCTCCTGCAACAGCATGGTGTGAAAAACCCTCCAAAATAAATTATCACTTTGGATCCACTGTGCGTGCTCCAATTTAAGTAATCGCAGCTGCCTCGGAGGTAGGCTCCTCGATCCTCATATACGATCGCCAGTGCTTCGTCGCCGATATCAATGTGCAGTTAGGTGCTGGTCAGATTCGTTTGAGAAAGGTTATATTTTGGGGATTCGAATTAAGGCATAGGCATGTCGGTGGAAAGGAAATATTGAAATAATTTTTTTTCGGTTAAATATGTTTTAACATAATAGAATTGTGTTCTTATGGGAGTAGGTTAGGATTATTAATTAGGTAGAATAATTAGAATCATAGTCCAATTGCTTGCATGTATACATGAATTAATCTTTTTTATGGTCAATTTCATTGTCCACATGAACCTCTTCACTACTGTTGCATGACTGTGTCAATTTCTCTGCTACTGCAATCCTGAAAGGTTGCTTACTCATATTTGGTTTGTATTTTAAAGCATTTATACAACATGGTAGTTAGGTGACATATAGAAATTTAACGTTATTAGCATTTGGTTAACAGATGATACTCTTGTATATGTTTGTGTAAGTTAAGCCAGCGTTAATGTAAAGCAAAAATATCATTTTTGAAGTTAGAAGCCAATACTTTGGTTAACAGAGAAATCATTAAATTAAGTTGGTGGCAATTGTTGTGGTAGACAAATGGTGTCATTTTATGTGTTATTCGACGGCAGGTTTTGGGGGGTACAAAATAGTAAGTATGGTTTATTCAGACTCGTGCATTGTGATGGGGTTTTTTGGGAAGGCGGAGAGAATGAACTATACTAACAAAAATAATTGCTATAATATCAATTTTAATATTGGCTGCTATATTATTGAGGTTTATCTGTTTGATCTTCTTACAATTTAGAGTTAATATTGTTCAATCCGTGGTCGAGTGGAGTTCGTTGTTGAAGTTTTTACAAAGATGCATAGACAGAACGAGTATGCATAAAGTTCCATAAAGTCTTGCAATGTAGGTGTGTTTGTCGGTTTCGTTTCATCTAGCCATATAAATGCAGCTGCTATCTGTCATAGCAAATTATGTTTGGTATTACCAATCTACTATTATGTTTTTTTTAGAACAACTATGTTGTGATGCTGATGCATTGTTAACAAAGTGGCTTTCCCTAGGGTTTAGGCTGTATTTTGTAAGTGCTTCAACTATGAGGTAATGATTAGCAACAGAAGTGCAGTAAAAGTTAGGTTCCTGAGTTATGATATGAAATATTTTTTTATGTGAAGGTGATGGTGAATTTTCTGAAAGTATTATTGCTTTTGGTAATTATTTACCAATGGGACTCATCTTAATCTTCGTTGAGGTGGTATTTGTAAAGTAAAAGGGATTGACAAAGATGGCGGAAAACATAAAAATATTTTAGTCTTGAGGGTTGAACACTTGCTATGCAAAGATCCTTAATGGTTAACGGATGAAATTGTAAGCCAGGACAAAAGAAATTTATAATAGTTGGATTGGTTAAAATTGGAGTTATTGTCGACCACATGAGTAACACAATGAAATTAATTGGGCCGTTCAAAGGTGAAGGCTGAATTAAATTAAGCCCGGAATGTTAGGAAAATGATTGGTAAAAGGCGACCATCAAATATCGTAGCAATGAAGATCTATGGCGTTATGATATTCTGTCGATGATCCCGAGGGGCAATGATAAGTTATGCCTATAACGGATTTCACGGCTGAAGGATAGTGAAAACACAAGTGTATAATTGCAAATGATCGAAGGCTTGAATAGATTCACAACAAACTGCATGTCGACTTGTGTAAGGTTTATTGGTTTACTACCGATAGAACACAGAAAATGGATAATGGCCGTGTGATGGTATTGTATTGAAAGTCGCGGCCCACAATTAGGAAACAAATGGGCCGCAGAAAAAGAATAAACGAAAGCACGACTAATGTAATTAAAACGAAATGGCTCACAACGGGAAAGACACAATGGGTGTGTTTGGTTGGAGGATTAGAAAGGGGGATTGGACTATTTATTCAAATTTTTTTGTGGTCTCATGTTTGGTGCTTTCAGGAGTATTAGAATTTAGTTATCTTATGCCTCACAAGCTATTCTCAATTCTGTAAAGAAAACTATCCCAAGGGCGGCAATGGAATTAGTTAGTATGAGATTATATTCATAATTCAAATAAACATCCTAATTTATAAACAAAAAAACATTATCCATATTTGATAAATGAAAAATAAAATAATTATGTTAATAATGTACATAATAAATTATACAAAAAATGAAATGTAATTTCACATTAAATAAAAATTAAATTTAAATTCATTTAATCATTAAATATGTATATAATTTGAAATTAACATTATAAATTAAGTATAAAATTAATATAAAAAATATAATTTACTCTTGATTTATAATACAATACATGATGGATATGTTTCATAGAAAAGATAGGGGGTATTTGGAGTAAATTATGTGATTACTATTCTAGGCCCACATTTGGAATGGTAATTGGTCATGAGGTATTTGTCTGATGAAAAGATTTTATTTCAAATTTATGGAATAAGTTGTCTCATTGTTACCAATGATATTACTAGAGACAACGCAAAAAAAAATTATATTTCAGTGAAAATTATTTTTTATATGAGGAAAAAATAAAAAATTCTAGTAAAGAGTAAATTGATTTATAAAATTAAGTAAACACCAATTAATGAGAAATATATGTCTTAAACATATAATTTTGTACATCATAATTACTAATCCTATTAAATAATTGGTTTTTATGATAAAATTATTTATTTAACAAATGAAATAAATACTAATATTTTGATGTAAAGATTATGTAGAGGAGCAGTTCAAATAATTTTACCATGTTGAAAACGAAGATGAGGATTTTCAGTTTCAAAATGTTTCTTTAAAACTCTGCAATCGGATATGAACCTGTAAAGCCTGCTCAAATTCATTACGCTTCGTACATGTGACAAAATATAATTTCTTTACTTGTATTTTCAATATATGTTTGGTATAGAATCTGTAACGTAGCTAGATCGTAATGGGGGTGATAAATTGTGGTTATATTAGCTAAGTTTTTAACATTTGAACATAATTATACGATAACGTTGGCAATTAATAAAATTATAAGGTCATTAAATGATAACGTTGGCAATTAATAAAACTATGGAGCTAACCTGGGAATAATATCATATAATGATTACATAGTTATTAATACAAAATATGTCATAAAGCAATGCACAACATATGGAATTATGATAAAATAGTTTACAAAGCACAGTACATAATTCAGCCAACCGGGATCATGCGGTTGAATTTATTTAATTTCGTTCTGTTTCGTTTTCTTCAATGAGCTCCCCCGGCTTTGGGCCATATGGTTCATCACTGTGTGGGAGTCTCGTTAGGATAAATTCAATGAACGGCCCACATCCATCACAGTAGTATTCCACCCTCATTTTATCAAGATGCCGGTCATCTCTTATATCAACAACGCCTTCATCCCTCCAAGGCGTTACCATTGACAATTTGAATTGCTCTACATCGGCTCTTCTACGCTTATATGTCTTCAACAATATGCGGTCCTCAATTTCATCACAACTCCACACATCCGGTTGAGAATATCCTATGAAGTGTCGTTCACAATCGAATGTTGCGTATATATGTATCCATTCAAGTTCGGTGTCTAGAGCAGTCAGGGCCATGTCCTGTTAACGTTTGGCAACGACACGAGTGTCGGTCAATTATGATAATGCTGAGAGGACGTAGATGTATTCTCTCATTCCAATCAAAACTTTTTTTAACATGTTTTATGTTATCGTAAACTCATTGCATGCAGATGGAAGTAAATTTGTATAATTTGGTTCATTAATATATGCATATATAACTGCAGATAGAAAAAATGTCGGGATTTATCTAAATTGGGGTTGGGGTGAAATTATAACAACATACCAATGGCAGTACATGGAAGCATCGAATATCATACGTGGATATGGCGAAATTACAGACACAATTTATTTCTGAAAGTTCTGCTTTCGTCTGTATCAGCTGCTTATTTCTCACTTCAATTTCGTTGTTCGTGAGTGTGTGGTTTATCTCTTCCACTTTCCTCATCTCCACGTTTATAATGACGTAATTTCAGTCAGAACCAGCGAAATAACTTTCCTCCCGGCAAGCATCCGTGCGTGTGTAGATGAAGTTGTTGGATCCAACGACATGCAACTTTGTCTTTTTGTTGCATTGATAAACGAGTGGTCAAATGACGCGGGGCCACCAAATTTAAAGGATAAGTTGTCTGGGAGTGGACACATGGAAATGGGTGTGAAAAAGCAAGTGATTTAAATATTGTATCCAATTCAGTTTCAACCCTATCCATGTGTCAAACCACACGATGCTCCTTATTTGCTGAATCATCTTTATTGAATTGTGCTCAGAAAGTGAGAATGGCCATGGATCTCCATCTAGTGCGAACAGGGGGATCGCAGATTTTAAAGTTACCGGGAAAAATTTGAAAATATAATTATATTATAAAATGGACATACAAATTTTTCAGAAACAAATAAAACACACATAATAACACGAGGACATTAGAAATTTTATAGTAACTAATATTTAGTTTAACCAAAATAAATATATAAATAAAATTTCGAAAACGTTATTAAAACTATAATATATTTAAAGTTTTACTTTTCGTGGCTTAAAATAATAGATATTATCAATACTGCATGGAGAACTTGTATGATTTGCTATTTGACCCTATTTATTTTGGTAAATACTGAAATGACCGTTGGACATAATAACTTAGAAATTACCATGACATGAAGGTGCATAAGAATTAATATTTAAGTCTTTATTACATGCTTAAATAACCTGCTTAAATAAATGAAATAAAAAATTTTGTTAAAAATTTTCCAATCAAAAACATATTATTAGTGATAAAATAACAATAAAACAAAAACCGCAAAGTAATAAATCACCAAACTATTAAAATATTGCCAAGCTAACATTCTACAACATAATTAAAATAAAACATCTAACATAAATCAATCAGTTTGAAACTATAACATGAAACTACATAATAATTCATAACTTAATTAATATTTAAAAGCTTAATTAGCATGCTTAAATAAATTGAACAAGTTAATTATGTTCACTTGACCAGTGAAAAAAAAATATTATTGATGAAACAATAATAAATCAACTCAAATTAATAAATCACAAAACATGGAAAAAATTCGCAATCAAACATCAATAATAATATATTCAATTAATATGTAAAGTAAAGCAAATAGTTTGAAACTATAGCATGCAACTTCATAAGAATTATTAAATGACTTAATTCTTTACAAGTTGAAATAGCATGCTTAAATATATTAAACAATTCAATTTTGTTCATCTTATTCATTAAAAAAAATTATTATTAGTGAAATATGAATCTCCTTATAAATCAATTCAAAGTCATCAATTACAAAATTGAATACCAAAAAAAAAGCCAATGAAACAGTGAAAAAATATATTAAATTAATATGTAAAATAACTAAAATAAATAAATCTAAACAAATAAATAATTTTTGGAAATGCAAGTTGTTAAAGTACGACCTGGATTGCATAGCAACCTCCTTTATGTAAAGGTGTTGGTTGAAGGAAAAATGATAATGACGGATTGCATATTCGTAATTAACAAATGATGGTAAACATTATTTATTAATCACACGCTTAATTGATTTTGTATCTATTTCTATCCCAGGTTGCAGCCCAGTGGCTCACTAACATATCCGCCGAGTGTGAATATGACAATGAATATTGGAACTTTGTAGTTACAACAATTAAAGTTTAAATTAATATCTTTCCCTTACATTTGACCATTGGAATAAAATTTTTTCAATGTCAATTTCACCTTGCGGTTTTTCGAATACATAATTGGGTTGCTTCTGCCTATATAATAACCCATTGTGTGGTGGGAATGATGAAGAGGACATCATACAATTTATTGCAAATTATATATCTTTCTAATGAAACGGCTATTGGAGACATGGAACAAAAAAATGTGATGCTATTAATTCATTTTCTCATACATATATAATGCAGAGCACCACAGATGGTCATATGCCATTACACGAGATAGTCAGTTAATCATAATAATACCGTACAAGCATTATAATTAACTAGCTCCTACGTGGTACACAAAAGTAATATATTACACATCTCACTACCTTGATGATGCACAAAAGTTATAAACTTAACAACTTGGGTTATTACATAGCACCCACCATATATAACATTCGTTCTAGTATGCTTGAATTAAGCTTGTACATAAGCGTACGCTTATCACCCTTTTCTCCAAACCTGAACTCAAGCATGAGGCAACGAAGGGGACAATTCCAGCTGATTCCAAAATGAAATCTTTTGGTGACAATGTGAAACGCATAAAACCCCTTATCTTGGTTTGCAGCGAGGAGAAAATCAACAATGCCCTGCACACCAAATTCAGTGTGTCACACGTGTTTATCCTTGGCATCCGTCATAAAATTTCGTAATGTCCTTCATCCTTCTAAGGTATACTATAACCACCAAACTAAGGGTGAAGATTCTAAGAAGACTAAGAATAGAATATGTTATCCTAAAAAGAAAAACATAATAAAACATATATTGGTTTAACATTAATAATCGTGATTTAATAAGATCATCCAAAGAGCAATGTGCAAACACTGTTCCCACCCAATTTCGTTATTAAGATCGTTGTCCTTTATATATTTTTGTAAATAATCTGTCAAGGCAACTTAAATGATATGATCATTTTGTTCTCAAACACACCCCATTTGAAATGTGGCGATGGCAAAATGACTGAACACAATCTACATTTGCTATTTTCGTGTGTTATTCTCAGCTAAGGGTGCATTGATTCCTGTCAAACCAAAGATTTTACACGGCGTGACTCGCAGCAAACGGGGGAAATGGAGTTATTATATACTTGTCCCAAGTAAAGAAAATTAAAGACCCGAAAATTATGTAACTCTCATACATTCACCCATCACGTGCTTGAAATTTCTCCCGGTAAACAACGGCAGTGACAAAAATAATGCAATGACCCATTTCATAAAGGATAATGCAGGAAGAAAAATTGTAGGGAAAATCGTTGGAAGTTAGCAATTTAACTGAAGTCATCCTACAGATATTGTCAACCATTTTCTTCGGAAGCACCTACTGGAAGTCAAAAGTGAACGGCAAATAGTTAGCTATATTCACAGTTTATAATAACGGGCTAGTCATGCACATGTGTTTGAAGCTGCGTGATTAAGTTTTTTGTGGCCAATATTGGCCACATTTATTTATAACTAGGGATGTAACCATCTATCCTATTCGACTGGTGAAATGCCAAATAACTCCTTTACGTTCTTAACTTTCATAAGGAAGGGCATGAGTTTGAATGAAATTTATCAATACATATGGGGGCAATAACCAAAGTTCCTCTGTTGCTTTTAAACAGATCCTTAGTTACCTCGTGTAAAGAAACTGCTACTTACCTTGCTGGTCAGTGAATGCGACAAATTGTTAGGTGACCAATATGACGTAAATCGCCGACGTCATCCAACTTGCTCACCACGCCTGGTGTGTTAGGCAAGAAATGTACAGTCCCTGATCTCACATGATCACGGGAAAAACTTGTTGCCAACAGGTCCTGTAATTTGTTAAAAAATTACAAAAGTTTAAATCTTGTTCAATTTTTATTTTTAGTCTCACACTTACACATTTTCAGTTACATTAATGCTCATGGAAGCCACACTTTTCAGGAAAAAAACATATATAAATTCATTTATGTGTGCATTTTAATTTACTCGTTATATTTGTTGTCAAAAAGTGAACCCAATATACAAAACTCATTGCTCAAACATACAATATTGCATTTACATATTCATAAACTTACAAAAAAATTTTTTGGATGTCACTACGTTACAGATTATGTAACATACAACACCAATGCATGCTCCACATGTGTCCTACTTAGAGATAAAAAAATGAGCAAATACTTTTGTCTGGTAGCTGGTTATGCACAATATGTTTGTTACAGAATCTTTAACTTACCCTGCTCCATATTATTATTAGTAAATTATAATTTTTTGCACTACATCAATAAATAAATGAGTATGTTATTTACATATTATGTTACAAAATCAAATTTTAAAACATAACCAATGGTGGATTTGAAAAATACACAAGAGTGGGGTACCCAACCCCATGGGTGTAGTAGCTGGACCCCTGGTTAACAATATTAGCAGACTCGGTCGATTACAGGGAAGCTGCTTCTCTGTTAACCAAAGTTATTGCAACTTAATTCAGCTCCATGGGTTTGAAATAGGGAACCCCCCTTAATATGCAACTGACAAATCGATGTGTGGGATAAAAGTTAAAAATTTAATCCCCCACTCCATGTTACAGATTCTGAAACATACATCCCCCACTTCTTGCACCCCATGTGTCCTTGCCTATAGAACGAAAGGCAAGCAACCACATGGCACCCATGGTTTGCTGGCTATCTTGGTTTGTAAAGTACAAAATATGTTATGAAGCGAGCTCCAAATTTTTAATATTTAACATTTAGAATGATTCATTTCCATGCACACTCAATTGTTCGGACACATATCAATATGCAGCCATACTCTTTTTGTGTACAACAACGAACCCGTAACCATTTGTTCGATTACAAAAAAAAAGCCCTACCATATCTTTTGATTGAAATACTTATATAAACAATTCTATGTCAAGATAACTTAACGTTTCAAGTACATATTCCAAAACTACTGCATTTGTTGTATTTGTTTCATTTTCAAACTATCATGGTTGATGAGAAATGTTAATATAATTTCAACAAAACATCATTTTTTATATTTCCATTAACGGCATAGGTGGAACAGCGGCGGCCTCTTCCACCCACTTGCCGCAAGACTCACATGTTACGTACTGATTACATGTTTCTTTCAGATATTTGAACCAATATCTTAATATCACATTATCATCCATACACCAATTGGCTGCTCTATCTGTTTTTTTTCATCTCCTGTTGCAAGCCATGCCATATCATTTCGTTCATAAAATCCCTGATCCCGTTGTGACCTGCTGTCCCGTAATTTCGTTCAGAACTCAAGGCCTGAAACAAAAGTTATGTCGTTGGTCATATTTCAGGGAACCCATTATTTACTGTCTTATGGAGATAATTTTCTACTAACAACGAAGGGAAACATTCAGTTATCTTGCTTATGCCATTTCATTGTTAAGCAAGTTATTACTTACTGAGTTCGCGGTTTGAGTATCACTGGAGGTCGACATCGTTGTCCCTTACAAAATTTTGTTTTTCAGCTAATCCATCATCCTGTCGATAACAATTCATTAAATGGTAAACGATAAAATAAATAACCATTTTTTCCCATACAATTAACATCACCTCAAGTCATATCTCATATTACCTGAACTTGACATCCCGTTGATAACATTTTTCTTACATTCTTTTGTCTAGGAGGCCTTATGAATGGCCGGTTTTTGGAATCGGGTCCCTCAATCTCTGGCATTTGTTGAATGCTGATAGCATAAAAATCTCTAACTTTATCTATTTTTAGTAGTGGATGAACAAAGTCCTCCACCATTCCGCGTACATGGCTAATGCATTTGCATGCATGTGCACAAGGAATCCCACTTATATGCCACATACCGCATGAACAACTATGGTGTCCTATATGATCAAAAAACTTTGTAATTGGTTCCTTTTGCTCCACAGTATATTGCATCCCATCTCCTCTTGCAACATTCATATCCTGGGCTGCTTCCTTCGCCTCCATCACATGTCGCCGGACCACTGGTGTTAGTTTGTCTCTACACTTTCATGCGTCTGAATAGCGCCGATCTCCAATTGATTTTCTCTTCGTTGCCAATCCGTTGAATCGTTTTGTAATACTCTGTGCATAGTAGTTCTGCATCCACACTCTGAATTTCATGCTAATTTTGTTGGTGACATGGGTTGATTTTGCCCATTCTGGCATGTAATGAACCGCCCACTTATCCCACCTTGATTCCATTAGCCAAGAATGACAGTCTTCATTTAGTGCCCTGATTTCCTACATCATTATTTTAAAGACATCTTCGCTGGTGCTCCTACATGCACGCCAGAAATAATGTGCTATACGAGTGTAGGGGAAACATTTTTTCATGCGTTCATACACTTTCATAGCACACAATCGTTCTTTTGCTTTACAAAATATTGACTGCATGGCTTCAGATATGCCGTGGTCCCCATCATGCAGGACACAAATACCCTCCCCATTATCCAACCGTAAGACCTCGCCCAGCTTCTCAAAGAATGAAGTCCATGTCATTTGTGACTCATTATCAACTTCGTACACGGCAACAAGCCAAATGCCTTCATTCGCATCGAGTCCGACTGCTGTGAACATTATTCCCCCATATTCCCCACCTAATTGCCACTTATCTACTGCGATGAAAGGCCTGAACATTGATTTAAACGCCAATACAAATTCCCTAAAGCCAAAAAAGTAAGCCTTCGAATATGCTCTCTGTCAAATGCATAGTGCTTTCTGTGTCAAAGATTGCCTTATGGGATGTGTCTAATTCTTCCAGTGCTAAAATGAAATTGTTAAGTTCATTTTAAGCAATCCCATGGTCTAACCCAAGAATCTCTAGGCCTAATCTCTCAGCTTTCTTTAACTTCCACAGAGGACACGCTTGTCCCAACATCTTAAGAAAAGCATCGCCCACATGCCTTGTTGCCCTTTTAGAGTCCTTCTTTCATCGGTGTAGGAAGTAGTATGCAATCCATTTCCAAGTCCCTCTACTGCTGTTGACTTTGGGCACACATGTATGGACACGATTGAACTTGTTAATTTGGAATAGTGGTCCCTTCTCAACTTTCTTTGCTTCAATCTCCCACTCGCAATAAATGTTCGAGCATTCAGCGACAATGCACTTTTTTGTATTCGCCATTTGGCAGAGGTGAAATCCATCCCTTGCAACCGTTGCTTTGATGGCGTGACGCTTAACACCAGTATTATGGAATTGCTGCCCGGCATAATATACAATCTCACCATCATCACTGTCATTAAATACGATATTTCTACCCTGCATCGCCGCTTCGTCACCCCATAATGTGTCATCGAATTCATCTGTGTCGGAATCCGAATTATAGTCGTCCAACTCTTCATCATTGTCGCTTATATGTGGAAACAGATCACGTTCACTTTCTAACTCAGCAGCTTCAAATCTTGCATTCAACAAGTTTGCGCTCTTGGGAGCTATGGCCGATACTGCGTCTTTCAGCTGATTTATCGCTTCTCCCATATGTTCGATAATTGCTTCGCTTTCGGAGTCAGAATCTATATCAACATTTTTTTATCTCTATTCCTTCTCATCGGTCTCACTCTCCCCAACAGTCTTCCTGCGCTGCACATTCCTTGTGGATACATTTGCTTCTGTGTTATGCTCTGATTCCTTTGTTACTGGACAACGACTTTTTTTGCGATTTTCTGCTTTGGCATTTATCATTTTCACTGCGGTGAACTGAATGTCACACCTCTTTTAATAGCTATCAATGTACTCATTTGACCGAAATAAACACCGTTTACAGTTCCTCTTCCCATGTGGGTGTTTTCCTGATTGTACACCATGCCGGCGATCCTCTTCCATGTTTTCTTTTTCTATATCCAACTCCGATTCCGAGGATTCTTCCGGAAGGTCCAGTAATTGCGGCCTGCTTTTGTCCATAATTCAACACCCTGTACAACATTGCATATGTTACTTTCCACCCACACGGCAATAATAAATTTAATAACTTATAAAGGTTGATTTGCTCAGTGTAGAATTCCGTTGACAACCACTTGTTGCATCTTAACCTTTATGCTTTCACCATTGCCAAAATTATGCCATCATTTTATTAACGTTAATTACTTGAGTACTGATTGTTCTGTTTCTTTCATAGTTTCCTTGTTTCTGCTACCATAACATCATGACCCCGCTAGTGTATTTAACTTAAATTTTATTTTAATCCAATACATGTCTTATGTATAAAGTTGAATCATTAATTACTTAAGTATATGTTCTTTTACGTTTGGTGAAAATTTCAATGTTTCACTGCCTGATATATAGACCTAAATCCAACATAAACCCCATGAGTTACAAAATTATTGCCATAAGAAATTAATTTACAACGACCTGACCTTGCAACAATTCTTTTCGCGGCGATCTTCCCCCCGCTTCCGATGGTCTGTTCAAAGTTATCAACTACTTTCCGTCACTCCCAATGTTCTTATGTACTTTGTGTAATTCGTCATTTCCAAATTCAGTTGGTGTAAATACCACAACTTTTCTTGGCTCGCACGTCAAAAGTTTCCCGCGGTTTTATTTCATAGGACTGTTGAGCTTTTTCTTGGCTGCTACGGCAATTGCTTTGGTTCCAAGAAATTGCTAGTCAATCAATTGTTCATTCATCCTCGCTGGCCGATGTTATTAAATTTGTAGGGACCTAGCTACGTTACAGATCCTGCAACAACCAGAATTTGGAAAAGACAATTAAAGAAATTACATTTGGCCACATGTACAAAGCGTTATGATATTATGCGAGCTTGACAGGTTCCAATCCGTTTCCAAAGTTTAAACCAATATATTCAAAATGAAAATCCCCATTTTCGTTATCGACAAGGTAAATTTATTGTAATTGTTACTCTACATAATCTTTTTAGCAAAATATTAGTTTTTTTGTTATAAGTTAGAAAAATGAATTTTTGTAATAACCATTTATTTAATACGATTACTTATTACGATGTTGAACATTATTTAATGAAGTCATTTACCTCTCATTCTTTTGTGTGTGCTTAATTTTATATATCAACTTATACATTACTTCATTTTTATTCTCATTAATGAGTACTAAAAAAACTAATTTTCAGTGAAGTGTAGTATGACAAAATTTCATTGCTAATCAATTAGTAGACAACTTATTCCTTAAATTTTAAATAAAATAATTTGATAACAGTAGTAGCTTATGACCAATTGTTAACGGATTCCAAACGTGGGATTCGACTAATAAACACATAATTTAGTGAAATTCCCCCCTTTGCGTTTCTCGTAATAATAGCGTAAATGTTTTGTTTTATATATAAAGCTGACAACAAATTGGGCGATATCTTGTATTTCTAACTTAGCTCGGTCCATATCTTAAACATACATAGTGTATTAAATTTGATTTAACATTGTGGCTTGTGAATTTCTTCAAGTATCACAATGGCTGAACTAAATGTGGCCTACCAAAGGGTACCAGTATCATGAGAAATCAAAATTTTCCGTGTCACATTACTTTAATATGTACACATGCATTATTATCATCTTTGCGCAACATTTGTCCAATGAAATGTACCCAATAAGCTTTGTATTGTTTTCATGTTGTGTATAAATAGTTAATACACAACCTAATTTATTTTTTCCTAAGCTAAGAAAATAAAGTTACGCATTGTTAGTGTTGTGAAAGTTTTGTGTTATTGTTCATCTAACACGCAAGTCATTAGGTCAGTTAATTATTCCAATTATTGATTTAAATGATTATTGTTAATATAATTATCGTCCACAAGAATGGGGAACCGATTTACCCACAGTGATGGGTAATCTTACACACTGGTCATTATAATATCACACATTTACTTATGCCTTAACCCATGGTGATTCAGTTAAACGGCATTGTCTTCAATTTGCAAATTGTCATAGCATTTAATGGTATTCCACAGCCCTATCATCTTAGCACAAGACCCAATACAATCTATGACGGGGCACCGACTTAATTTGCCGTGGCCATCAAGAGATTTCTTTGCAGCAGAAGAAATTTATAATCATGCATCAATTTTCTCCGCAGGAGTTACCCATTCATATAGGGGACGATGAAGATGTAATTTCACACTATTACCGAAGAGTTTTTGGAGCTGGATCCCAGATTAATTCAGTGCACGGTAAGTCCCCAAATCTAACTTTACTGATTGTTAGTATGAACGTACCCAGATTAGAACAAAGGTTAATGCTATTAATCCTAACATTTGACTAATTGTCTTTTCCTGTTATCAGTTATTATCAGCCATCAGTCGCGACATCGAGAAATACAGGTGAGTTTACACTATGCAACTTCATCTAACATAATTCTTTGTACCTTTGACTCTTGCCCTGAATTGCCAGTAATTTTATTAATTTTTCTCATTACCAATTATAATAATGCACATGTCGGCCCTATTTTGAATACACATTCATGTAACAGATTAGTAGCAACATGAAGTGCAGATAGTAAATTTAACCGATTGAGTGTATCTTTCTCAACGACTTATTTGGTGAATGAACGAAATTATTTGCACTTTACCTCATATTCAACCTTATGTGTAATATGTTGCCATTTTCTATAAACATGTGGGACTCGAAATTCGCCCCTTTGTAAAATGAAGAATCAACTGACATGGTAGTACCAAGGTTAAGTAAATCAAAGATAGATAAGTGGGACATAAAGTACATATATCGGATGAGTTATATGCTGCATGAAGTGCTTTCCATGTAACCTCAAGTTCAACTATATTTACATGTTGCATTATATCAGTTTGTTACACCTCAAGTTCAAGTATATGTACATGTTGTTCCATTATAACTTTGTGTTAGTGCGGGCCTTAAATATAGAGTAGAAGAAGGTCTATTTAAAGAAAATATTGAAGTCACCATTAAGTTGGTTCTGCACGGTTAGATGTAGTTGATGTAAGCGATTGATTGTTATGTTACCAACTGATGACTTCCGTATTTAATTATATTATTTTCATGTCTCTGTTTATTCATCACTATGTTATATGTTAGTGAGGGACTGACAATTTCCCCTTCTCGAAGGCAAATGTGATAGATCGGCAACCGCATGTGTCCTTCTCATACAAAATACCTCCATTGGCTTTTCATCCCGCTGAAGTTAGCTGTGCGGCTAACCTTTAAATTATTGATGTCATCAGACATGTGTTGACCTCAAAACAAACTCAAATGTTCAAAAACACTTGCTTTGGACATTTCTTGCACATTCCAACGAATTTCACTTCCCAAGGCAACTTAGTTCACAGTGTGCCAAATCGAGAGGTGTGGAGTGAGAATATTGATCAAGAGCTATGGTTCGTGGTGGGCGGTCGTCCTTGCAGATTTTCAATGATAGAATTTGCGCTCATCACTGGTTTGAAGATAGGACCACGTGTTGAGTTTGCCGATATTGTCAACCTGTCACTTCCGTCGACATTGAGTTGGACGGAGTTGACCGACCATGATCGTGTCACCGTGGGTAAGCTGCATGAACATTTCGTGAGGAAAATCGGGGTTAATGAAGATGATTAAGTTCCTGTTCGATTTGCCATTCTCCTGCTATTGTCAGGAACTCTTCTGGGTCTTGCGGATGATGACATTGTAGACAACTTATGGTTTCGACTAGCCAAGAATGTCAACGAATTTCAGAGCTATCCTTGGGGAAACTTGGTCTGGCAGGCAACATTTACATCTATTGTCAACAACATTAATACCAATGCAGCACACTTGATGACTAATAGTTGCCTTGATCTTCAACAACCCCAGCAGCCCTACATTCTTACAGGATTTGTATATGCTTTCCAGGTATGGACTATTTGTATATGCTTTCTAGGTATAGACTATAAACTTTCTCCTACATAAATAAGAAGATAGTAATATTTCATTGCTGGACAAAACCCATTTGTTGAAATCAAATTTAATGTTTGAAACATACATGCTGAAGTCCATATATACTTGTCATTGCACTACAACTGCCCTGCATGATTTAAATATATCTGTACTCATTATAGGAAAATGTTATCGAAGGCAATATCACACCCAAGTCCCGACACAACCATCTAATCTTAGTCGATCCATGTTAATTCTATAAAGGTTTGGATTTATGAAGTAATTGCGAGGGTAGGAGAATTATATGGAAAACGACAGAATAACTCCACTTGTCCTCGCATCTTGCATTGGACAGCAGTCACACAACCAACTGATAGCACGCTTAAGGTGCAGTTGTACTCCATAGCTCGGTTCAGTTGCAGCCAAGTTACATCCACTCTATAACCTTCACAGACAGAAAAAACCTCATCGTACTACAAGAGTGTCATGGCATGGGTACGACCTATCCGACCGATTCAATTTGTGGATGGTTTTAAAACCTTGCAGAAAGAAGACAACCACGTTACCACAACATTTCAGTTAAAGTCACATGTAAGTCCTATCACGAAATGTGTTTTCAGTTTCATGTCACCATAGTTAAGAATATAATATTTTCTGATATTGGAATCCCGGCACAACATGCAACTGGGCGAAGTCTGTTTACATGATTGTGCACTCAACGCAGCCAATGCGTATATATGTATTCAGTCCATGGCGCTGTCGGGACTTACTGTGCCATCATTTAATTGGAATAAACTCCATTACGAACTAAATCCGTAATGCAGCGTATCAGCCTAACATTTTGTGATATATTTGATAGAAAATTATGTAAATGATGTTCACCCACTTATATATTACACCATGATTTCTGGAAAAAAACATGGCTGGCTCATGGGGATAAGCAGACACCAGTGATGTAATCCTAAATGTAGTCCTCAGTGCCATATCTCAACTGAGGGCGGACATTCTAATCGGATTACGGCAGATAAGGACAGAGCTGTTTGATGAGATAGACTGCCATTATAGGATCCTTATAGAAGAACTACGACAAGGATCCCATTGGATGAATAAGGATGAAGATGGCGCCACTTCTGCGAATTATCTTCCTCAGGTATGGGTAAAACACCCCATATTTAATGAAATATGTATTGAGTCACTGAAAAAGAATTTCAGCTGGCTTGTTTAGGTTGTTAACAGTGGTTCAGTATGAAAGGATGCTATAATTTATTTCAATTGGTTTTAAATAATATTGCAGTGTTAATTATTTGGTATTTAGCTTTAAGATGTACTGACTGAACAAATCGGCTCCTATATGGTGATTGTAGTTTAGGGTTCATGTGACATAGCAATTATCTCCCTGAAATTTGTTTTGTCATCATGAATGAACTCACCATTTTACACACTGGTGTCTTGACGAATTACAGTTAATGTTATAATGAGTTATATTGATATACATATTATCACCATTGTTGGTTAATTGTATTACTACCCATCTTGTCTGTGGGAAAAATGACACAATGTGGCCAGATGGAAATGGGTCAACAGCTTGACGACTCCAACGGGATTGAGGAAGAGACGTAGGATAACTGCATTTGGTGATGACATCCATGTCAATCATCGTGCTATGGCAGACTTTAATGTAATTGGCCCATATACAGCCATAATTCCGCTGTCAACCATCAAACTTGAGCCACTTGCTGACATTGCCCATCTAAATGGGGTCAGTTCAACCAAATGATGGAGCTCACCTTTGAAGACATCACAGTCCATAATTTTTGGGAGGAACTAATTCTTGTTGATTACAAATGGTTTCAATTAGTAGCTACAGGGGAATGACTGAACAACGATGTAAGTTTTAGGTATTTTTTTGAGTACACAACTGCCATTGGAGTTGTCTCACTATGAAATTACACAAAAAACGTGGATCGTTTGTCCGTCCCACTAGCTTTGAAATTTTGAATTATTACTTCCATACTGTAATGCAGCGTAAATGCCAATTGTTTCAGCATGTGAGTGTGTACTTTTGACTCATCAAGGAGACACTATACAACTCGCAAAACGAGCAACACACAAGATGTGCATGTATTAACAGTGAGTTATGGGTAAGTTGTTGCGACTCAGACACAAAAACAAGGACAGCTAAGGAAAACGCCTTTTCCTCTCTCCTGCAACGCGTGAATGTTCCCCATGTTGGTAGGCTACATACAGAGTCTGTAACGTTGCAAGGTCTGACTATGCTATAATTTAACAACACCTGGTAATTGCAGGTGTATTTGCCAATTCACTTTGGGGGAGCACACTGGGCTGCAGCGGAAATTAGTTTCATCGATAGAAGAATTACCATATATGACCCCCTCATAGATGCCTTTCCAAGTAAGCAAGTTGTAAATTGGATGGCATGCATGTGTGTGCTTCTCCCAAGAATGCTAATTCACTGCCGAGACTTCCACCGGGAATGATGTGAACTCCTGTATCCACCGCACCGTATGAAGTTATAAGGGTCATTGGAGGGCTGCCACAGCAGCAGTCAAATACAGGTGATTGTGGGGTATTCATGCTGAAGTTCATTGAATATTGAGTGCTTTCTTCATTATAAGCGAGGGATATGATGAACTGCAACAGCACACAATAATTACCAACAAAACATCTCAAATGTTGCTTGTGCAAAAGACAATCAGAGTCATATGATGAACTGCAACCATCAACAAAATAACGTGTACTAAATTTGGACGAATGTTAGACATCAACATGGGAAAAATACATTTATAGTTATTTGACCACACCAAGTTAAAAGACAAATAACAGATGATAACTTTTAATCGAAGGGAGTTAAGATAAAAAACTGAAATCTGATTTGGGATCTATATCCACTATGTCTATCTCAAACGAAACAAATCCCTCAATAACACGCAGCAAGCTTACATGAAAACCCATTAAAAATAAGCAAGCACTATAAACATAATCGCAATAGCCTGTGAATGCAATAAAACTGACCATTAAAAACAACCGGCTCCGACGACGGCAGCCCGATCATCGAACTTGGTGCTAAACGAGTTTGAAGCTGGTAAGGGTCAGGGTATTTTGACTTATTACAAGTGAGAGGCCAACGATTGAGAGTTACCGATAGGTGGACAGACATAATTGATTAGGTTTGGAAAATTTCGCCAAATTAATTACGACCTGAGTTCAATATTCGTCTTTAAAATCGTTTCCACCGGCTGGACCCATATCAGGAGTTGATATGATATTATCGTCAAACTTAATCTCAACCGTTTGATTTCAGTTATCTCGAATCGAATGGCTACAACGGCTGAAGAGGAATATAGTTGCACTAATTTCATCTGGTGGGAGGAAGTTTCCGGCAATTTCGAAGCTGGTTCAAGTTAGAAGAATACATTAAGGGGAAGTGAAGACATTAGGGGTGCCACTTGGGAAACAGGTAAAAGTTAACAGGCCGTTGGGTATAGTCTGAGAATTAGTGTTTTATACACTTTTGTTAACAAGGATAAATGATGGTTTTCATGTTACATATAAAAAAATTGTTGTGAGTTTGTTTTTATTGCAGTAAATGAAAAAAAACATTGATAATGTGTTTGGTTCTTTGTATGAAAATTTAGAGCCAGTTACAACAAGTCGGATAAACATTCGTAATAAACAAATGTTGTGTTAACTAAAGACAAATTATTCCGTGAGTTAATGGTAGAATTAGCGAAATTTCCCATCCATCATACCTATATTGGTATTCTTCATGTTACAGATAGATAGATATATATATATACACTTAATGTGCGAAATTAATTTTTGGTCTGATATTAATTAATTTCATTATTGACTTATAAGAAAAAAAGTATATACAACATATGTAAATGTATTTATACAAGTACATATGTAAATGTATTTATATAACTACATATGTAAATGTATTTATACAACATAGTGTAAGGTAGAAGAGAATTATCATCTAATGATAATTCATAAACATACCTTACCATTAAAATAATAAAGCATTATATAAGTTGGTAAAACACAAATTAAAAGTAATAATATAATATGTCATATCACGTAATTTGCATGTTTGAAGATGAAAAATCAATTGTAATATTTATCTATTTATTATAGCGAATCCAATTTAAGATATTTTAATAGCATATTTTTATATTAATGTACAAAATGGAATGGATGTAGTTGTATTTTACATACTAGATGCAATTATAGTATACCTTTTGAAGTAACATTCAGAAATTCATTATAACTATTAGAAAGGGAAAATATGGTGTTCGAAAACAGGTGTCGTCCAATGAGCAACCGTAAGTAATTACTTATATTCATATAATATTAGGAATAAAAACTTAAATAATATATTATAAAGCATCACTAATTTGGCAATTACCAGGATCGCGGAGAAGTCTATGTTAAAGATTGTGTCACATATATCCCCCACTGTATGCCCTCCACACGTCCCTGGATGTGGACAAAAAGTGAGGAAATGGCACCGCTGGTGAGCAGGGTAACTTGGCCTGAAAGCTATAGAATCTCTACCGTACGCAACTCCCATGATAACATGGGTGGAACCGTTGTCCGGTAGCTGGTTAATCACAATATGTAAGTTACCGAATTTAAAACTGAGGCTGCTCCCTAAGACCTTTGTCCGGTAGTTGATTAAGCACATTCTATACATTACATAATATGTAATTTAGCCAGATCTCGTTAAGTCGAAATATGATTTTCTTAAGAAAAGGTGAATGAAGAGAACATATGGTTCGCATAAAAATATTGTAACAGTACATAATTAAGGGCAGACAAACATAATTACATGTTGTTTGTTATTCATAAACCAAAAACACCGAATGAAAAACATTTCCAAATATGCCCAAAGTGGCGAGTAATGAAGATATGGGTTAAAAATTGCTCAACGGCAACGTTTCAGACAGTGGGCCAAAGTTTGATAGTTAAGAGTCGGGGTGAAGTCGAGACACAGTACACGCGTCACATGATGAGCATGTGGTTAGAATTTAAATATACGAACATGAAGGCAGTAGTATGCTTGGAAAGGAAGTAAAAATAAAAAATAATGTGCCAACCGATTGCCCATATAGCAACGAATGGAAATTAGGGTTGTGCATGTCTTGAGGCGTAGGTGAAATAGGGTTTGCATCTTGGCTGCCATTGTTATCAGCATGAGTTACATAAAGACTGAACTAATGATTGAAAGTTATAAACTAAGGAAGCAAGATCAGCGGGTGTTGCAGATTAGGAACACCAATTGATCTGTAAGTTTTCAATTGACTACATCCATACGATACTAACATTAATTCGGATAGTATGGAAAATAAAACAACCAATTGTTGAGAATGAAAAACTCATAGAATAATTACTTTTGCAAACGGTTAATACATTTTTAAAATGGGATCCATGTGAAATATATGAACAATGGATTTTTATACCATGCTTAGCCAAGAATGTGGGTTCATCATTCATGAATTGATAACGATTATCATGTGCATTGCAATTAAATATGACCCAACCATCGATCAGTAATAAATCAGAAGCATCATTAGTGAGCAGATTGTACAGGTAAAACATATGGGAGTGGTTAATGAATATAGGTATTGAATTGGGTCCAACCACGGATGTGGTGAAATTAGTAAAACAATTGTCCTACATGATGATCTAATTTTGTTTATCTGTGTCACGCAACACAGCCTAACTCGAAGCAGCAAAATGGTGGAGAACATCTCCAATAACATCACAGGTGCGTAAACATTATAAATTTGTTTATATAACCACTTGCATGTGAATTACACCACGATGATCTTTCAAAAACTTGAGTGTAGGTCATCTAACAGCTTCATCTCAAAGACAAATTCCATTATGGATGCAATATCCGTTGATGCAGGGATCACAATCAGTAAATGACAACCCCTTTTTAGACATAAACAGTAGCAGGTCAGAGAGCGAAGGAAATGAGATACATGAAGACGATACTGTCAGCTGTACCGAATCCCCATCAAATACTACTCCGACGATTGATGGTTCAAGCATCGAAGTTATGAAGTTAAAATTTTCATATGGAACCGAATTTTCAACCATTGAAGAGGCAGAATCATTGTATTTGAACTATGCAAGGGCAAAAGGATTCGGAGTCAGAAAAGATTTAAAAAGGAAGAACACAGATGGGAAAGTGAAGTTAAGGAAATGGGTTTGCAGCAAAGAAGTATTCAGACTGCAGAAATATTTGCTGAATCACACAAGGAAAATAGACCCACGGCCACTAACACGCACTGGATGCAAGGCAAAGTTATGAGTTTTTTTTAATCCCAATAAAGGATGCTGGTTTGCCAATTTTTTTACTGCAGCACACAACCATAAGCTGACACCACCACATCATGTGCACTATATCCGTTCCCATCGAAGGGTCTCTAAACCTGATATGGCAGCAGCTACAGCAATGCACCGCATTGGAATTAGGCCATCACAAATACACAAGTATATGGTGCAAAGATCAGGAAGTTATAGCCATGTGGGGTACCTTAGAAAAGATCTGCAAGATGCGATTGGATCGAATAAGAGACAGAAGGTCAAAGATTCTGACTTGGAATCATACATCGCATACCTTGAAGGTAAGCGAAGTACGGACCCATCATTATATTATGAATACACAATTGATGCCGAAAATAGATTGGGTGACGTTTTCTGGTGTGATCAGGGGTCGCGGGCTGATTATGCTATATTTGGTGATGTTATTGCTTTTGATGCAACTTATCGGACAAATGCTTACCGCAAACCATTGGTTATAATCGTAGGCATCAACCACCACATGCGCACAACCATCTTCTGGTTTGTTCTCCTAACTGTAGAGACCGAACATGTATATTCTTGGATGCTGGAAACTTTTTTACATGCAATGGATGCGAAGCAACCTCAAACAGTCAAAATAGATGGGGACAAAGCAATGAGAAAAGCAATTTCCAACATTTTCCCCCAATCGATTCATAGACTTTGCTGCTAGCATCTGGAGCGAAATGCATAAACCAATGTGAAAAGCATTGGTTTCACAACAAACTTCAAGGATTGCATGCTGTACACCAACAATGAGACTGAATTTGAAAGGAAATGGCATGCAATGGTTAATAAACACAATGTTGCACATAATGAATGGGTGAAAAAGATGTATGATGACAGATATTTATGGTCAGAGGCCTACCTGGCGGGGAACTTTTTCGGTGGGATGCAGAGCACCCAAAGATGTGAGGGATTGCATGGTTACTTGAACCAATATGTCAGCATTAAACTAAGACTGATAGATTTTGTGGATCAAATGGCAAGACTTATAGACCGACAGTGAAAAATAGAAGGAAAAGATGATTATGACAATTGTGACGGCAACCCTGTTTGTACCACTCACTTGATAAAGTATGAAGAACATGCAAGCAAAATTTACACAATGGCAGTTTTTAGAGAGCTACAACATCAAATCAACAAAGAAGGGTTATTGACAATCAAAGAAGTTATATCTGACATAAATAGCAAAACTTACCGAATCAAGGAGTTTCAAAAGCCAGATAAAGAGTGAGAAGTTGTGTTCCACCAACCATCGCTCCTTGCCTCTTGACAGTGCAAGTTATTTAAAAGTAAGGGGATTCCGTGTGTGCATTCCTTTTTAGTATTCAAAACCAAAGACGTTAAATAAATTCCAGAAAGTATGCAACTATCTCGTTGGATGAAACAAGTGAAAACCAATGCGACACTACCTCGAGCCAACCAGCCACGGCACCACTACATGAGCAAACAAGAAAGGATTGGCTGTCTGCATGCCGCATGTTCAACATTGCACAAATTTGCTGCCCATAGCCTAGAAGCGTACAATGAAGCAATTACGGATATTCAGAAGCTTAGTTTGTGCCTTCATGCTTCTTACTTCACATCAAGTGAATCTATTGGCTAACATAATCAGAGAAATCATAATCGAATAGAAGACCCTCTCATTGTACTGACAAAAGGATCAGCGACCCACAATAAAACTAGGGCCCCAAAGCAAAGTCAAAAATGCAGTAGATGTAGCCAGCCTGGACACACAATAAGAACATGCACAGCATTGACACCTGCAAACCATTGCGATGTGAACATTTCCAACAACTTCAGTGCACCTATTTCTCCAGTCAACTTGACATGTGCAGAGCGTACAACCTCATTTCCGTCGCAGTTGAGTCCTGAAGGTATCTTAGACCGCAGATGTTCACAACGTTCAAACTCGCTGATGCAGCACTCCCAAACTGGTGTATTGTTTGAGGCATGTGACCTATCTCTAATGGGCATTACCTCATTACAGGATTATGAGCACCAAATGGAAGAAACGTTGTTTGAATTTGGCCACGCTTTGCCACTTACTGAAATCGATTCAACAAACTTCTCATAGTGGTAATCACCTATGTGGTGCACAAAACAGAGGTATCAGTAATCGTACCTTCAATCCACGGTAACCATGTCTCATCACGTTCTCATAACAAACGAGTAACATAATATTGATGTAAATGTGTATGGAAATATAGAGCAAAATAGACGGTGGCTTTTCTCCGCCTGTGATTATTCATCATATTGTTCAACTACTTCAGTTTGTTTGCAGTTGCTATAATGACTTAATGTTTGTACGCATTTAAAATTCGTGAACAATATTTCAGGTACGGGCCAAATATTTCATTCAGACAAGCAATTTCAATAACAATTTCGATCATCCTTATTATGTACAAACTGGTAATTGTTCGTTATTACACTATTGTGAACTACTAAAATATAAATAACATATATCTATTACTAATGTACCCCCATAATTGGTCTGTCAATTCATTAACTGTTGCTTTGCTACCTTAAGTTAAATGTAATAGATCGTTTAATAAACATATCATTCATCATTAACCTGACTACCGTCGTCGACCATTACCCTTCGCTTTGACCGGGAACACTTCCCACGAGACTTCGTCTGATATTCCTCATCTCACATCTGTTCTGCATTCTCAATCCTTGCATAATAGCTGCGGGCACTATACATAATTTTATCCTTTACCTTGTTACTGCTAGACATCACCAACTTCAATGCCAAATTCTTCTGAGCCTCATCAAATTCATTCTGCCAAAGGATAAAGAAAAATATATTTCAACTTTTGGTCACACTTGAGGATAGTACAATAAACCTAACATTGGTCACCATTAACAAAGAATTTAGTTCATTTATATTATATTGCCATATATTGTGTGTCTGAATATTACAATTCATGTTTAAATGTAAATGAATTTATTTTTCAATACTAGAACTAACCATGTAATTCAATTCCCTTTCATTACCATGCTTCTTCATAAACGATATCACGAAAAGTCCATAATCATACGCATTGTACTACCGCATTAAACCTCTACTAATTAGTACATGGAAATCCTGAAACCGAAAATCCACTGCATACAACAGTCTCCTGTCCTCCTTCAAAACATCGTCCAACGCTTTTAACTAAATCATCAGCAACAAGTCAACAAAATAAAGTTGTCAATAAATATAATAAATATTGCTTTACGGTACAACATTCGCCACCTTCAATATCCACTCACTATCCCGCATATATAACACAACTGTTTGTATTCTCACATACTGTGACTGTAAGTCATCATCTCTGAACTAACTTGCCTTAGACTGGAACATGCGGTCTCATTGCACTAATAACAAGGGAAAAAAATTACTTTATAAGTTTATAAACCAAATAACCAATGAATAACATTTACAGATAAACATATCGAACACTTACGATTAACTTTGCCTCCTTCACAGTTGAAATATCCCTACCCTCATATGGGATAGGATCCCATATCTCTGCACACTTCCGCTTTATATCCACCAACATCAGGTACCAGTGTGAAGGCCCATTTTTTATAGGAATAAATATCTGTTTCAAATTATATTGTTAATGATATAATCAATAAAGCTGCATTTTCTTCAAATAATGCACTCTATTGTACATAATTACCTTCTAACACCACCCAAATTCCGGCATGTAGCATTCCTTGAATCGCATACTCATTCCTAGGCATGATACATCACTTCCTTCAACTAAAACCTTTTGCTGCATACATATAAACATCATGTCCTATTAAATGAATCAATACCAAAGAAAGTCTAACACATTCCTTTTAATATAACCATAAATTTGCATAACATACAGTAAAATATGATGGCATAAACCAGGAACAATGACTACCCTCCACTTAACGCCTTTCACTATTTGTTAGGGTCTTAGCCACAACAGATACTGTCTGCATAACCATTATTGATTATTAGGCCCATTGAATCATAAATATAACAAATCTGAAAGCCACTTACAAATTTTCCAGAACTTCCTCACCTCTCCGTGAATACATCTTTTAGGGCATAGCGTCAACATTTCCTTCCTGGTAACCCAATTAATTTTCGTGTGTACCAGTGGTTCACTGCCAAACAAATTAACCCATCACCCTACTAAACACAGATATACCAATGGAATATAATTCCTAGTATCATAAATTGTAATAACTAAACAATACACACATTTTCAGTTTTCACGTTTATATTCACCACACACTATCACACAAATATGATTAAGTACATAATATCGGCATCATATTACCATTCATCCAAGTCTTCATTCATTATATAATCGATCAACTTCATCTCATCAACTGACACAGGAGTCGCCACAACAAAAAGGTCAACCCTTAAATGGCCTGCAGGAGCACGTCCAGTTGTCTCATTATTGTCTGTCGTATTTGCCATCCCAAACAGCATTCCCGCAGCTAAATTACTGTCATTCTTCACCAACAACAAAACCTCTATGTTGTCCACCCTCGTAGATACCTACATTGGTCAAACACACATTCTTACGTACCAGTTTTAAATAAACATTATGCATATGAATCATTCAAACATATGTGATTTTCTCTTCATTGCAACACAATACCATTGCCTCATTGTTTTGATATTTGTGGGTGACACTGATCGCTTCCTCCAACGTTGTCTCATCATCTACTAGATGATAACATTTTTCACCGTCCACTGCGTACTTCTGCCACACTTTATCCCCTTCCAATGCATTATCTCTGACGCAATCGATAGCCCTTTCCTGATAGATATATTCACAACATTCCAACCCTTCCACATCAATACAATTAGAGACTTCAATATCATTTTCTTCATTTGCGATATTTTCGATTTCCCCACATCCATTACATCCCGCACTCTTTTCTTCGCTACATCTAACAATGTCAAAACTGCTATCCTTCACCTCTTCTACATCATTTCTACGCTGCTCTGCCGAAGATCCTTCTTCTGACCAGCTCCAATTGGCTACCTCGATTGCATGCAACAATCTGTCGAATTTCCTTTTTTCGCCAATATTTGTCACTCCATCACTTGCTTTCTCACGCACAACCACCTGCATGAATAATAACATGGACATTGTTTACCACTACTTAGCGTTATTCATGATTATATTTACATTCATATTGTCCTCAGTATCCATAATCATAGTACACTAACACCTCATATATATATTTTTTCATTGATATAAACTCTACTCCTGTATCCCAATATTCATATTGTTTACTGAATTTCACCTGATTCTCGAAATCAACATCATTTTATACTATAACAAAGTTTCCACCATACCCTTTTATCAATATATATTTTCTTTTTTTCCCATTTATTTTTCCCTAAAATTAATCCATTATTTGGATTCAAGCATTAATTTAGTCCTAACACAACTACAAAACGATTTTTTTTTTTACAAAACTCGTTTGCTAAAAAATGGAATGCATCAATTTTTTTTTCCTATACAATTGCTACAAAATTTTTATACCAATCATCATTTGACTGTAAGTGTTTTAACCATAAACCATACATTGTCAGTCCTAATGCCTCCCTATTTATTCAACCACTTCATGAATCTTCTAATCTCCTTAGCATCCCACAAAACTACTGGACATAATGTGGGGTCTTGTTTTATTTTTACATATAGTAAAGAATTGATATACAATATCTGCAAAACAACATTCATTTAACACGTCAGTTTCATTTTAACGATTACACTTCCTCTTTCTGTACTCTATATCCTTTACTCTTCCATCTCCCTCATCATATAATAAACCACATTGACATAATTACAACATCATATAAAATTGCATTCTCTATTAACCGTAATTATCATCAAAGACAGCTGCGAACAATTCTTTCTATCTGTTTTTTCCAGATATCACATAATAATAAAAATAAAAAATCCCCCTTTTATTCGACTAACAAATACCTACAAGTATAGCAGACAACCACCTATATATGACAGCTTTTCTTCTCTATATCTTGTTATGCCTTGCATAAACCTCCCAAAGCAAAATGACGCCTAATTCCTTGACCTTATTCTTTCCACATCCTTCAAAGCGAACAAAAAGGATGAACTTATGTGCACTTCCCCTGCAGGACACATCACCAAACATAGAGTAAATAGCGTGAAAGTCACCTTGAATTGATCATCAGCCACGTTTCGGTGACGTAGGATATCAACCAACTTTTTTATATGTATTCCGTTACTATTTGATTCATACAGTTTTAAATATCCTGACACCTCTTCCATGTTCCCATCTAACTCCACATTCAATCCTCCATCAGATATTCCCATTATATATCCAAAACTATGCGAACTCAGCTCCAACTCTGTGCCATGAACATTCAAAATTGATCTGGCCATATCTACCCTCTCTACTAACCACTCACATAGTTTCCTATTCAATCGCCCACACTTCATTTCATTTAATTTCCCAAATCCAATTGAACTTACAGCATCTCTTTGTGCTGACGTCAGATTAGCTACTGTTGTGCAAATTTTAATGTACTCGCAAGCGCACGAATCTATTGTAGTATAGACTAATGGTGACGAGTGTCGATCCCACGAGGAGGTGGATTTTAATTATGTGTAGAATTAATTTTGTAAATGGGTGGTTGGATTTGTGGTTGAAGTGATTTGGAATATGCTAAAACTTAAATTGAAATGGCGATAATAAATTCTAAAATTGGAATTGCAATGGCGAGAATAAATTGAAGAGAAATCTATTAAAATGACGTACTTGGGTATTTGGATCCGTATCAACATGCATCATGGGCTAAATAATCCGTATTAATGCCAATTAAATCATGAGGGGGGAATCCACACCTCATGAACCACGCTCTAATCAATATGGTGCTAAGGGCTTATCGTGCCAAATAATAATAACCTTGTACTAAGGGGCCGGTGAAACCAAGGCGGTACTAAACAAGATTAGTATTATTTGTCGACGAGAAGTCAAAACATCCACAAAAACTAGAGGGGAAGAGAAAGTAAATTTATCAAATTAAGCCCATGACACATGTTGAGACTTCACCTTCAACCCAAGCTTGAAAGAAAATTAGCCACTCATAATTGAACTAGGGGCAAAATGGGAATTTATTAAAATACGTAGAAAATACAAGATGGAGAAGGAATTACAGAAAATGGATCCCAAAAATAGATTCAGAGATATCAAATTAGGGAGGGGAGACCCCTTTTTTATAGATACATGGAGTAAATCATGGCCATCGGATTAAAAACAGTTTGGACGCTCATCATCCAATGCAGCGGTTTGACCACGTGGATGAACACGATGGTTTGACCGGATGAAGCGATGCGGTTTGGTTGAAAATAATCGCATGTGATGTATGCGCGAGATTTGTCATCCACCGATATCGCCGCGTCACCATCAATTAAGATTTTAGTCCAACAGGATCGTGACACCTCATCGGCAATGCCACGTCATCGATCCGTCTATGTGAACAGTGCCGTGAACAGTAACGTATACAGTACCGTATACGTGAATAGTACCGTACATGTAAATAGTGCCATTTTTCCTTTTATGCTCCTCCTAAGGTTTTCGACCGTCCTGAGTTCAAAAGTGATGTCCGTTTTGCCATCTGATCTCTCCTTTATTGTGAAATGATTATAATGCCCCTAAAATACATAAAATACTTAATTAAAATAAAACACACGTAATTAAATTAAAAGAAGGTTAAATACATAAAAGTAAGGGTTGTTAGTAAGGCTTGAAATGTAAAATGACGATTTTCTCCTTTATAAATATGCATTTTTTAATACTCAACAGCTACCATGGCTGACAGTCGCTCCGGCACACACCTAGACACATACTTCACATTGTTACAATTCACACCAACTCCTCTGTGCCTTCCACTAATATACTTGCACTTAACCTCAGGGGGCAGATTCTTGAAGGTCCTTCCAATTTCTTTGTGCATCTGCATTTTTTTCAATAAACGTCGTAATACATCAATTGACAAAACTAGTTATTTCATTATTTTACTTCACGAATATAATAAATAAATAAAGCTTTTTTTTCTGCCATCAAACTCTCACCTAATTAGTAATACAAGCACTCCTATCATTTGCCTTTATCTTCCGAATTGCATCTCCACTACATATAAATAACCATTCCACTTAAAAATAACCTTTACATTTCTTGAGTCATTTCAACACTTTCTTCTGTCTTTACTCCATTACATTGTATTTTCCTAATTTCAAAATTTTACACGTTGTTTATTTTATGACTACTTCGAAATGGACAACCATTATAACAAATTCGACAAACGCAACCCAATTTTCGTTTATCAACCATTATTCTAACTACTTATAACATATTGACTTAAGTTTACTTACAAATACGAAACAAAACCATAACAACTTGTTCCCTCCTCCCCGTCTACGCTGTTTTCAAACTGGGCTGCGCCAGGTTCAGCTTCTTCG
Source organism: Citrus mangshanensis (assembly GCA_030449895.1). Classification (NCBI taxonomy): domain Eukaryota; kingdom Viridiplantae; phylum Streptophyta; class Magnoliopsida; order Sapindales; family Rutaceae; genus Citrus; species Citrus mangshanensis. The sequence goes on from JASUUJ010000070.1 coordinate 388,772, forward strand.
CCGGTATAAGCAAACTGCTTCAGATCCGATGCAACCATACTGTCATCATCACCCTTGGATTCACAGATATATCTCTCATATTTCTTAGTCATATCTACCCACGAACAACCCATCATTTATAATATCAGTTATACAATTTTGCATCTATGGTCACCAATTCGCCTCCACTACGTCCCCTTCGCTGGTCTCTTCATACTTGTAAATGAAATCTTTGCTGGTTATCGTTTCGCCAATATTTCCCCTAGCCAACCTGCTGATCTTTGTACTACTCTGACCAATTTTCACCGATATTACAGTAAAATTGACATTAGCTTTTCCAATTCAATTACAATAGGAATGACCTAAACTGTCTCTTTTCACTGACACCAATCTAATTAAAATACAATTAATTCTGTACATTTCTCCAGCCACGTGTCTTTTGTTACTTCTCACATCCAGTTGCACATTAACCATTAAAGCCGGTTTCCCATGCTTTCGGTTAATTTTTACCATTATTTTTTTTACCGTTCCCAACCCTCCATCTTTCTCTATCCACATTCAACGATTGAGATTACATGTCCGTTACTTACAGAATCTGTAAGGTAGATAGGTCCTATGATCCTCTTCAAATACGCTGACTACATCAGTTCCCAGTTTGAACTTATCCACTGCTAGTTTTGCCTCACAATTGTATCTCACTTACTGCAATGTCTTTTTTTTTTTCAACCACCGCTTTAGTGGTTGCCCCTACTTTAGTATTATATTAATGAACTAGTAGTATAAGAGCTCGTGTGAGATTGTTGTTGGGAGTTTTAAATTATGGTAAAGGTACCAAATTTTTTAAGTGGTTCATAAAACTGGGGGTATACGGAAAACATATAAACTTATTAGGGGAAATTTAAAAAATCGTTAATACCTTTGATCAAATTATAAATAAGACAAATGAAATTCTGACCTTTTGGGGGCCAGCAGCCACTGCCGTATTTCCATATGCGGTATTTTCAATTTTGGCACTCATTTGACAATTGTGCAAGTTTGACAACGACATTTTTTCCTTAGTTGTTCCATTTATATTTTTTTTTCTTTTCAATTTTATCCATGTATAATGATTAAATTGAATAATTCTTTAAAACAAATTAGCCCATATTTAACTAATTATCAATATTCATTTTGATACCAAATATTCATCTTATTTAATAATCATTTAGTCCCTATGCTTTTAAACCAATTACCTAGCCTATCCATATATTATTAAAAATCGACTAAAACATCCTTCGTACATTTATTTTACTAAAAATCTACTTAATTTTTTTCCACTTGTTTCATGATGGATTTTTCTGAATTTTATGTTATAATCGAAAAAATAACTACTTTACCCTTTAAAAGTCTATATTCATTAACGATAGAAGTAATAACTTGGATGTTTTGACTAATTTTTAAATATAAACACAAATTTTATATCATAACCTTAAAGAAAAAAGAGAAATTTACTCTCAAACTTCTTATACTTTACATATTATTCTAAGTGGATGTTTGGTGAGCTATTATGATATGTTTACTAAACGGATATCGGAATAAACTGGAATCGAAATGGGTAGGAATAGACTAAACTAGAATAAAAATGGAGAATGAAAATCAAAATAAGTTGTTTACTTGAACTATAGGAATTGGAATCGAAATGAGTTGGATTGCCATTAATGTGTTTACTTTATTTTAAAATCAGAATCAAAATAAGTGAGATTGTAACAAATTAGTAAAAATTACTTAATGAACTATTGTAATAATAATTATTTTGTATTTTAATTATTGCGATTATTTATTCAAAAATTATGATTATTAATAGTTATTGTTAATAATATTTTAATATATTAATTAATTGTAAAAATTTTGTCAATAATAATAATAATAATTAACATTAATATATTAATTAATTATTTTATTTTTATCATTAATAATAATAATAATAAATCAAAATATATTAATTAATTATAGTAATATTTTAATTAATTGTAATAATCAATTATAATATATTAATTAATTAATTATAATAATTTTTTTGAACTAAGAAAAAAAGGGCATTTTTTTAAGGGCAAAATGGTTATTTAAGGAATGAGAGATTGATTTCCACTATCAATCTCTCATTCCCCATTCCCAAATTTGGGTGGGCCCCATGATTCTTATTCCCGTTACTACCTTCATTTTGCGAAGTAAACGCAATCAATAATTCTAGTTCTAGATTTCGATTCCCCAATTAAGGAAGTAACACATCATTTTTAGAATTTCATCTCATCCTCCTCTGTCTTATTTGGTCATAAAATTATGGTGTTTGTAAAAATAAGGGAAGACTCTTTTAATTCATAAGGTAGAGTTAATTATTCAACTAGTTCTTGTACTTTAAAAGTTACTAAAGGTATTCATATTGTATATCAATTTTCCTTAAAATCTAATTAGTTGTTCTCAACCTTTCACTTGTTGTATGTTAGATTTATTTTCACTTTAATCTTTGCCCAATAGAAAGATTATTTTATCATTGAAAAAGTCATGTTCGATAACTATGAAAGTAATGAGAAGAACATCTTGAATAAGTTTTAAAAATATGTGTACTAATTGGTACTAACTCATATTCTAGAGACTAAAACACAAATTACCCTAAACCAATGAGAGAATTTGAGTTCCAAATTTTTCACTAATTGTGACTCAAAATTATTATTTTAAAAGCTAACAACACCTTAGTTAGGTTTATTGGCATATCTTTCTCTTAATTCTAAGGTGGGAGGTTCGAGTCTCCCTAGTGGATTTGAGAGTTTATTATTATGACGGATTTTAATTATATTGGACTTTAAGTATTGGTTAATTAGACATTTAAATGAACTTCTATTGTATTAGACTTTGATTGAATTGTTTATAATATTAAAAAATAATTAATCCTTTAGAATTTCTATTGATAAATACAAGAGGATAGATGAAATCAAACAAACAACAAACAAATACTGCTAAAAACGTTTTACTGTGAAATTCAAAAAGCAAATATGAAGAAATTACTGTAATTTTTAAAATTTATCGTAGGTTAGACATTTTTATTTTTCATCTTTAATGTGACAACCTTAAATCACTTAACAATGAATTATAAGTCATTTGCCATATCACGTGGGATATGAATTATGTATCTCAACTATTTATCTATATGGTAATACTCTTTCTCAAGATTCCTTCGAATTAATCTTAGATATTCATATTTTGAAATATAATTATTTAGTTGAGGTCAACCACTCATTGACATGATAGTTGACAGATTCAAGCTTCATTCCTAAAGTTAGGAATTTGGGTCTTCTTATATGTGGTATGCGAGTATCCTAATTCTTAGATCACATCAAGTGTTTATAGATATCTAATTATAATGTAATATTAAAAAAAATTAATTAAGGACTTGAATTAAATTTCTAAATAAAATTCAGGGCTCCAATTAAATTTATACATAAAATTTATGTTGAAGTGTAGTTTAATTCTTTTTGCTGATGATAAAGTGGGCTCGTGTTTAGAGCTATTTTCAGCCCATTATAGTATCAATGTGCTAAGATCTCTGGCCTCACATATGTAAAAATTTTGAGTACACTAGTAGGCTATTCAGTGTCTGTTTACTAAAAAAATTTTAATTGTTTGGTTGTCAATGAGAGTTTTGATTTAAATTACAAAATTACTTTAATGGACAAATTTTTTTAAAATTGTATTATAAATAGTATAAAATAAGATTGTAAAAAAAAAGGATATTTTAGATACTTAAACATTTTAAAAACCTTTTCAATCTCTACTCCCAAGAGTTAAAAATTCAAATATTTGCTAGTAGAGGTAAAATACCTTATTTAATCCTTAAAAGTTCTATTAAAAAGAGAAACAAACAATAACAAAAATTTTGATAAAAACTTATAACATTAAAGAAGTACTTATTATCAGTAGATAAAGCATACCAAGTAGGTAATTAATTATTTTATAATTTATAGAGAAACGATGTAAACAAAGTCAAAATAATAATAACAATAACAATCAAATACAACAATAACTAATTAACTATAATATCTAACTGAGCCTGGTCAATATAATTTGTTGTTGAAATTAGTCTTGCTCCTTTGCAAGTTTCGGTTGTCTTGCTCTTTTGCAAGTTAGACTGGATTCATTTAAAATTAGGTCTTGGCTGGACGGTTGATTTATTTCTGTTTACCATAAGAATTATGGCGTCTCATAGCAACTCCCTGCAGCCTGAGATGTGTGCTGCATATGATGCCTTTTCTATTGGGGAGGAAGAAGAGGATGGCCTTGTACTCCAAAATGATGATATAGGTATCGGGCAGGAAGGATTGATTGATGCTAGATACTGTTGGTGGGGCGGTTTTTAACCGATAAGGTGATTAACTTTCCGGCAATGAAGAATACAATGGCGGCTTTATGGCGGCCAGGAAAGGGAGTGTGCATCAAGGATTTATCACCCACCCTTTTCTTATTTCAATTCTTTCATGAAGTTGACCTTAAGCGTGTAATTGATTCAGGACCGTAGACCTTCGATCAACATGTCCTGATACTAAAGAGGTTGGGAGAGAACGAACAGTCGCATAGGATCCCTTTGTTTCACACTTTGTTCTGGGTGCAAGTGTATAACCTACCTATTGGGTTTCTATCGGAAAAGGTGCTGACAAATATTGGAAATTATGTTGGGGAGTTTCACGCTTCAAATCCTAATAATTTCATGGGTGTATGGAGGAACTATATGCGTATAAGAGTATCCATAGATGGTCGGCATGAAATACAAGTAAGCAACCCAAGAGGGGGGGTGAATTGGGATTCTAAAAAATTATTCAATAATAAAGAAAATCTTAATGCAATTATAACTCAAATTCAAAGCAATAATAATTAAGATGATCACAATATAAAAAGGTAAGGAAGAGAGATTCAAATACGAGATTTTTACGTGGTTCGGCCAACCTCGCCTACGTCCACGCCTCCAAGCTTTCCGGGCTTGAGGATTCCACTAAGAAAGCCTCCAAGGCTTCAAATGCTTACACTTGACTTCCAAGGTGTCAATGGACCTTTACAACAAGAGATTATCCCCAATCTCTTAACCCAAGTGTATCCCAACACTTACAATCACTCAAAGTAAAAGATTACAAATTTTTTTTGCCTCTCACAATATACAAGATAACTCAATGATGCTTAATATGTGAATAGCTGAAGCAAGAATGTGTTCTAAGCTCTATGAAGATTGTATTCTCGAATATTAGCTCAAATGGTTGTGTTGTGATCAATTCTTCTTTGAATTTGAATGAGCTTATTTATATTTGGAGCTGAAAATCTAGCCGTTATGACAGAAACGGTTCGCCGTTAACCATAAACGGTTAACCGTTTCGGTTGGTCAAAGTTACCGTTGGGCCAGATTTCAAATAAACGGTTTGCCGTTTAGAATTACCCTTTCGCCGTTAACTTCCAGAAACCTGCAAGATGAGCATTTGTTATCCGTTTACGCTAAACGGTTAAGGACTTGCGTGAAGTGGCTTCTCTGGATATTATCGGTTAACCGTTTGAAATAAACGGTTCGCCGTTTGGCTTCAGTAACCTGCACAACAATTTAGCCTTATCAGTTTTCGTTAATCAATGCCAGAGGAGGACAACCTTCAATTCTGGACGTTATCGGTTAACCGTTTAAAATAAACGGTTCACCGTTAGGTTCCAGTAGCCTTCCCATCTTGGGTGTTTTCCGTTAAGCATAAACGGCTAGAGCTTAGGCAATATGATGCTCTCTGGTGATAATCGGTTAACCGTTTAATAATAAACGGTTCACCGTTAGTTTCCAGTAACCTTCCCATCTTGGGTGTTTTCCGTTTTCCATAAACGGTTAGAGGTTAAGGAAATGTGTTACTCTCTGCCTTTAATCGGTTAACCGTTTAAAATAAACGGTTCACCGTTTATGACCAGAATTGCAATTTTAAACAAGTTTTTGCAGAGAATTTCTTTCTAATTTGAAAATCCATCTTTTATGAAGAAATAAGGCAATGATTAAAAGAGTTTTCGTTTATTAAAAAAATAGCTCCAATATTTTTGTCAAAATACATTTAAAATTTGTTATCATCAAAATCAAATTATTAACATATTTATGTTAACAATCTCCCCCTTTTTTATGATGACAAATTTCATTCAATGTTTTAGCTCCCCCTTAATATGTGCTCCCCCTACATGTATGGCCAAATTGAGAAATGTGAATAAAAGGATTCTTGCTTTAAATCTCCCCATTTTAAATCCATCTTAAAAAAAATTTTCCCATTTTTTAAAAAAATTAAATCCATCTTAAAAAAATTTTTCCCATTTAAAAAAAATCATCTTAAAAACCATAAATTATCTCCCCCTTCATCATCAAAAAGAAAAGAGGAAATAAGAAATACGCAAATCCGTTAAAGAAAGTGCCCGGTTTTGGCAAGCGAAAAATTTGGCAGAGTTTCCCCTTAAAAATGAGTAAAACCATTAATACAAAATGAGATAAAAACACTTCCAAAATTAGATCAACATTAACTTCTGCTTTCAACAAGCCAACAACTCCATAAACAAGACAAAATAACACTTCAATATCCACAAATATACCAACACTCCAATATCCACAAATAAACCATTTCTACAATATCCAACCAATTAGGCAATCACAAAGCATCAATAATCTAATCATCAAGAACATCACACACATATGCATCAAAATCAAAATAATAATAAAAATGGTAGCAACCAAAATGTAAAATGTATGTGCGAGGACAAAGCTCAAAAAACTACGGAGGCGGAGAAGATGTGCTCCCCGGATCATAGCCGAAATAGCCGAGAATAGTGCGCATAAAGCTCCATCTGGCGATCAAGGCTCTGCATTGGAATATCTCGAAAGTCGAACGCAGCTGGTGGTCACGGGAAAGAGTGTCCAACCGATCAAGAATCAGGCGCTCGAAATCCGAACATCGGTGATCACTGCACGGCAGGGAGGCTGAGGCTGGAGGTGGCATAGAGGTAGATGGCTGCTCGGGAACAGTAGAAGGCTCAGGAGCAGGAGGCAGCTCGGAAGAGGAGGGAATGTCAGTATCTAACGCATGCTCCTCAGGGTCTGAATCAGCAGGAGGCCGAGGTACAAAATGACGACGCGGAGGATGAGGAAGTGCTCCTAATCTAAAATCAGGAAGCTGATCGGGAGTATAGATATCATTGAGCATCCGATCGTCCTCTGCAGCAATCAAGGTATCTCGGTTTTTGGAGTTGCTTGTCTTTATCCATACTCCATTCTTCCTAGAGAATCCGATACTAGTCACAGCCTCGGGACCAATCCGTCGAGTCTCCATATGACCGGTATCAAGAAGTGGCACCTCAAAGCGTCGCAGTATTTTAGTGATGATACTGCCATAAGGAAGCAAGCGGTGGTTGACCGCTGGAGTACTCAACATATGTCGCACAATAATATACCCGAGGTTAATGGGACGGTCTGTAAGAAGGCTATCCAAAATGGCAACGTCCAACCTCGTAACCTCATCCGAGTGACCCTTCCTAGGAGTCACTATGTGCTGTAAAATAGAGTGAAGAATACGAACTTGGAGAGGTAAAAGCTGAGACCGAAACGGAAGCATACAAATCTCATCCGATAAGTCTCTACGACGACATATATTACGGACGCCATGAGTATGAGAAAAAGTATCAAAGGAGAGGGTTTTCCTAGAGGTGTAAATGTCAAGCCCCTCACAAGAGATACCTAGAAAGTCAGCTAAGTCCGCATCATCAAATTCTATGGGTACACGGCCGACTTGAGTGACTATCCTATTTGGGCGAGTATCGGAGATTTCCATGTTGGAGTAAAAGACTCGCACTAAATTTGGATAGACCCGATCATCAAGGTCAATAGCAGCCTCCCAAGGGTGAAGCATATCCCTAATACTTCTACCACAAACAACCAAGTTGCGGAAATCATCAATATCAACATAAAAAGGATCAAGTACCTTTCGACCATCGAAGCGATCCTCAAACCGCTTAGCCAAGGCAGGTGTGGGGAAGTGAATCCTTGAAAATTCAGAGACCTCCCGAGGTGGTATGGGATTCCTTGGAGGCACAGATTTACGCCTGGGATTTTTCCGAGAGGGTTCAACCATGGAAACACGTAATGTGACGAAAGTAAATCGATAAAAGGTTTAAGAAAGAGTAGAGGATGTGAGTAGGATGTTCAATTTGGTTGAAGAAAGGTGGAAATCGGATTAAGAACGAAGAAACCCGACCCGCGACAGTTAGGGTTTATATTTGGGATTTTTGAATTTTGGGCTCGATTTGAAGTTTTGAATCGGTAGAAATGGTCTAAAGGTGACAAGAAATGATTTTGAGGGTTTGATTTGGCACGAAAAGCAAGAAAAATGAGGATTTGAGGACAAGAAGACCTTCGGCTGCACAACAATGGAGGAAACGGTGAGAGGGTAACTGGAGAAGGAGAAGAAAGGCTTTGAACAGTTTATATATATTTGAGAAAACGGTTAAAGGGTAACTCCCAGGGACTAAGAGAAAAATTAACGGTGAAGGCTTAAACGCATAACGGCTAAGGAGTAACTGTTAGAGGACTCGCTGTTGAAAAACGGTTCACCGATTGTGGCAAACGGTGAAAGGGTAACTGGACAGACACACAATCTCGTTTCTGGAATTAAACGGTGATCCGTTTATAGGAAACGGCTAACCGTTTATTTTATCTGTAATTTCGCACATTTGATTTAATTTTTGGCCAGCAAATAATATATTTCAAGATCATTTAATTGATCTGAAAATATTTTATGAGCCAATTTAATGCATGATTCATGGACATGTTTTCAACCAATCAATTCATATAATCAAGATTTATCAATGCAAATTCATCATTAGTCTACCAAGCTCAAGCATTTCATAACTAGTAATCAATCAATTTAGTACACTCAATAGCATGAATAGAGATGTTAATGCAAAAATTTCATCATCCCAAGTTCATGCCGAATTTTTGAAAATTGTTCTTCGCAAAGCGGTTTTGTGAAAATATCGGCAAGTTGTTTTTCCGTGGAAATAAACTCTAATGCAATATCTCCCTTTTGAACATGATCTCTCAAGAAATGATGTCTTATTTCTATATGCTTGGTTCGAGAGTGTTGAATGGGATTCTTTGAAAGATTTATAGCACTAGTATTATCACACTTAATAGGAATTTGTTCAAGATTAATGCCATAATCTCTAAGTGTTTGTTTCATCCAAAGAGCTTGTGCACAACAACTTCCGGCAGCTATATATTCAGCCTCGGTAGTTGAAAGTGCGACAGAATTTTGTTTCTTGCTAAACCATGAAACAAGAGAGTGTCCTAGAATATAGCAAGTTCCACTAGTGCTCTTCCTATCCACTTTATAACCAGCAAAATCCGCATCCGAAAAACAAGTTAAATCTATATGAGTTCCCCTAGGATACCAAAGGCCAATATCTATGGTTCCACTCAAATAACGGAAAATTCTTTTAACAGCGAGCAAATGAGATTCCTTGGGACATGACTGAAATCTTGCACACAAACATACACTAAACATGATATCGGGTCTACTTGCAGTTAAGTAAAGTAGAGATCCGATCATACCTGGATACATTTTTATATCCACTTCTTTACCTTTTTCATCTTTGTCTAGCTTGGTTGTTGTGCTCATTGGTGTATTCTTGGTCTTTGAATCATCAATGTCGAATCGTTTGAGTAGATCCTTTATGTACTTGGCTTGATTTATAAAAATTCCTTCCTCGTTTTGTTTGATTTGAAGTCCAATGAAGTATTTCAACTCTCCCATCATACTCATCTCAAATTCTTTGCTCATACATGATGAAAATTCTTTACACAACAACTCATTAGTAGAACCAAAAATGATATCATCAACATAAATTTGAACAATAAGTATGTCTTGGTTCTTATGCTTAACAAATAGAGTAGTATCCGCTTTACCCATTGAAAAGTCATTTTCCAACAGAAAATTCTTAAGTCTATCATACCATGCTCTAGGTGCTTGTTTTAAACCATACAAAGCTTTAAGCAACTTATAAACATGATTTGGAAATTTTTCATTTTCAAAACCAGGGGGTTGTTTTACATACACTTCTTCCATAATATACCCATTTAGAAAGCACTTTTCACATCCATTTGAAATAAAATAAAATCTTTATGACATGCATATGCTAACAACATCCTAATGGATTCTAACCTACGAGCAAAGGTTTCATCAAAATCAATTCCTTCTTCGTAGCCTTGAGCCACTAATCTAGCTTTATTTCTTACAACCACACCATTCATCCATCTTATTCCTAAACACCCATTTAGTACCTATTAGATTGATGTTCGGTTTAGGAACTAAGTCCCACACATTGTTTCTTTCAAATTGATTTAACTCCTCTTGCATTGCCATAATCCAAGATTCATCATTTTCTGCATCCTCAAAGGATTTTGGTTCAATTTGAGAGATGAATGCATTATGCTCACAAGTATTTCTAAGTGATGATCTAGTTGTTATACCTCGTGAGGGATCTCCTAAAATTACATCTTTAGGGTGAGAAGAGACATACCTCGGGAGTGTTTGAGAAGTACCTTCATTTTGCTCCACATTAGGTTCTTCATGATGTTCCTCTTGAATTCCATGTGGTGCATCCTATTGATTGTCATTTGATGCTTCTTCTTCTTGTTCTTCTTTCCTGCATCATCATCAACGACTTTCTCCGAAGAGGAGGGGTTAGACTCATCAAATGTGATATGCATAGATTCCTCCACAACTAAAGTTCTTTTGTTATAAACTCTATAAGCTTTGCTTGAATTTGAATAACCAAGAAAGATACCAACATCGGATTTTGGATCAAATTTACCAAGATTGTCTTTTGTGTTCAAAACAAAACATTTGCATCCAAAAACTTTAAAATAGCCAATGTTGGGTTTTCTATCTTTCCAAAGCTCATAAGGAGTTTTGTTAAGATTAGGTCTAATCAACACCCGATTTAAAACATAACAAGCGGTGTTGGCAAAATATTTTGGTAATGCATTTTCATTTAACATGGTCTAGCCATTTCTTGAATAGACCTATTCTTTCTCTCAACAACTCCATTTTGTTGTGGAGTTCTAGGTGATGAAAATTGATGCTCAATGCCTAGATTATTGCAAAAACTCTCAAATGCATGATTTTCAAATTCTCCTCCATGATCACTCCTAATGCATACAATACCATACCCTTTTTCATTTTGTAATTTCTTACAAAGCACTTTAAAAGCATCAAGAGCATCATCCTTATTGGCTAAGAATAATACCCATGTATATCTAGAATAATCATCCACTATCACAAATGCATAATATTTGCCATTTAGACTTGCATATCTAGATGGCCCAAAAAGATCTATGTGAAGAAGTTCAAGTGGTTTTGAAGTAGAAATATGGTTTTTATTCTTGAAAGAAGTTTTAATTTGTTTTCCAAATTGACAAGCTTCACAAATCTTATCCTTTTGAAAACCAATTTTGGAAGACCTTTAACTAAATTATCTTTCGAAATTTTTGAAATCAAATCCATACTTGCATGTCCTAACCTTCTATGCCATAACCAACAATCATCATGCAATGCCGAAAAACATTTATCAAGAGTAGATGCACATTCTATGTCAATGATATAAACATTACCACATCTATTTCCAACAAATAAAGTTTTGCCATCACATGAGTTCTCAATAACACAACTAAATTTATCAAAGATAACTTTATAACCTTTGTCACATAATTGACTAATGCTAATTAAGTTGTGTTTCAAGTTTTCAACCAAACATACATTCTCAATTAGAGTTGAAGAAACTTTACCAACATTTCCAATTCCAAGAATTTTTCCTTTTGAGTTGTCTCCAAAGGATACGTCTCCACCATTTTCAATTTTGGTAAAGCTTGAGAACCATGCATAGTTTCCGGTCATGTGCCTTGAACAACCGCTGTCCAAGTACCATTTATTCTTCTTCTTCTTCAAGCCCTACAAGAAAAAGTCTCAAGTTTTAGGTACCCAAAGCTTTTTGGGTCCTTGAGAGTTAGCAACGGTTCCTTTTGGAACCCAAATGCACTTGACACCATAATATGCATTCCTTTTTACGGGACATCTAAATTTCATATGACCATTTTGATTACAATAATGACATACAATCTTATGATCATTTGTGGAGGTAGCTTTAACAAAATAATTCTTATAATACTTTTGCTTCAAGTTTGGCTTATATCCAAGTCCTCCTTTATCAAAAACACATTTTTATGAGTTAAGCATATTATCCAACATCTTTTGCCCATTTGTAAATTTCAAAACAATTTCTGTAACACCCCAAATCTAACACGTGCGGAGCACGTGAAGAAGGAGGTTACTCACAAATCATAATCTTTACTCATAAGTTTCAAACTGAAATTCCTCCAATTCTTATTCAAATAAATCCATAAATCCAAACGTCAAATACTAAATAATCTCTCTCGAGGACATATAAAAATAATAACAAAAGTCTCAAACTCCAAATTACACGTTCATAATAAAAGTAACTAAATAGAAACACAAGTCTATTCCTCCTCTTATTCAATAGCAAACGGAAACTGGAAATCACTAACTCCAAAGCTAAGTGCACCTCTCAAAAGAAACTTAATCTGCAAAAAGTAATGACGAGGGGTGAGCCGTCAACTCGGTAAGTAAAACCATTCCTAACACACTAGGCCTATCGATACCAAAAATATTGCAAGCCTTCTTTTGTTTAAAGCATATATCATAATCCATAATTTTCATAAAACGATATATCACAATAACATAAGATAAATTCTTAATAATTCAGAATATTCAAAAGCATATTTACTTACGAAGCAAATCATGTAATACGTATACAGAAAACAAACAGGTTAGCTCATGTCACATAGTGTCACCTATAGTCCATTGACGAAACAGAATCAGAATATCGTGTACACACTCAGAACAGAAACCCAGTACTGGTCCAGACAGATATATCGTATATTACGATCAGAATCAGAATCAGAATCAGAATCAGAATAACTATGGACAATGAGCCAAAACATTAAGAATCTCATACAATCATCAATAATTGAAATCAAACAGGTACAAAACACTCGTATCAGTTTCATAAAAGCTCATATCAATGATTTAGGCTTGCATAACACTTTATAAATAAAATCATAAAAGTAGGCATGTAACAAAATAACTTACATATTCAAAAGCATTTATAAAATACTTTGTTAAAAAGAATTTAGCTTTAAAACATTTACATAAAACTAATTTTATTATCAAAATCAATTAATCCTTTAAGTAGTATAAAAACATTTATACTTTGAATAATAATATCAAAATACTTATACATATCCAGTATACTAGGAATGAAGTTACTTACCTCGACAAATGAACTTGGATTAACACACCTCTAAGCTTCTAAGAGCCTCAAACACCTTCAAAACCTTAAACAAATACAAGATATGACAATCAATAACTTATTCTAAGAATTTGATTTTCTAATTCATACCCGTACAGGTCTGATTCTCGGAATTTTAACTCTTAATCCAAGTCTCAGAATGATATAAAATCCTATGGAACCATTCTGGACATCCATGAGTACCCCATGTAAAATTTACAAGAGAATCCGATATCAAAAACATTTTAAAAACTATTTACTTCTCAGCAAATTCGAAACTGTTTTCACATAATCTAAACCAAACAGAACGGGTTCCGTGATTTTTATAAAATAAAATACTAATCAGAAAATTATGAAATTAAAACTGCGAATCCTAGACACATATATTAACATACATATAAACTTTCAGAATTTTTTGAGTTCATTTGGTGGTACAAATAGTCTTGTGAATATGATCACAATACTGGAATCGTGGATTTCCAGTGCAGTGGTTTCTATTTCCAAAATACGTATAAAATTGAAAACGAAGTTGAATTTAATGAAATAAAATTTAATCAAGAAGCCCTACATGTCTAGTTTCCAGAAATATAAATTTTATAAGAAAATTCGTTCAGAAAATATAGCTTTAAAAATTCGAGATACTCATGCTGTTCAGAATAAACGTTGTGAACTTACCCGTCGCTTTGAGTCTCTCCTAAACAAAGGTTTGAATCCTAAGATTTGGGTAGGAGCGTAAAGAGCAGCAGAGAAGAAAGATAAATGTTGTGAACTTAGGGTTATGGAAGGGGGAAAAGTATGTATTTATAGGGGATCTTAAGAAACCCTATTCAATAAGGAAAAATAGCCCTTTTCCAAAATGATCTCATAAATAACCTATACTTAATTAGTATCCCTTTCTAAATAAGGGTTATAGGCCACCCATAATTCTCAATGAAAGCCCAATTTCCATAATTTAATATGTATGGGAATTTGTGGCGTTACAATTTCATTCAATTCATTATTCTTTTTCTTGAGTAATTCGTTCTCATTTTTCAGCTCATCTATGTGTGATTTCAAATGCTCATGTGAGATGCTAGGTTTCTCATTTGATAATGCAATTTCATCATGCAATGTTTTGTTTCCTACTTCTAGGCATACAATTCTTGCATTTAGAGATTCATTTTCATTTTTGAGCTTTGCCATTTCCTTTTTAAGACATACATTCTTTTTACCAATTTTCATCAACTCATTATGCAAATCTTGAAAAGCATCATACAATTCATCATAGGTAGGATCACTTACTTCATTGAGATCATCATCCCCTCCTATTGCCATGAGTGCTAGGTTTGATACTTCTTGCGATCCTTCTTCATCATTTGATTCTTCCTCACTATCATCCCAAGTTGCAACCATTGCTTTCTTCTTGAGTTTGTTGATAAGTGGGCACTCCGATCTTATATGTCCAGGCTTCTTGCATTCATAGCAAGTGATTGCCTCCTTCTTCTCCCTATAGTTCTTGAAGTTTCTGAAATTTCTTCGCTCTCCGGTTTTCTTGAAGAATTTTCTGAACCTCCTTGCTAGCATGGCTAGTTCTTCATCATCCGGTTCACTCTCCTCATCACTCTCATATTTTGAAGCTTTGAGAGCAATGCTTTTCTTCTTCTCCTCATGTCCTTTTTCTGCAGCTAAATCCTCTTCATACGAAATAAGAGAACCAATTAAATCATCAAGAGGTAAAGTATTTAAATCTTTGGCCTCTTGATAGCGATTCTTTTAGGTCTCCATTCTTTTGGAAGTGACCTAATGATTTTCTTAACTTTCTCACTATTTGAGAAGGTTTTCCCTAAAGCACCAGTGTTCACTATGTCCGTGAATCTAGTGTACATAGAATACACATTTTCATTTTGTTCCATTTGGAACAACTCGTATATTGGCGAGTGTATCTGATTTTAAACTCTTTCACTTGATTTGTCCCTTCATAGACAACTTCAAGTTTGTTCCATATCTCTTGTGCACTTTCACAACTAGATACTCTATGGAATTCTTTCTTATCAAGGGCACAAAACAAAGCATTCATAGCCTTGGAGTTTAGAGACATCTTTCTCTTTTCTAACTCACTCCATTGACTCGATGGTTTAGGAATATCATCTCCTACTTCATCTTTGAACGTAGGCATGAATGGACCATCACAAACAACTTCCCAAATTTCATAATCTAAGGCTTGCAAATAGATTATCATTCTAGTTTTCCAATAAGCATAATCATTACCATAAAAAAATGGTAGTCTAGTTGTGGATTGCCCTTCTCTAAAGGTTGAGTCATTTAGGGTTGCCATGGATCTTTTACTCTAGACGATTAAGTCTTAACAAGAGAACGAGGCTCTGATACCAATTGAAATACAAGTAAGCAACCTAAGAGGGGGGGTGAATTGGGATTCTAAAAAATTATTCAATAATAAAGAAAATCTTAATGCAATTATAACTCAAATTCAAAGCAATAATAATTAAGATGATCACAATATAAAAAGGTAAGGAAGAGAGATTCAAACACGAGATTTTTACGTGGTTCGGCCAACCTCGCCTACGTCCACGCCTCCAAGCTTTAGAGGATTCCACTAAGCAAGCCTCCAAGGCTTCAAATGCTTACACTTGACTTCCAAGGTGTCAATGGACCTTTACAACAAGAGATTATCCCCAATCTCTTAACCCAAGTGTATCCCAACACTTACAATCACTCAAAGTAAAAGATTACAAATTTGTTTTGCCTCTCACAATATACAAGATAACTCAATGATGCTTAATATGTGAATAGATGAAGCAAGAATGTGTTCTAAGCTCTATGAAGATTGTATTCTCGAATATTAGCTCAAATGGTTGTTTTGTGATCAATTCTTCTTTGAATTTGAATGAGCTTATTTATATTTGAAGCTGAAAATCTAGCCATTACAAATGTTAAACGATAAGCAGTTAATTTTGGTTTTCAAAAATAAACGGTTTGCCGTTTAGAATTACCCTTTCGCCGTTAACTTCCGCAAGATGAGCATTTGTTATCCGTTTACGCTAAGGTTGGACTTGCGTGAAGTGGCTTCTGGATATTATCGGTTAACCGCTTGAAATAAACGGTTCGCCCTCGCACAACAATTTAGCCTTATCGGTTTTCATTAATCAATGCCGAGGAGGACAACCTTCACGGGCGTTATCGGTTAACTTTAAAATAAGCGGTTCACCGTTAGCCTTCCCATCTTGGGTGTTTTCTGCATAAACGGCTAGAGTTTAGGCAATATGATGCTCTGGTGATAATCGGTTAACGCTTAATAATAAGCGGTTCACCGTTAGTTTCGATAACCTTCCCACCTTGGGTGTTTTCCGCTTTCCATAAGCGGTTAGAGGTTAAGGAAATGTGTTACTCTGCTTTTAATCGGTTAAAAAAATAAACGGTTCACCATTTATGACCAGAATTGCAATTTTAAACAAGTTTTTGCAGAGAATTTCTTTCTAATTTGAAAATCCATCTTTTATGAAGAAATAAGGCAATGATTAAAAGAGTTTTCGTTTATTAAAAAAATAGCTCCAATATTTTTGTCAAAATACATTTAAAATTTGTTATCATCAAAATCAATATTATTAACATATTTATGTTAACACGGCAACCTCTGAAGCGCAGATTGCGATTGAAGAAGGAGGGAGGGGAATGGTTTTGGGTTGAATTCAAATACGAAAGGTTAAACACATTTTGTTTCATATGCGGGCTTCTTGGGTATACTGAAAAATTGTGTCCGAAATTGTATGATTATGTTGATGCGGAATTGGTTAGGACATATGGGCCGGAGATGAAGGCTCCAACTCGTCGGAATGCCATGTCCGCCGGGGAAAGGTGGCTGCGTCAAGCACCACCGGAAGACTCTGTGTTTAATTTTGGTAGTTCCACTGATCTTGGAAAGGAACCAGATTTAAATGTAAAGAATGCCTCAAAATCAGGAGTTTCCAAGAGTGCGAAGATTCTTAACGTTTCAGGGAGTGGTGGAAGTGAGCTGATGGAAAGCATGGCCCAATCAAAGCAATTACAAGTTGTAAAAGCAATTGGCAGTCAACGAGTTAACAAGGGCAAAGAGGTGGCTGTAATTGCTAATGGGTTGGGCTTTACTCAAGTTGTGGAAAGCTATCGAGAGAAAGGAATTCTTTTAAAGGAAGCCAAGAGGAGAAGGGCAGAAATTGGATTAGAAAATCCAGAAAATTTAGAGGAAGATGTGAATTCTATGGTGGTGGATCCAAAAAATGGGCTAGCGGTGGGACCTGTACTCCAGGCCCACCGATATCAATGAGTACTTTGAGTTGGAACTGTCGTGGTTTGGGCCAGCCACGAACAGTTAGTATGTTAGCCGAATTGGTCCGTAGTAGGAAACCCTCTTTTATTTTCCTTATTGAAACATTATGTAGTAGAAGTAAATTAGAGAGTATTAAAGTGCAATTGGGTTATGATGGGCTGTTTGTTGTTGATAGAATGGGCCGGAGTGGTGGGCTCGCGTTTTTATGGAAGGGAATGAATACAGTTAGTCTTATCAAGTTCTCTTCTAATTTTATCGATGCTGAGGTTGAAGTGCCGGAGCTAGGGAAGTGGAGGTTGACTGGTTTCTACGGCTACCCGGAGACTAGCCGGCGGCGGGAATCGTGGGATTTGCTCCGTTTGCTCTCTACTTCATCCCCACTCCCTTGGGTGTGTATAGGTGACTTTAATGACTTACTGGCAGCCAGTGAGAAGAGGGGTAATATTGTGCAACCAAAATGGAAGCTGGTGGGTTTTCAAAGTGCTATTACATATTGTAATTTGGTTGATCTTGGTATGGATGGGTATCAATATACTTGGGAGAGGGCTAGGGGAACTGTTAAATGGGTTGAAGAAAGGTTGGACAGAGCCTTTGCTTCTGAGAAGTGGCTCCAGCGGTTCAACAGAGTGAAGGTCATTAGCTTAGAATCTTCTTGCTCTGATCACCTTCCTATCCTATTGGATCCTAACCCTACCCAACCTGTGCCGAGACATAGACGCTTTCGGTTTTAGAATACTTGGTTGCGTGAGGCTGATTGTGGTGATGTAATTCGGGATAGCTGGCTCTCTGTTACTGGAAATTCTATTCAAGATAAAATTATGGCGTGTGGGTCTGCTTTATTGGATTGGGGAGGGCATCTAGCCCGAGATTTTCGTAAGAGGATCCAAGAATGTAAAAACTGTATGGCTAATTTGCGAGGTCGTCGAGATAGTGAGGGGTGGCTGATTTTACGGAGGCTAGAAATCGGTACAACGAGCTGCTGCATAGCCATGAGGTATTTTGGAAGCAGCGGGCTAAGTCTCTTTGGCTAAAGGAAGGAGACCAGAATACTCGATACTTTCATGCGTTGGCATCAGCACGGAAAAGGAAGAACTCCTTTGGGTCCCTTCGCAACAATCAGGGAGAATGGTGCTCTAATTCTGACGAGGCAGATGTTTTAATAGTTGATTACTTTAAAAACTTATTTACTTCTGATGGATGCAATACTGCCGAAGTAATTCAATGTGTGGATACTAGAATTACTAGTGAGCATAACTCTATGCTTTTAGCCCCTTTCTCTGCCACTGAAGTCAAGGAGGCGGTTTTCAGTATGCATCCGGATAAGTCACCAGGACCTGACGGGATGAATCCCACGTTCTACCAAAAGTTCTGGCATATTGTTGGTGAGGATGTAGTTATGGCTTGTCTAACTTTCATTAAGGACTGCTCCTTTCCGGAGGGGCTGAATGACACTTCCGTTGTTCTAATTCCCAAAAAGCAAAGACCTGAATGCTTATCGGATATGAGACCAATTGCTTTATGCAATGTGCTGTATAAGATTATTTCTAAAATGCTAGCTAACCGCATGAAATTAGTTCTTGACTTGATTATTTCAGATTCTCAAAGCGCATTTATTCCGAGTCGAGCCATCACTGACAATGTAATCATCTCAGCTGAAATCATGCATTTCTTAAAACGAAAGAGGCAAGGAAAAAATGGAGTGGCTGCTTTGAAAATTGATATGTTTAAGGCGTATGATAGGATTGAATGGAGCTTTCTTCAAGCCATGATGCTTAAGTTGGGATTTGATGCGAGGTGGATAGAATTAATCATGTTATGTGTGTCTACTGTCCAATATAATGTACTTCGTGAGGGCAAGGTGATTGGATCGATTATTCCTTGTAGAGGTCTTCGCCAAGGGGATCCTCTATCCCCGTATTTATTCATCATTTGTGCGGAAGGCTTAAGCTCTTTAATTCGAATGAAAGAAAGAGAAGGTTTGCTTCATGAAGTCACAATAGCAAGAGGGGCTCCGACAGTATCTCATCTATTTTTTGCAGATGATAGCTTCCTTTTCTTTCGAGCAAATATCAACGAAGCTGCCTTAATAAAGGAATTGTTGGCTGTGTACGATCGAGCCTCTGGCCAAGTGGTTAACTTCAATAAGTCTTCAATTTCCTTTAGTGCTAATGTGTTGGATGGTGTAATTCGGCAAGTATGTGATGTCCTTATGGTTACTGACACCACTAATCATGGAGCTTATCTTGGCTTGCCATCTTATATCGGCAGGAAAAAGAAGAAAGTTTTCAGCTATATTCGGGATAAGCTCTAGCAAAGGCTTTAAGGGTGGAGTTCGCGGATGCTTTCTCAGGCTGGCAAAGAGATTTTGTTAAAGACAGTGGCTCTTGCTATGCCTAATTATGCTATGAGTATATACTTGCTGCCAAAAGAGTTGTGTAGGGAATTAGAAGTGATGATGAACTCCTTCTGGTGGCGTAGCAATAACAGTGGAAGGAAAGGAATTAATTGGGCTAAATGGGAATATCTGTGTAAGCCTAAAGGATGTGGTGGCCTTGGCTTTAAGCAGCTTCATCTCTTCAACATTGCGATGCTAGGAAAACAGCTGTGGAGATTACTAACAAGACCTGATTCTCTTATGGCCAGAATTCTCAAAGCTCGATATTATCCTCGAAAGTCTGTTTTGCAAGCATCTTTGGGTCACAACCCCAGCTATGTGTGGCGTTCCATTTTGGCTGCAAAGGATGTGGTGAGTAAAGGGAATAGAGTGCAAGTTGGCAGTGGAACTACGATCTCCATTAGCAAGAATCCTTCGCTGCCAGATCTTATGGATGGATTTATTTCCTCTAATCTTAATGAGGAGCTTGCTTCAGAATTAGTTAGTAGTTTAATGCTGCCAAACCAACGAGTATGGGATTATGATGTGATTTCGGACATTTTCAACTCAAGAGACAAAGCCTTAATCCTGCAGATTCCTCTTAGTTCCCGTCGAGATGAAGATGTGTGGTATTAGTTGGCTGACTCTCGAGGTTGCTATTCAGTTCGCAGTTGTTATAGAATTTTAACTTCTACTTCTCCTGATTCCTTTTCGGGTGTATGGCGAAAGCTGTGGAAATTGAAAGTGCCAAACAAAATCAAGAATTTCATCTGGAGAGCTGCGACCAATGTACTGCCTACTGCCACTAATTTGATTTCCAAGAGAGTAGATATTCCCTCTACCTGTGCTGTATGTAATGCTCAAGAGGAGACGGTTATACATGCTTTGATTGAGTGTAGTTTTGCCAAGTCTTGCTGGATCTCTTCCCCTGTGGGTTTTATTGGCCACTGTTCTTCCTTCTTGGGGTGGTTGGACCACATCTTTACGCGTTGTGGTAATGATGAGTGCAACGTTGCTGTGATGCTTTGCTGGAAAATCTGGATAAATCGCAATAACAGAGTATGGAATAACAAGACTTGTTCAGCTCACCAAGTGCTTAACTCAGCTGGACAACTACTCTACCAATGGCAGGTAGCAAAGAAGCAATTATATGATGTAAATGATGATGGTCACGGGCTGGTTCATGGGGCATTGTGTTGGGAGAAGCCCAAGTTTGGATGGGTTAAGTGCAATGTGGATGCGGCTGTTTTTGCTTCTTAGGGAAGGATTGGGTTTGGTTGTGTGATTCGCAATTCAGAAGGTTGCTTTTTGGCAGCTCGGGGTGCTGGGATGACAGGAAGTTTTGGAGCAAGGGAGGCAGAAGCACTTGGCATTCGAGAAGCTCTCAGCTGGATTAAAGGGATGCAGTTTCCTTGTGTTATTATAGAAATGGACTATTTACAAGTATTTCGAGCTTTGGCCGAGGAGTTTGCAGGTCCAAATGGTTTTGGACTAATTATCGAAGATTGTCGGGCTCTTGTTAACTCTATAGGAGAAGTGCAATTCTCGTTTGTGCGTAGGTCTGCGAACTTTGCTGCTCACTCTGTGGCACGAGCAGCAAGTTCTTTGTCAGGTCCCCAGGAGTGGAACATCATTCCACCTCTGTGGTTATTGAATAATTTGTAATTCTTTTTGGTTAATGAAAATTCTTCCATTTCAAAATAATAATAATAACAATAACAAAAACAATAATAAATTATTGCCTATTTATCCAAGATTTTTTTGGAATTGAGGTAAAGTAATTTTTAATCTATAGTTGTTGTGGAAGAAAGTTACAGTTATTATTTAATTTTTAGTAAATCACTAACTATGGAGTAAAAATTAGACATTTACAAACATAAGTATTAAAATTTAACATATTTGTTTTAAAACTATATTGCCCTTTAAGATGATCAATGTAAAAATTAATTCTATGAATTTTATATATCTAATGCTATCGAAAAAGAAAGCCCAATTGATCCGTTAGGCTTAGCTGCTATGGTAGCCTTACTATTTAAGAATAGTCCCAAACGGACCTTAATTTAGAAAATTATCAATCGACACCGATTTATCATTTCTCAATTTCATTTCGTTCTCAGGCTTGCTCTATAAAAGACAGTTTCTCATTTTCATTTCACAAATATTTGTCTTATCATGGATTTATTAATATCTCTTTATTTAATATAAGTATATAACTAGTGGCCAATACGCCCATACCTCAGATCTATTATATTTTTTTTTTATATGCAGAGAGGTCCACCGTCCACCGAAGCTGTCGTTCTTAACTGCCTTTTTAGGCTCACAATTCATTACTGTCGTAAAGTTGGAATATAATCAAATATTAATTTGTGGTCATGACTGAATCGGCTTGATTTTTTTCTACCTATGTTCTCCGAATCTTTTATTTAAAGAAGTACCTGACGTCATGGATCATACTCAGAAATTTTTGTTCCATTGGGACACGTTCAAGATGAGTAATACCATGTTTATTCATTTTGAATATTCAATTGAGATATTTACTAATGTAGTATTGTTTGTGTCATAATTAAGTAAGTTGTAAAAATAATAGGTTAATAACTAGTAATAAAATAATTAAAGTTGGTTGGTGTGAGTAGTTTGGCACTCTCACTCTTTAAGAGAGATTGGGGATTCAAGCCTCGCTCTCGTATGGAGTCACCATTTTGGTCAGCACTTTATCCCTTACGGGCCAACCCGGTGGAGATTAGTCAGCTCACAGCCACCACATTGTAATTCAGACAAAAAAAAACTAGTAATAAAATTAATTAATACCATACACATAATTCATTAAATGATCGGTGACATAATAATAAATATTCTAATTAAATATCTAAACTAAATAAGGATAGCACTGGTTTAAAAACAATAAATAGCACAATGATTATTATAAAATTCATTGATAATATTTATGCTCCTCAACGAGTTTTTATGTGATGCATGATAGTTTTATTGTTAATGCATGTTTTAAATAGCATACACTTGTTAGTGGTGACAATATGATTACAAAAGTAAAGGATCGATGTCTAGTAAGATTAGAAAATGTATCCATAGTTTGTTTTTGTTACTGGTTGATTTTCTATGATAATAAAATTAGTATATTTAAATATAGAGCATGCCAATATTGTTTAATTTTTTAAGTGTGTATATATATATATATATATATATATATGTCTATGAATTATTACTTATTAGAGGGATGGATAATACATTTTATAAAATCAAAATAACTAAATAAATTTTAAAGAATTGGGCTTTTGGACATGGAGCAAGTTAAAACTTTTCAAAATTTGTAGGGGTATTTTTCTAATTTCAAAACTCAGATGAGACACTTTTTACAAAATTGAGAGAAAATAAGACATTTTCGAAATTAATTTAAAATTTTCCTGAAGCTAGTTAAGATCTGTGGCGCAACTGATCTTATTCTGGATCCGGCGATACCTGGCCTGACACGTATTTGTGCACCCACTTCATTTTCTTTTTCCCCTTTGTCAGCTTAGTTCATAACTAAATTAAAGACCTCCTATCGCTGCTTGAGACAAATTCTGTAGTGATTAATCTCTCTAATCTTGAACAATAATTGTCAAAGATTTGAAGGAAACTACGGTTAGTCGGTCGAGTTTTAATCCAGAACTAAGCTAAATTGTTTTGAATTTTTATAATTTTTTTGTCAAATGTGCATTTATAGTAATCTACAATTAAGACTTAATTAAATTATATTTTTATCAGGTAAATGTTCATCACAATATTATAATTAAAAAAAACTCAACATAACGACTAATTTAACACTAAATCAAACTAATTCTTAAAAATTAAACACCATAACATTAATTAAACAAAACAAAAAAAAAACCTGGGATAAACTATATTCATTAACCATACAAAAACCATAATATTACATTCACAAATTAAAGATACACATGAACCACACACTTTTGCCAAACCAATGTTACATAAGATCATTTTAAAGCCAAATAATAGTCAACAGTAGGATGATTAGAAATTATTAAAGTGCCAAAACAAGACCAGGCACAGAGTTATTGTCACAAAGCTTGCTCTGCCAGACACTCTGGCAACTGCTACTAACGGTGACAGGCGCCGCCGGTGACGATAACAGCTGCGGGTCACCGAAACGGGTGACCGTAACAGAAGTGTTGAAATACTACCTAACCTGAGTAATTATCCCGTCAGCGACTGTCCACGCATGCACCCATGAAACGGAGTGTTCTTTGCTGTGACCCTCAACAATGACCGTTGGTCCAAACGCAACTGTTGAGAGAGGAACAAAAGTGAAGCAACGATTATCTTCTGATGATGATGATGATCCAGTAAGCATGTGCATCAAATGCTGATGGCCAGGAGGGCCATGGAACCACCACTCGAGGTCGGAGGTAAGCAAACGGTGAACCGTTTTAACGTCAAATGAGTTTAAGGCATCATATAGGGTTTTAACAACCCCAATGTTGTATTTGCCTTCATTATCCACGCTAGCTTTAGAGTTTGCCAGTTCTGAAATACACATATAAAAAATGAAACTAAAATAAAGGGTGGTTAAATTTTATAAAGAGAGAAGAATGTGTGTGTTTTTAAAGGGAGAGGAAGGGAAACGAAAACGTTTTTGCGGGGCAAATGAAGTTGGGGTGAAGGGTTTATATAGATGAAGATTTTGGAATTTGGAAGGTTGGGTAGCCACTATCTTTTGACCAATATCCATACATCTTTCGACATCTAAACATATAATGTCACCTATTATTATTACCCATTTTATTATTATGTGAAAAGGAGAAAACAAATTGGTGGCTGATAAATATAAACATAATTGTAAAGAAGAAATTTTTAAAGAAAAATGTTGGTTTTGAGATTGAAATCTCCAATTATTTATGGATAATAATGTACATATATTAGGAGATCATTGATAAATTAATTGAGCTAAAATAAAGAGATGCTTTTTTTTTATTATTATAAAGGATGGTTAAAATTTAAATTGATTTTTTAGTCTTTTTCTTCTCTCCCTTAGATTCGAAACCAGGTGGCCAATCAAAGATAGTTTCTTCAAAATTACTAAGTTCTTAGGAACCAGTTTAAATAAAGAAATTATCATAGAAATCACTGAGGTCCAAAAACTTAAATTGATATAATAGTATTTAAAATAATTCTGAACGTAAATAATAATAATAATAATAATAATAATAATAATAATTTTTTATGAAACGTATTTAAGTGGGCCTCGATTAGTTACATTAGGCTTTCAAATGAGTGATCGGTTGTTATTAATACGTGACATAACGCTTTTATTTGGCTGCTCTTGAGTGACAAATGAGCCGGTGACCACTAAATCCTCTGTCTCATTTTGGAAAAAAAAATGAGATTAATTTTTTTAACGAACCAATCATTTTCTGAAACTTTCTTAAATGATGTACTAAAAGAGATAAAATAACTGTGCAAATGTTCTATTTTGTGGACGTATGGTTAGCTTGAATTATGTATTATTTATGAAAATTTATTCATTATGTCACGTATTTTACATATCTTATGTAGTGTTGGGATTATGAATAGTTATTTTAAAAATCTAAATAAAAATAACGAATAAATTTCCATAAATAATGATATGTATTATTTATGTGTCGTATTTGATTGGCTTAAGTAATGGTTAATTATTAAATCTTATCTTTTTAAATTTAGATTAAGTATCCCAATAGGTAAGCATATCATCACTCTGTCTTATATGGAGGAGTTTGAGTTCCTTTAGGTATTAATTAGGAAAGATTATTAAATATTTGGAAGTAAAGTGAAAAATCTCAATAAATTAATATTCGATAAATTGATAATTTCAATTAAATAATAATTTTTACTAGTCCTGACTTTGGGCCAATGTGGTAAATTAATTGTTCCATAAAATTTATAAGATAATAATCTTTTTAAAAAATTCTTATTTTGTTGTAAGTCCCACTTATTTGAATATTTACTAATTGAGTTACATTGGTTGTAACAAAATTATTACAGGGGTTTTTTTTTAAATCTTAAAGATAATATATAGAGCCCATCTCATGTAAAAAAGCACGCATATATATACTAATATTGAATAATTTCTTGTTGCAAAATGATAATAACAATTGAATGAACATATTTTACTATATAAATTAATAATTACCTAATTTGAAACTACATCCTTAAAACGCGTCTATGAGATAGGGATGGCAATGGGGTGGGGTGAGGAGGCCTACCCCATTCCCCACCCCGTTAGAAATTTTTACCTCCATTCCCCACCCCATTCCCCAATAAATTTAGTGGGGTGGGGATGAGAATGCTTTCCCCATCCCCACCCCATTCCCCATTTATCTATTTTATATTAGGTATAAATATATGATTTCAGTAAGTTAAAAATTAGAGACTTAAAATAAAATCATCACCATATTATAAAGTATTTAAATTCTTTAAAAAAAATATCTAAAAGTTTGAAACAATATCTTAAAATAATATTAAAAGTCAAAAAATATTTAAAGAGCGTAGCACTTTAAAAGGGAAAAGAAAATATAACAATGTTTCATAGTTGAAAAATATTATAGGGTTTTCTTTCATTCATATCCTGTTTATATTGCATAAAAATTAAAAAAATATTAATTGACATTATAATTCATAAAATAAAAATTATTAAATAAGAATTAAAAATATATTTATATATAATGGGGATTGGGGTGGGGGTGGGGGTAGGGTGGGGATTGCAAAACCAAACCTCACCCCATTAAGAATTTGGAGATTATTTTTCCCTCACTCCCCACCCCATTCCCAAAAAATTATTCAAAATTTTCTCCATTTGGGGTGGGGCTCCATGGGGCCCCAAACCCGTGGAGGATTTTGTCATCCCTACTATGAGATTTCTATAAAATATGTTCATTCAATTGCTATTATCATTTTGCAACAAGAAATTATTCAATATTAGTATTCCTATTCCTATGAGTGCTTTTTTGCATGAGATGGGCTCTATATGTATCATCTTTAAGATAAAAAAATAAAAACTCTACAATAATTTTATTAATACAAATATAACTCAATTAATAAATATTCAAATAAAACATAATAAGTACCAAATCAATGTAATTCAACAATATAAATTGACTATCTTTTCAAAACTAAAGAATATCTAAATAAATTAATAATTTATTAATTTATTGATCAATTAATATTTGTTAAACTAATAAATTTTTCATTGTTTCAAGACTATTGTTTTATCGAGGGTTTACCGTATAGCGAGTCTATTCTGAGCATACATATCAGTGTTCCCTACAGTCGAGTTGATATAAGAAATTTTGACAATTTCACCATTATTAAATATATATTAATAGATTAATATAAATTAAAAAATTACCCTTTTTTAGAAGTTCAATTAAGTTTTTCATGATCTTCCTTTATTATATATACGCGTAAGTACTTAAATATATATAAACTATTTTCTTTTTAAGTAAGTTATGACATGGATGAAGCTATTCTAATTCATTCTTGTGGCACAGAATGTGTCACTTATAAATTTCCTTTAAGTAAATTAAATACATCATCTTATAAGCCACTTGATTGTAATAAACGATAAAAATTGTAGGATGTCTAGCTAGCATTACTCGCATTTAAATTTTTTATAAATTTATAAATTATTAAAACATGGATTAAGTACCTCTACATTTATATTTCAAATGTTAAATTTTACCTAAATTGCTTACTTACAAAGTTCTATAATATTATCAGCATATGCAAATTTTTTCCCTTTAGCGAACTCTCTAGAAATATCTTATATACCAAATTGGATCATTCTATAATGTCATGATTAAAATTATAGCATCAATACCGTATTTAAACATGAATTATATAAATAAAATATAAGATAAGTAAATTTAACATTAAATATAAAATAAAATGTAAAATATGTAAATAGAACATAAGATTGTAAATAGAAGGAAAAAAATAAATTAAGTAAATGAAGCATAAGATTTAAATTCTTAAAAAAAACAAAAAAAGAAAAGTTGTATTATAAATGTGTTTCCAAGAGGGCAAATGCTTAATTAGTCTCTACAGCTTTAAGTTAATTATCCAATTACTTCTCATATGTATTTTTAAAAATTATACAAATGCCAATGTTGTTACTTTTGTACATGTTAACAGATTTTTCAAGGGTAAGAAAGTATTTATGTATGGTACAATTCAAAAATCAAACAAATCTAACATGTAACATGTGAAAAAATAGAGAATAATTAAATAAATTTAGAAAAAGGACATTAGTTTGGGTAATTTATAAAGGGTAATTTTTGGATACCTCCCCTGAGGTTTGCCCTTGCTACACTTAGAGAGAATGTATGCATATATTGACATATAGCACCCCTGGACGTATATAATCGTTAGGATGCCGTTTGCTCTGTTGATGAAAGTACAATAATACCCTTCATTCCACTGCACAACAACTGACAATACTTGTAGCAATGCAGAGTTGCAGACTTGACAATACTTGTAGAAATGCTGCAGAGTTGCAGACCGTCTGTTGTTTTTTGGCGTCAAATACATAATAACAGTGAATATGTATTTTTTTCATTCGCGAAGCAACAGCATCACCAGATTCTGGTACCCCGGAAGTGTTGGTGATACCAGATGAAACACTATCAGTATCATCAGAAGTTACAAGATCACAATACTCATTCATCAACAAATTGCCATCTTTATTTTGCTTAGCATTATTTAAATCCAAGCTCAATCTACTCTCATTTTCAATAAAATATTGGTACCACGACTTAGCCACCGCCCCATATCCATACCCAACAAACTTCTTACCCTCAACACTAGAATCTCTCACTGGAGTCCCTCTTATTGTCTCAGGAGTTGCCTTAGCTTTAGTCTTACTAATAGGAAGTGAAAAGGCATCACCTTGAAACGAAACGGATAGGCTCCTAGTTGAAGTAATAAGCATCCTTGTTATTGTTGAAAGCTCTTGACTTGAATTGCTTGCTTAGAGCTTGGAACTAGGGTAATAGCCCTTGGACTAGAACCAATCACCTGCCTCCTTCTATCAACAGATTGTGATCTTTTAGTCCCCAAAGCTGGTAAAGTCGATGAATTTATTGAACGAGACACAAGTAGAGAAGAAAATCTCAGGCTCTGACTCTGACTTTTTGCTGTTGCTGTTGCTGTTGTTGAAGATGAAGATGAAGAAGGAGAAGGTGACAAATATCTTGAAGAGACAAATCTTCCTTTAGGTTTCCTTGTACCATTAACAATAGGAACATTATGCGCATTGTTTTTTCAGAAGGCAAAAGGGGATGCCCTGACCTTGTCCTTGGGTTCTCTTCAGAAATGGCAGCCACCATTATCAGAGAAACTGTAGAAATAAAATTTAAAAAAAATTCTTTTTTTTCCCTTCACATTGTCTCATCGTGAAGTCCAATGTTACTTTATCAATCATTTTTATTTTTGGCACTTTAACCCAGAAAGCATTTGATTTTGTTCGGGGCAAGAAACTGCTGAAAAAGATTAAGAGATATGGGAGAAACAGAAAAGGGCGGGTGAGTTTAATCTTATTTTCAGTTAATGAAATCTTTATTATAGTTTATCAAAGTGTATTTATGCCTTTATTGTTATTTCAACCCAATAATTTGTCTTAAAAAATTCAACAATTATTAAATCATTTAAATCATTGTCTTATTAAAGAAAAAGATACTTCTTTTCAACATTATACTTCAAATATATTGATAATATAATACGACATTCCTCAGTGCAGAAGCTCATAAATTTTAAGATGTAGATTTGCTCTATATATCTATATATATATTATATAGTATATTAGTATTTTTATTATTTTTTGTTCAATTAACTAATACACTCATTTATAGTGAAATAAATATTTTAAAAAATACAAACATTTGTACTTAAAAATAATTATATTATTATTATTATATATATATAAGGGTAATTATATATATATATATATATATATATATATAAAATTTGTTGAAACCTCCTAAATCACTTGTGGAATAACATAACCCAAATATATAAATTCATAATAAATTGGAGGTGTTTATGATCGTGCTAGTGAGTGATTCCTAAGAAGATGAAATAATTTACTTCAATGATAAAACAGTACCCAAAATTATTAATTCCAAATTTTTCTTAAGGTTTACAAGAAATATGCAGTGTAGAGTTGTCTTTTATTGGCAGCATGTAATTTGGGTCATGAAGCAAAAAAATTTATCCCATATAATAAAAACAATAAATTGTGAGAAAATAAGGGAGAAGTTCAACATAAGTGAAGATTCTTTAAATTTTTTTAAATTTAATATTGATTATGTGTGCCTTACAGGGACATCAAAGAGTGAAAATATGCAGGGTTCAGTCGGTCACTGTGATGTACAATGATTTTTTTTAATCAGTTCACGGCCTTTTTTACGATTTTAAAATTTAAAATTTGTAATTACGTTATTGTCCTTAATTACCAAACGGTATCCCAACCCTTATAAACGTCAGGGGTGCTATATGTCAATATATGCATACATTCTCTCCAAGTGTAGAAAGGACAAACCTCAGGGGAGGTATCCAAAAATTACTCAATTTATAAAACATATAGAGATGAAATGGGTAACATGCTCAAAATATAGGGATTGCAAGAGTATTTACCCATTTCTAAAATTTGTACCACCTTTTTTTTGTTATCTCAATATAAAAATTTTAATTAAAAAGGGAAAATTAAAAAAATTACATCATTGGTCAAGTAAATGAAAAATATAAGCAAGATTTGAACTCAGGACTTATACTAGACGACAAATTTCATCAATTAAATAAAATAACAACCACTAAACAAATCATAATCTTTGTAGAATTTGATAAATGAATCAATCAAAGTTCAAATAATTAGGCATATGATAGGGATATTAGGTAAAACTGAATGCCTGAATCATACTAATATCAAAATGTAATATTTCTACTCTTTACAATCAAACAAAAGATGAAACATGAACCAAAACGGTGGGCATTCAACCATAATTTCCAAAAGGGGAAAAAAAAAGAACCATTTCAACCACATTTATGTCCAAGTATTATGTTCCGGAGAGCTGTTTTAATATGTTACTTTTTTTTGTTTTAAATTTTTCGCTTACTATGTACAGCATTTTCAAATCAAAAAGTTGACCTTTACATGCATCCATTCCTAATTATATTTTTATCAATTTACAAGTGACTCAACCATCACGACAATCTTTCCAAAACTGCAACGTGTTTTGTGGTTATAAGCTGTTTGTTGGATTATTGGAAAATGACATGTTTATTTTTGTTATCTTATAGGTATTGTGGTCATCACCTTTGTAAAAAATATTTTTTTTTAGAAATTATTTCCCACTAATCTTTAATTAGCATATGAAAAAAAGCTTTACCTTTCGGCCATACGCGGAAATCACTGGATAAAGTCACCGTCTAGCTAGCTGACCAATTGTTACGTTGAGTCGTTGACCCTTGGGATTGCAGCCATTTATTAATTAACACGATCAACCGATGGTCATTTTCTGAAGACAAGATTTTTATCCTCGTGTCAGTTGCCACTACACTCTTAGGATGAATGAAATATGATGTAAAAGGTCAAATTAATACAACAATTGAATCATATAAAAAGAAATTATTAATGGATCGATGTAAATTAGATATATGAGTTAATTCAACCCATTTGAAAAAAAAAAGGAAAAAAAAAAGCAATGTTTCTCTGCACATTGTTTTATGCAAATAAATAGATATAGAGCAATTAATGAAACGGAGAAAGTAACAGTTTTTATGTGTGATTCACTGTCAATGTGTTATGAGCAATTAATTAGTTAGTTCCCTAATGGGTCTTCTATTTTCTCTTAAATTTGTATATAATCCTTTTAAGATTTTGATGGAATTACATAAATCAATAAACAGATAGAGTAAGTAAAATTGAAATATTTATGATCATTATTGACTATAATAATTGTTTAGGAACGCTAAAACAATCAAGTGTATTATCCAACCACATATTTTTTAGGGCACTGTATACTTTCGATTGATAACAATTATTTTTTATTATGGTCCAAAAATATTTCTAGATAAGTAGAAAAATACTATAAGTTTTGGGAGGATAATTTGCCCTGGATAATAAATTATACATTATCAGAAATGCAAAGTAAGATTCAATTAAAAGTCAACTAATTTTATAAATTTGTAAAAATTTAGACCTAATATTAAGCTGTTTGTGCTCAACTTTTTACAATCTTCTACTAGGCATGCATATATAACAATATAACATTAAGATTTAAGTAATTTTATATTTTTATCTAATAATTATTAATTTTATTTTTAAAAAAATTATTAAAAAGTTAGATCAGTACTAAATCTAAATCAATAAACCAAATCACTCCTTTAACATTTGAGGGAATATCAGAACTTACTTCTTCCCGAAAATTAATGGGAGTAGTTACCCTCTTCGATATAGTGTGTGTGGGTCGGGAACAGCAATACTAATGAGTGCTCCCTAGGCTTCTAATTGGTCCACACCTCAAAAATGAAACCCAATATGTCCACTGCAAAAATTTATAATAATAATTTTTCAACTCCAGGTACTTTTAATGTTTCAAAAAATATTATTGAAGTCACGTAGGAGTAGGATGTTCAATATAGTTCTTGATTTTCCATTTAGTGGCTCAAATGATCCCAACAAGTTCAATCTACCAAGTATACATAAGAAAAAAATTTTGTTCTTTCAGAAATATTTCATCACTGTCTTTCAGTCTGGATGATCAGTTGATCACCAAACAGCATCACTATAAGATGAAAAAAGAATAATTGATAATTCAAAACTGTCAAAAATTTTAAGTATTTTTTTTTTATCAAATATAGTTATTTGACGTTTATTAAAGTTGTCAATTAAAAACTATCAACTATTTTTTACTTCATTAAAAGATGAATAATACTGATATCACACAACACAATATTATTAATTTGAACATGTACATAAATGTCTTATTGGTGTATGTCTAAATAAGATCTGAAACTATATATTTATGGAAATTATATAGTACCATTTGATTTCAAAATCTATACCAATAAATCAATTTCAACCCAAAATCAATATCGAAAAATAAACTCCACATCAACATTCCTTTAATACAAGTCAGTCTTAATTAACATTCCACCATTGATCCTAATTTTTTTCATAGTAATCCCGTATATATAAAAAAAGATAAATTATTAAACACATTTCAATAGTACTATTGCGGTCTTTATTGGCATCATTGTGTCAATAATATTGTTATTTATTTATTTTATTAGGGATTTGTTTCCTTTTATTAGAGATTTATCTAATCTTGGAAATTAATTAAGATTAGATTATGTGGAATATTGGAGAATATATTTTTAGAGGCATAAAAGAGGTAAATTTGCATGTAAGTAGTAATAAGGATTCCATATCAAAGAGTTCCAATTAAAGATGACGACTACATTGGTAAGTATATCAAGTACTTATAGAGTATTGAACTCTTAAGAAAGTAGATCCTAGTATCAAGTATATATGAAATATTGGACTCTTAAGAAAGTATATCTTAATATTCCTCTACTAGGGTTGGGTGAAATACTACACCTATATAAAAGAAAGTATTTCACAAATTGAACAGTGAAGAAAATATATCGTATTCTATGTCAAAAAAGTAGCCAACGTACAGAACAGGAACAAATCGTATTTGGCCACATATGATATTTCACATCTCTATGATGTTTTAGTGATCTTCATAAACCTTCATCATATCAAGTCTTTTATTAGACATTATTTATATTTACTATGGTTTTTTCGGGACAAAGAAGTCATTTGTTCTGTTGTGGGCATCTTAAGGAAAGCAGCAAACACAATTAAAGACGAGGGTTCTCGTTAAGTAAGGTCGACTAAGTTAAATACAATGAGCTGGTGACAAAAGTAAAAGGTTGTCTGAAATTGTGTAAGAATCCAATAAGCTATAATCTTTTTTTTACTTATTGAATTGCTTATTGTCTGGGTATGGGCCTGTGGATGTAGGATCGTCATCAAACTACATAAAAATCCTCTATGTGCTTTACTTTCTACAATTTACTATTTCTAGTATATTTATGATGAATGAACAGTGACATGAATAGTAAATGCGAACAATAACAAATGATTGCTTTTATTGAATCCATTGACATAAGAGCTATGGAATGTGTAAGAAAATGCTATAATTTATCCACCAAGGCTGATCCAGATGGAAACATAATTCTGAAGCTGTGGATGAATAATCTGATCAAGATGGAAACAAAATTCTAAAGTTGTGGATAAATAATCCAATGCAGAAATTCAAGAATATGGCTTTAACTCTAAGGCTCTCAATGCTATTGCCAATGGAGTTGACATCAATTAGCATGACTTAATCTTTACAAGTACGATTGCCAAGGAAGTTTAGAACATTCTTTGGGATACTCATAAAGGAGACAATGGGTAAAATGTTCCAAACTTCAAAAACTTGCAGTTGAATTTAAGACTCTTAATATGCATGAACATAAATTTCCAACTTTAGTGCTAAACTTCTTAAGATTGTTGATACTTTTTATTCTCTTAGTAAATGAACTTTTGAAGAAGAATAAGTTAGAAAAATCTTAAATCTTTGCCAGATAGATTTCTTATTAGAGTTGCAGCTATTGAAGAATATTGTGATATTATCACCATGACTACAAATCAAGTGATTAGCAAAGTTCAACTTTGAAACTAATCATTTGAAAAATAAGAAAGAAAAAAGTATTGCTTTTCAACTTAAGATGCTAAATTCAAAAAAGTGTTGCTGATGATGTTGTTGACATTGAAAATGAAGTTAAATACATGCAAAATTCTCGTGCAATCATCACCAAGAAAGTTCAAAATTTGACTTAAGATATTTTGGATCCAATAAGAATGAGAAATTCTCATCAAAGCTGCAATCTACAAAAAAAGGGTAAATTTTCTTTCAATTCCAATTTGTTTGAAACTAATATGGATCGAAGTACTCACTGTAGGGCTTGCGATGGTCTTAGTCATTTTCAAACTCAATTTCCTAATTACATCTTGAAAAAAAAAATTCAACAAAACCACGTGGAGTGATCATGATAATTCGAGCATTGACGGTGAAAATATTGTCATCAGCATTTTTGCTCATCGTAAGAAGTTGAAACTTGAGGATTCTAATGATGAAAGATCAAAATCACATGATGTTTGTCCTCCTTGTGATTTACGGATTCGTCTCCATAATAATGGGTAAAAATGTTATTGTATGTTTATTAAGGGGTAAAAATGTTATTTGTGCTATTAATATAATTTATATTTGTAATTAAGTAACATGTTGTGAATTTTTAATTATTTTTTTAAGTATTTGATTTTGTGTATTTTTGTGTGTTTATTAGGTAAAAATAATAATTTCATGCAATTTGAGACTCCAAACAAATGTACGGATGTCAAATTTGGATTCCGAAAGTCCGATAAATTATGTCATTGTCGAGGAGGATTTAAGACTTTTGCTGTAAATTTTTAAATTTTTACCACGGTAAATGTGGTAAGTGTAAAATTGTAAGTTTTTATCATGTTAGGTATGATAATTGTTAGTGGAATGTGTTGGATGTGTTTAAGTGGATTACGTTAGATTTATCTTTTATTAGTGAGACAAATGTAAGGCTAAGATGTAACTAGATTTATATATTTGTGTGGTGTGGATTTACCATGTATTAGGATAAATAGAGAGGGGGGTGAACACACCTCTACACACCTTCTCTTCTCTTCTTTTCCCCCAAATTCCTCTTCTCATCTTTTCCCCCAAATTCCTCTTCTCATCTCTCTTTGTAATATATTTTCAATAAATAAAATTAGTTTTATTTCAATTTTCAAATTCCATTTTTTAATTATGTGTTTTTCAATTTTAATAATTTCCTTTATTTAAAAAATGTTTAGCTAAATATTCATAGTTAGGGGAAGGTGATAATCTTAGGAAATAAATATGATTTAATCAAATTCTATTTTTAATTTTATAAATTAAATAATTTTATATTTAATTTTATACATATTTTATATTTTGAAATTTTGATTTATTGTAAATAAATAAGGGAGTTCGGCACAATAAACATGGTAAAATGATATTTTGACTTATTGTAGACAAATTAAATTTTGGCACAATAAATACTTAATCCATCATAAAATTAAAGGCAAAATAATAATAATTTATATAATTAATCTTTTGAGCAATAAATCTAAAACAAATGGAAAAAAGAATTTATTAAATTTTATTTACTACTAAGAGTGGATCCACACCCCTAACTAATTCAATTTCATAGTTATATTTAAATTAAGTTGTTTATATTTAAGTTTTATTTTTAATTTTTAGATAAAATAAAATAAACAAATTAAATCTTTTCTTTGTGGATCAACCTCGGACTCACCAGGATATAATACAATAAGACACTCTTATACTTGAGAGTTAGAAATCACTTTTAAGTCGTGTCACAAATTTGAGTGATGAAGAATCTAATTCAGAAGCCGAAAATAGTTGTGATGTTAATGACGTTGTTAGATCTTTGAGTGATGTATATGATCGCATGTACTTAGAATGGATAAAGATGAATAAAAACTGCAAGAAAATGCAAACTCAAATATCAAAACTTTTTCATAAGAAGTTAAGGTTTGAAAATGAGGCAATTAACCTTCAAACCACTATTCATGAAAAAAAAATGAAGGCGATTTCGGCAGGACTAGAAAGTACTCAAAAATCTTTGAGAATAATGAATTTTGGAATAGAGCAACTGAATCAGATTTTGACTATAAGAAAAACTAGTTTAGATCATCGTCTTGGATATCAAAATGGAATTGCTTCATGTTTAAACACTATTTTTATTTAAAGCTTCTCCAATAATGATTGAACTACCACTACTTGCAGTAAAGGTCCCCAGAGAAGTAAAACATAAATTTATGGAACATTATAAATCAAGCTCACATGGTAAGAATGAAAGGTTTGTTCCTATTTGTCATATTTTCCATGTTACAGGACATATAAGACCTAAATGCTTTAAGCTTATGAAGTACATAAGAAAGTTGTTTCATCTAATTTATCTTCATATGATGAATCTATATATGCTTTTAAATCTAAACTTGATTCTAAAGATAATTGTATTGGACCAACTTGGATTAGGAAATCTGAATTAAAAGCACATGTGTCATTTGCATCTTTAAGAACTTATACTAATAATTTTTGGTACATGACTAGTGATCATAGTGCATTAATTAATTATGAAAAATGTGTTAACATGTATATGTCTATTGTATTGATTTTAATTATAACAAACTTTATATGTTTTTGATTAAAAATGTTGGATTTTTCATTAATAAACAATTTCTTAAGAGCCGTACAATATTTCTAAATGAGTTCATGAAATATAGATAATCGTTAACTCTAATCGGAAAATCATTCCCTGTGAAATTCTGTTAAAATTGTGATTCTGGAAGTAAACGGTGAGCCGTTAGTATCGAAACAGTTAACCGATAATTTCCAGAGAGGGATAAATCCTTAATCTTGAACCAATTAGCAAAAACGGATAAGGTATGTGTTTTGCAGGTTATGGATAAGGCTAAAAATCTATGTGTTTGAATCACTCTTCCCTTATCTTTTTACATTTTGGTTGATTTACTTATTATTGTTTTAAATTCGTTTAAGATTTGCATTAAGTTTTGTGCATTGCATAATTTTTAGAAACTCATTTCACCCCCCCTGGGTTGCTTAAATAGTATTTCAAAATGTATTCGAGAACATGTGGCCTTTGCTAATGGTATTAAAAGTCGTATGCCTAGAAAAAGGAACTTTAAATGTTGAAGGTTTCCTAGACTTGAAAATGTTTTACATGTTGAAGATTTGAAAGCTAATCTTTTAGTGGCAAATTTTGATGGCAATAAATGTCAAGTCTTTAATAATAAGGGAGAATGTATTTTTGAAGGAACTAGATCATCTAATCATTATCATAAATTGATCTAATCTATTACTTGTCATAAAGTTGCTTTCGCTAAAGCTGAGATATGGCACCAAAATGGTCGTTTGAATTACAAATTATTGATTAAACTTGCAAGTGCAGAAATTGTTTGAGGAATACCTAAGCTTAACAAGAAACAACCTAGACTCTATGATTCTTTTCAATTCCACAAACAACAGATAACATCGCACAAGGCTATACAATACATTATCATATCTAAGGTACTCAATTTACTTCATATGGATCTCATTGGTCTAATGCAAGTGGAAAGTGTTGTTGGAAAAAGGTATAATTTTGTTTGCATAGACGATTTCTCAAAATACATATAGGTTAATTTTATTAGAGAAAAATCCGATGCATTTGATGTGTTTAAAAAATTTATGTGTTAAATAGAAAAATAAAAAAATCCCAATATTGGTAAAATTAGAATTGATCATTGAAAACAATTTGAAAATGCCAAATTTGCATAATTCTAGGGTAAACATGATATAACACATGAATTTTTTGCATCTGTTACTCTTGAACAAAATGGAATTATTGAAAAAAATAGAATTCTACAGCAAATGGCACGTGTGATGTTAATTTTTAAGAAGTAGTTAATATTGCATGTTATATTATTAGCCATGCGTATTTGTGTCTAGGCACTAAGAAAACTTTTTTATGAATTGTGGAAGTAAGAAACCTAATCTAAGTTATTTTTACATTTTTGGTAGTACATGTTATATCTTGAAAGATCGTGAATACTTGAGTAAATTTGACTCAAAAAGTGTGTTTTTCTTAGTTATTTATGAATTGTAAAGCTTATCGTGTTTATAATATGAGGACTCAAACAATTATGAAATCCACCAATATTATTATTGATGATTTTAAAGAGATTGTAGAATTTTTTGTTAAAGAGAAAATCACCAAGTTCATTGAAAATGAAGAGAAGTCAAATTCAAGTGATGGTTGAACCCTTATTGAAAAAGAATCCAATCACAAACTGTAAAGATCAGAGTCAAGTGATTCCCTATTGAAAAAGAATCCAATCACAAACTATAAAAATCAGAGTCAAGTAATTGATTTGACAAAGTGATAATTCTTCCCATTAATCTCAATAAAATAATGAGAAAAAAATGCAAATTCACAAATCAAAATTGATGTTTATGATCAAGTTAAGAAGGGGCCATCTTTAAGAGTTGTAAAGAAGCACTAATCAAATCTTATTATTAAAAGTCCAAAAAGCTCTGTAGTAGCTAGAATGAGGTTTGTAAATCTTGCTCGACTTAATTGTTTACCTCATTAGATGAACCAAAAAATGTTAAGGAAGCTTTATTGGATGAATTTTGGCTTAAAGTTATGCAAGAAGAACTTGAACAATTTGAGTGTAATAATGTTTGGACATTATTTCCTGGGCCAAATCATACTAATATTACTGGTACTAAATGGATTTTCAAGAATAAATTGAAGATGTTGATTTTGATGAATCCCTTGCTCTTGTGGTTAGACTAGAGTCTTTTAGGTTATTACTTGTTGCTTGATTGATTAGCTTTAAATTATTTCAAATGGATGTTAAAAGTGCATTCTTGAATGGAATTTCAAATGCTTATATTGAAAAATCCAAAGGCTTTGAAGATCTATACTATTTTACAACATGTGATCATTCCTCGCAAAAGACATGGTAATGAGGTTACACGTTTAGATGTTGCTTTATTAGATAGCATTCTTGAGAGTAAAAAGCTAAATGTGGGATATATTATCATTCAGCACATGCTTGGTGTACGAAATATAGGAAATCGATCCCTTCTTTTTAGTACCTGTATTCTTCAGCACTTATGGGTTCCCATAGCTAAACCATCTTTTGTTAAACCCAAAGAATTAGGGGATGAGGCCATCGTTAGTTTAGGGTTTGGTTTGGGTGGATAACTAGTGGGTCAAGAATCAAAATGTTTTGAACAAGCCCATAAAGATTGCTCCTTCAAATCATCGTATATTTAACAATGCACTTCCCCCTGACCAACTTCCTAATCTTAATGCCTCACTGTGGAGACATGCTCCACACTACACTTTAGATGCTCCAACACCATCCATTTCAACCGCCCCCGAAGATCTGATGCATCAACTGTTAAGTGAAGTGCGTTCCATATATGTGCATCTGAATGAGCTTTAGTCACAATTCACAATGTTTCAAGATCATTTTCTTTCTAAGCAGCAACGTCTCTATGCTAACCAACAGTAGATTCTAAACGGCCAGCAGTGCATTTTTACTGCTCTTGGGATTCCACCATCATCCTCATCATTAGCTCAGTCACTTAACCTGTGATTTTTATCATTTATTTGATCCATTGTTTTTATGCACCCACATTATCTATCATCTGTATATATTTTTTTATGAATTATGTTCATGAGTACTTACTTATGGATTCTTGTTATATAGATTATGTTTTATATGTTTGGATGCTTGATTTTATATTGATGGGTTTTCTGGGAAATATTTTGATAGTAGTTACATAAAAGAGAATTGATTTTTGATGATGAAGGGGAGAAGATAAGTAACAAGTATTTTTAAGTGTTTGAAGTATCTTGGCATGTTTTGAAGTACTATTGGTATTTTATCATGCTATTGATATTTTATGACTTGTCAGGGGGAGTTTACAAATATTGTATAATTATAGATCATGTACTTTGGGGAAATTTCTTTTTTTTGGACCATGTCTGTCTTACACTCAGGAGGAGTAGAAATGTCAAAATACATGAAGTGTTTGTCATTATAAAAAAGGAAGAGATTGTTAGGCTAAACGACTATATAATCCTTAATTTTGATAATAACAAACCAAACCACATGTAAAAAAGGTAAATTGATAAATTTATTTTTCACAATTTCACTAGTTCTTGAAGGGCAAAAATTATTCAAGTGAGATCAAGTTCAAGACACTCAATGGGCAATAGCACAATCAAGAATGAATACTAAGGGTGCGAGTTTAAGCAATCTTTATTGTTATATGTCTTGTCAAGCTAGTATGATTTAATGTATGCATGGTTCAACATTTAAAAGTTCAAGATATTTTTTCATGTTATTTTCAAATTAAATCATCATTTTCTATAATTTAAAGGTTTTAAACTTTAAGAAAAATGATGTTATAAATAGTTGCTTTTCAAAATTATGGACTAAATTGAAGAGTTTTGAGAATTTTAAAATCAACAAGTAATGTTTTAAATTCTGTAAATGGACTATTTGTAAATGCTTAAAAGTTTTGGGCCAAATTTATAATTTCTCAAACAGTAGCGACTAACCACTTAACTAATAGTAGCTAACCATTTTAGGTCCAAGAACATAGAGGATAACCTCTTAAAGCAAGCGGCTATCAACTTGGGCCAAATTTTAAAATTTGATTTGTAATGGTAACTTGCCACATCAGTAAAGTGGCTAATTGCCTCACTTTAGCGGCAATCCGGCAAGTCCCGAGAAAGTCAATAACGGTTAGTTTAATTGTTTAAACTATAAAATCTCAAATCAAACTCAAATCTAATAACTTTCTCATTCTTAATTGAGTTAAAACTTATTCATACAATTGATCTTGAGCTTCCATCTTGCTTGTCTACATACATTGAATCATTGTTGAGCTATCATTTGCTTATACACTCTTACAAAGAGTAATCTTCATTTATATATCAAAATTGAGTATAAGTGTGGGAAACACTTAG
This sequence comes from Citrus mangshanensis, assembly GCA_030449895.1. Lineage (NCBI taxonomy): Eukaryota > Viridiplantae > Streptophyta > Magnoliopsida > Sapindales > Rutaceae > Citrus > Citrus mangshanensis. The sequence continues at coordinate 430,609 of JASUUJ010000070.1, forward strand.
AGGAAACAGGTGTGCGCGTAATCCTACTTGTAAACATTTATTGACACCTTATAAGTCAATTGTAAAATCTTGAAGCCCAGGACGGCTTGTATAGTAGAATTCTCAAGTTTGGTTTGCTTAGAGGCGTGAACGTAGATGGGTTTTTCAAAACCACATAAAAATTCGTGTGTTTATTTTATTCTCCCTTATCTTTTTAAATTTATATATTGTTAAATTTACTATTATTAAATTTCTTAAAGCATTTATTTAAATTGTATTGTGTTTTTTTTAATATAATTTTTACAACCTAATTCACCCCCTTCTTGAGTTGCTTAGCTATAATTTCAGAAATTGCTATATCGGCTCGTTTTGAAATTCAAATAAGTAATATTGTCTCATATTTCCAACATTAATGAACTCCAATATGGACACTATTTATTGAAAAGAAAAGAGTACACATAACAAAAACAAAATTTAGGATAAGTATTTTTGGTAAATGCTTTTTAATCTCACAATTTGAGTTATTATTTGGTTAGTTTTTTATTCTTAAAAATTTATCTAAAACTCTTCTATCATTAGTTTTTTAGCTTATTGTTTAAGCCCAAATTTGTTTGAGCTCCTAACTCCCTTGATGATTTGAACGTGGATGCTCAACTAAAGAAATTTTCTTGAAAACCACTCAATCGAGTTTCTCGTAGTCTACTTTCGATATTGTTGAAGAGATGGGCTTCTAACACCCCTCTATTATCCTTTTAAAATCCTCTAATACCAAAAATATTATTTCCTTCTAAAATAATACTCTTTTAATTTTTCTTTAATTTTTAGCGATTTTCTCGCTCTTAAAATTCTTTTATAGTTTTCTTAGAGGATAAATAATCCTACGAGTGACAATTTTTTGCAGTTTTCATTTATCTCTATTCTTTTCTTCAAACTTTCTCTCCCTATAGAACTCAAAAACACTAGCTTCCCAAAAATAAATATAATTAATCTAAAAGACAAAGAAAAAGAGCAATGGATTGTTTTAAAATTTGTAAACAATTGAATAGATGAGTCATAAATTGAAAAAAAAATAAAGAAAATAGATTGATGATAACTCTGAAAGTTTGCAACAATAAGATAAAAAAAATGACGTGTACAAGCAAAAAAGGTGAAGAAGACAGAAAATATAAATAGGTTCATTATATTTGTGTTTGTCTTTAAATGTATTAAATGGGTGTGAAGAGCTTAACTTATTGTTTGAATCTAATTTTCAAGGATAATTAAATAATTTCGTAACTTAAGATTCAAATAAATTTGACAATTAATTATTGGAAAAATAAAGAATAATTAGTTATATTTATTTTTTAATAGAAATAGATGCACATTAGCGACTATTTAAATAACAAAGAACAAAGAAGAACTTCAATTTAAATTAACTATCTGAATTAACACCTTAGGTCCCATTTGGATTAAGGTGCTATAACTGTTATACTACAGCTGTTATGAAAAAAAATATAAGTATGAAACAAAAGTTAATAATATGTAGTAAATACAATTTTAAAAAATACTTTTACCAAAAGTATTAAAGATATATTAGACTTTTCATCATAAAAGTGTAAAATCAAATCAACTTAACTTCCAAACTACAGTGACTAGTGTTTACCAATTACTTTAGTACTGTAATTTTTAAATTACAATTGTCCAACCTCAATCGCAAACAGAGCCTTAATGTGATCTTAGAGGCTTAACTTCAAGAGTGGGATCCTTAGCAAGCTGAACTAGAACATCGGCCAAATCTTTAATAGCCCCAAAATCCTTAACTGATTTCCTCCTGTCATAGTGCTCATCCAAAATATGCTCATAAAATTTATCAAGCTTCTTGTGCACATCCTTCATTCTCTTAACATGCCCTTGTAAATCCAAGAAAGCAAGCCATGGAATTGCATCCTCAATATCTAAAACACCGTTTAAAAAGAACACTTCTTCTAGGGGTGGCAAAAAAGGCCGGGCCGGCCTGGCAGGGGGGCATGCAGGGCTTAGCAAGCCCGCGCTTTTCTAAATTTATGAATAAAAAATAAATTTAATTTAAATAAAAAAGAAAAAAATCAAAATATTAAATTAGTTTAATTTTTTATATTAGTATTTGTTATTTTATTAGGTTGTATTGCTAATATTTAATGTATTTGACTATTATTCTATTTATATATTATATTATTATCTTTAATTTAAATATTTTTCTTAATTTAAAAAATATTTTATAATTAATTTAAAAAGCCCGAGCCCGGCCCACGCCTATCTAAGCCCGGCCTAGGCCCGAGTTAACTTGGACGGGCTTTTTGACATGTGGGGCTGATGAAAAAACCATCCCTAACTTCTTCTATTATCTCCGTGAACTCTTTTGGAGTGACAATATTTTCTTCATCTTTGTCAAAATATGTCTTTCCTAATACCATCTGGCACATCGTCGCAAGATTGAGTATGTAAAGACGATCTCTCAAATGAACAGGCATCACAGACGATGTGTTAATTCCTGCAATTTAAGTTAATTACCAATTAGTTATTATAATTTAAAAAATAACCTAAAATACCCATATTGTTACTTTCGTGGCTGTTAAGTATAACTTAAAATTTAAACAAATAGAAATGCAACATGGGAAAGATCAATAACTAAGTAAGTTTTAACAAAAACAGATAAACTACAAAATGGATCTTTGAATAATTTTTTTTTAAATATAGGAATTAATTGACTCAAACTCAAGAGATTAAAGGAGCATTCGCCCGAAGATAATTTATACAGCTTAGAGAGAAAGGATTTTTTTCCTCTACCCTTATGCACTCAAGTTGGTAAAAACGTCTAGGCTAGATAGTTCCATTAGAATAAGTTCACGTGCTTGGCGTCAATAAGAAGGACCATATAATGCCTTGCCTACACCAGAATAATTGTAAGTTGTGTATTTTCCTGCAAGAAGTGCTGACCTAGAAGCAAAAGTAACACCATGAGTTTCGAGAAAAAGTTCTACAGCTTAAAGTGATCGGGCTACCACCGCATTATTGAAGCCTAATTTGAGTTGCATAACGTGTCCGTAAGGAGCCATGAGAGAGGGGGTCGATGAGGTTTAGGTTTCCGATGAGGGGCCATGGCTTTAAACCGGGTGGCAAGTTGAGGTTCTTCTGAGAATAATAATGGCGGTGGATATATAAGAAGATGAGGTTAGGAAGCAAGTAGTATCACATATATAGCTATTTGTAGCTTGAATTTAATTGCTTGCTTTTGATTATTAATTGTATTTTTTTGTACGTATATATAGGAGGACAAAGGAAGAGAGACAGTCTCTGGTTTTACAAAGTATTTCTTCTTTCTTAGAACAACAGCCAACCAAATTAAAGAAAATTATGAGTGTGTGTGTTATATGACGATGCGAAATCAAAAAAAATATGTGGAGAAGGGAGTGAAAATATAAATTACATCAATTCAATTAGATGATAGAATTTGATACAATATATAATAAAATTGAGAGAGGTGTTCATACGCAGATGTCCGCATGAACTTACAACGCGGACGAAACAAAAAGATAAAATAACACGAATTTCAATTTTTTTTTGTCTTTTAATGTATTAGAATTTGTGTTTTTTTTTTTTAAATTTTGTCTACATAAATTTTTCGTACAGACGTCCACACTTGAGCACAACTGTTTATATAAGAATAACTGATATTTTATATAATAATAACTTTTATATAGTCAAAAGATTTTTCTTGTAATTTAGACTAATTATAAATAATAATAAATTCTACATTATAGATGCATATTAGTTGCTGCTCTGTCACGGTTGCTAAGCTTTGAGGTCTTTATCAACGTTTGATGCTTGGGGAATTGGAGGTCGCTAGCTGCCAATGGAAGTTGATAGTTTATGCATAACCCAACTGGTTAGTAGCTCCTCTGTGACCATTAATGAGTACCCTCTGCTTATCCTCTCTATCCACGAGCTTCTGCAATGAGATTGGCATGTTGACATCAATCATATCTATTGCGACGCCAATTTTACAGTTGATGCTCTTACTACTTATACAATAGCTCTTCCTTTGGGTCTCCATGTTTTTAGCTCCCCCACTTTCTTCTATTAATCACATTGTCTTTCGTGATATGTATGGAGTTGTTTATCCCTGTTTTCTTTTGTCTTAGCTCTCTTTGAAGAACCCCTATGTACAAAAAATAAATAACTAAATAAACTCTATATTGTAATAAATTATAGTTTTTATAGAGTCCTATCTTACGAAACTTGTCTGCACTTAGTAACATTTTTCAATAAATTACAAAAAATATATGCTATATTACATTAAAGGTTTAAGATTGAATAAAATATTTTTCTAAAATTATTTGGGACAATGATTTAATCTTTAGACTTTCAAGATACTTTATATAATCTTAACACTACATACTGGGGCGGTTCAACTAAATTTGGGTGCCTAAGGTGAATTGTTTCAATTAGGCCTTTTAAAAAATTTGAAGTCAAATATATGTATTAGTTTTATTAAACAGTTATTTATTTAAAATCAATTTTTCTAGCTTTCTTAAATAATATATTCTATTTTCGCTAATATATTTTTCTCAATAGATAATATAGTTAATCCATTTAATCTTTCTTGCGACTTAGTTGATCTTAAATAAGTTTTTATCAAATTTAATTTTAAAAATCATTGTCAATTACTGATTCTTCACTCAAATTCACACCTTTTTTTTACAATTTTTGACAAACCTATAAAGAGCCCTTTTTAGATATCAAACTAACTTTTTTATTCTTCTCTTTTTATTTGAAGTTTTTTGTATCCTAATGCACATTTTCTATTAGACTTTTTTTTTAGTGAAAAAAGAGTAAACAAGCAAACAATTATGTTAGATAATTAAAAGAAAACAACAATAATATAAAAGAAACAATAACAATTGAATAACACAACTAATTAAGAAGAGAATAAGAAGAAAAAACCTGCATATTTGAGAACTTTAACTTAGATGGATTGAAACTTTAAACAACAGTGATCAATGGAAATAATTGAATTTTTTTTAAGCAAAAATTAAAGAATGCAATTTTTCCTTGTTATGCACCAAACATTGAATGTGTCATGCATTTTTTTTAATTGATAAAAAATATTAATGGATAACAACGAATGTGTGGCTTGTGTAGAGTTTTAAATGAAGTAATGTTAAATAGAGATTTTGTAGGGATTTGATAAATTCATGTTAAAGATTATTAAAAAATAATAATAAATGTAAATGAATAATCTAATATGTATAATGTTGGAGAAAAATTTGGGACTTTCATATGTAATGGCCTTAGGCAACTGCCTAAATTGACTAACGGAAGAGCCACTCTTGACACTTCTAGCACATATATAATATATGTGCTAGATTTTGAAACTATATCTATCTCTTTCATCATTGTTTGGATTTGACACATTTAATTTATTACTTATTAATGTATATTTTACCTCTATCACTTACAGAAAAGATAACTAAATCAAAATAATAAATTTTGTAACCACATCATTATTAAGTTAAAATTTCTTGATAATAATAAAATTCTTTTGTTCCCAATATTATAATTATACAGAGATTTACATATTTAGATTGGTTTAGTTGGAAAATTTTGCTATGAATTATCATTGAGAAAATTGACAGGTCACTTGCCGTTAAGTATAAACCATAATGATGCCAATCAAATCAATCCACTAAATCAATACTAGTAAGGGTGTTCGCAGATCAGATTCTGCGGATTGGACATCAATCCATATCCGATCCATGATTTTGCGTATTAAATTTTTTTAATAAAATTCAATTTACGGATTGGTGAAATTCAATCCAAATCCAATTTACACATCTGCGGATCGGATGCGGATTTAACCCAATCCATATCCAATCCACCATTTTGCGGATTGAATTGTGGGCTAAAAATTTTAATCATGTCCTATCTACAAAATAACTAAATAAAAAAATTAATATGAAAATGATTTTACTACCGATCAAATTCAAAATTAAATAAGATTTAAATAAATTAATTGTTTAAATAAAGCTAGAAAATAATTTCAAAATTTTTAAAATACAACACACCAAAAAAAATCTCATTTATTTAGATTAGTACATAAAAATTAACTGCTTAGAAAACTATATTTTTATTTAATTATTTTTATTTTATATTATTATCGGATAAGAAATAATATGGTGTTAATGTAACTATATTTTAACTTATTTATTTATTATAAGTATAATGCCATATTTACAAGTTTTTTTATTTTTTTATTAAATAAAAATTTATGTTTTTGTGGATTTGCAGATTTCGCGGATTTATAGAAGTAAATCCATATCCAATCCACCGACTGCGGATTTTTAAATTTTCAATCCAATCCAATCCAATCCACCAATCCACGTATCGAATTTCTACGGATCAAACAGATTGCATGGATCAGATTGGATTCTGAACACCCCTAATCAATAGTCACCTCCACCTACCACTCTGCCAAACCACAAATAATTTCCATCGTGTGGATGCTGATATCTCAATGTTTCTATTTTATTAAGTAATAAAAAAACGGAATTAACTTGTAATAAAATATATGATAAATTATTATTTTAATTAAAAAAACTAGAAAATGATGATCCAGTCCAGTTTAATTAATTCTATGGGAGCTAAACATTGTAACAGAAGATGGATAAATTTAAACATATTTATACGAATTAATTCGAATTCATTTTGATTTATTTATTAATTTTTTTAAATAAATAAATGAATCAAAATGAATATAATCAAATCTTGATATTAAATATTCATCTAATAAATAAATTAAATTCGAACCTACAAATTTTAACCTAATTTTTTCATAATTCGTCATAAATTCGATTCACAAATTGATTTTACCACTCTTAGCTGCCCAGCTATTACGTGAATTCAAGGTGAAAAGAACTGCATTATTTTGGAGAAAGAGTCCTAGTAATACACTAGATTTAGAAGGGGGGTGATCTAAAATCCAGAAAGGCCATATCATCTTGTATCGCATGGATCCTCATCAGGCCACCACGATCTCCAACAATCCTTGTCCGCTCACTAATGCACCTCCCCGACCACTTGCGCAGCGAACATATCCAGCAACCAGTAGCGCCCATGAGTTGGCCATGCACGAGTCACGCCCACAAGTCAGAACTGTAAACAGAATTTGTTGAATTAATGAATCATTATCCCAAGTGCAGACCTTGTCTAAATTAAAAAAATAATAAATTTATAGAAAGTGAACATGAAATTTTATTTATATAAATGACAAAATAAATAGGAGGGATCGTAGGAGCCTTACGCCTAACGCCTAAGATTTATAGTGTAAAAGACTAGAAAATAAAAATATAAAATATAAAATTACTATTGAAGTTGTACTTTTCGCGGCTTCGAATCATAAAAGACATCAATTATAAAATTTAAGTCAATAGTGTAAGTAAATTCTCTTTCAAAATAAAGAACCATACAATCATAATGAAAAAAATATCATTTTCTATCTTACTATGAATTGATGTCTCGATAAGTTTCATACTTGAAATGCAAGCTCTGTTGTGGTTGTAGAAATAGAAAGAGTCAACACTAAACGAATTAATTTGTCAATTAAGAAATAGTAGGACTTCATTGTTTCAACTAATCATCAACATGGCTAAAAATTATAAGCAATGTTTTGAAACCGTGGATGAGAAAGCACATCAATCTTATAATGAGCTAATTCTCCTCTCAAAGCAAGCATCTCATTTGAAGTGAAATTATGAGGATAAAATTTCTAGCAAGAGAACTAATACTATCTATATCAAATGATTTGAACCCATCAGTTAGTTCCAAAGTTGAGCTTAAAGAAAGGAGTTTCATAGTTTGCTTTAAGAATCTACCATTTAACTCTATCAATCGAAAATTTATTACAACATTAAATATATCAAAGTGATAATGATGTTGAACTATAACATAATCATTTTTGTTCACAAGAATGTCTTGTACTTTTCATATAACAAACACAAATATCAAGCATAGTAATACCATTTTTTTCATAGAAGGATACCACGCTTTTAATAAAATCATCCACCCACTATCTTGAAACTCTTGCAAATGTCTTTTTGTAATTGAGATATAATTCAAAGTATTTCAATATGTCCAATGATTTTTATTTTTTTTTTTGCAATGCTCCACAAAGAATATCAAAAATTTCCAAAAAACGTTTAATTAAATAAAAGCAAATAAACACAAACGATTTCATCTCTCTATGTATAAATTTAGCTTCTCCATGCATATCTCGATTAGATCTATCATCAATCGTCTTTCCTAAAACTTCATGAGTTGCACCAGACATCTTAATAAACCTATTAACTAAAGTAAAATGTGAGGTCCAATAAGTATCTCCAACCCTTTTTTTAAGGTTCTAAATTGATTAGTCCATGTACTGGTTTCAAGCTCTTCTAAATAAGCTATCAAATCTATAGTTTCTTTTTCTCTAATAGATCTTAACTTAGGGTAACGTTTGAAAGAAACACTAGCAAAGTTAATAATAGAACTCAACTTAGAAAAAAATAGTCATACTGTATGCATTTCTTTAAATATTGCAACTAATATGATTTATAGTTGATGAGTAAAACAAATGTATAAAATGTGCATATGGACAATCACTGAGAAAATAAAAATCGTAATTCATTCCATTCACTTACCTTATTACTAGTACCATCATACCCTTGATCTCTTAATCTTTCAACTAAAAAATTATATCGAGTAAGGGCATTGTATATCTCATTTTTTAAAGTCAAGTCATTTGTTTCATTAACATTCAAAATTTCAAAGAAACATTCTCAAATAAACCTATCATAATCAACATATCTCAAAATAATATCAATTTGTTCTTTGGGAGATTCATGAAGTCCTCATAAACTAGGATATAAAATTTAGTATCACCAACTTCCTCTCGAATCTTGTGTTGTACAGTTTATTCCCAATAATATTCCATAACTCCTTTTGAATTTAGGTGTTATGTATTGGGCATTTTTTGGAGTGTTTTCTAACATAATTTTATTAATCTCATCATTCATTGTTGCTAACAATTTAATTAATTCAATAAAATTCCTATGATTAAGAGACTTAATCGACTCATCATCGTGAAAGCACATGCTTGTTTCACTAACCATTTGGTAGCTACTATTGAATTTTTGAGTCGCAATCTAATCTTTAAAACTTGTTGTGAAGATTGATATGTTTGGGTGGACCCTTTAAATTGCTTCATTTTGATACGCCGTCATTGTAAAAACAACAATGACCTTTTTTTTTTTGGATAAAGAACAATAACCTCCTGAATATTGAGTAAAAGGACATGTTTCTTCATAATAATTTTATTAATATATCATATATGTCTAATAGAATAAGAATATCTTCTTATTCTGTTCTAGCTTGATTCATATCAAGAAAAATAATTTTGCTCAACTTAAAATGTGCAGTAAACAAAATTATGATAGAAAATTTAAAAAACAAAAAAGTTTATAAATATTCTAGGATGAATATAGAATTTATAGTTAAACCAAATCCATAAAACTTATTCTAATTGTTTTTTAATACATATTTTTTTTAATTGATGAGTGATTTTTCCTTTGCTTAATTAAATTAAATAGATAAACTATTTTTTGTTTAATTAGTTTAATGTTGATTTATAAGTTTTATGTTATTTTTACAAGTGTTTTTTTTATTTGCAATTTTAAAAAACTAATTTACTTGTTTTACCTTCCATTTACTAATTTATGAATAATTTATAAAATATATTTATCATGGTATTAAAGTCATAATTTTAATCATGGCATCTTAGAATTTTCCTAAGAAAATTACTATTTTTATTTTCATATACTACTTTCAAAATAAGCTACCAAACATATTTTTCAACTTCGAATTATCAACATCAACTAACCGAATTTAATTTAATTCAGGTTCAATTGGTTATAAACCCTAACTCTTCAAATTTCTTCTTTCTCAAATCCTATCTAAAAATTAACTAATTAACTAAATAACAAGCAAATTTCTCGTAATCCCATCTAAAAATTAACTAACCATCACCTTCTTCCTCAGTCCCAACTATTATGTGAGAACAGTTCTCACTCTTTATATATTGATTTGACCTTTATTTATTGACTCTCTAGTGCGCGCCCTCATTTTTTTTTTTCATGTGACACGCTTTTTAAGTTGTGCGGTTTAATAGAGTCACATTTTAATACTAGTAAACCGCATGACATTATAATACATTAAAAATTAACTCTATCAAACAAAATGGCTTAATAGCATGTTTGTATTAAAGAAAATAAGGGTGCCCGCCCCCTGAAAATGATTACATATATATATATATATATATATATATATATATATATATATATATATATATATATATATATAACATGCACAAGTCCTGGTGCAATATCACTTCACGACCTCCTCGATAGACAGGCTGTTGATTCATTGCTGAAATTACTTGAAGAAGAAGACGAAGAAGAAGAAAAAAAGAAAAAGAAGAAAAGGAAAAAGAAGAAGAGGAGGAGGAGAAGGGGGCGGCTAAGTGGGTAGTGTGTGACTGTGACCTGGTCCGTTAGAGTTAGATGGATATGAGTTTCTAAATTTTTCTCTTTTTTTCCAATTTACTTAATTAACTCAATCGGGTTGACTATTCTGTCTGGATTAAATTCAAACCAAATACAACTCAATCAGTTTTGAGTTTTGAACTCAAACGAGTTCAAAGTTTCAATCTAAATCATACCAAACCCAAAAATAAATTTCAAGTTCAATCGGTTTGAGTCAACTTGATCTAAATGTCCACCACTAATGGCAATGAATTTTGGGTTTTTTTTTTCGTTTCAGCCAACCCGATCTAAATGTCCATCCCTAATAGCAATAAAGAGGAGAGGGAAAGGGATTGACATCCCTGTACCTATCTCCGATACTCTTCTTGTTGTCTTCGTACCCTCCCGGTCCCCATTATAATTAATTGCGGGGGAGTTGGGAGGGGATGGAGATCCTTGAATAATAAAAGGGAATCAAGAATCCCGAAATAACTAATATTTTTACTTTTTGAACTTGGTTTAACTATATTAAAGTTAACGCATAAAATCATTAACTCATAAAATCATATTACCAAAACAAAAACATCAAAATAGAATAAACTAATTAAAATGATTTCTATTAGACTAAGTTAAATGTCATCAACATTACAAGATAATCTATGAAATTAAGTAAAAGTAAGTTTCAAATTTAAACACATCCATAAAAATGATAATATCTGTTGATTAACATTAATCCATTACAAAAATAAAACTATTTCTTGTTTATAATAAATTAATTGTGGTAAACTTAACTCAAATGTTTATTTTAGCACTTATTTATATTAATATTATAAATATTGAGATATTTATTACTTAAATCCATATTGTTACTATTAAAATATATTCACTAAAAATTCTAGAAAAATAAAAAAAAAGGAAACTAGAAAGTGTTGGTGATTTCATTAATTTCTCATCCCTTCCATTAATAAGAAATTGAGTATAAAATTTCTCCGTATCCGCCTCCAATGGGAAAAATTGCCCAGGCCCATCACATGCAACTTTTCCCATCCTTAAACTAAATAACCCTGGAAATTTTGGTATTCATTTCTAGGCACTAGGAGTGGGTATGGGTTGGTTTGAATTGGGTTTTAAGTCAATACAAACCAAACCATAAAACTTTGGGTTCAACCCAAACCAACCCAAATATTTTTAACCCAACCCAAACCAACTCATTTGGGTTTGGTTTGAATTTTATAATTAAAATATTTTTTATTTTAATAAATTTAACTATATCAAATTATAATAATTATTAATTAATAATAATTATTAAATTAATATTAAAATACGAAGAAATGTAGTGGATAAAAATTATGAATAATGGATTTTACAATAACTTTGTTCTTAAATATTAACCATATTACAACATAAATACTAACAATGTCAATATAAATTAAAGTAAGATAAGATATCTCAACTCAAGTATAAAGCAATCCATCAAAATTAAATTATTTAATTTTATAAATTTAAATCTTCCGATAAATAAATCTAAAATTTATTGTAATTAGAAAAAGTGCCAAAATTTTAAATGCAGTAAGAAAAATTAGACATGAAATCTAATTAGGTTTAAATTTAATTAAAAAATAACAATAGAATCATAATTTATTTGATAAAATCTTATAATCAATTACATTTTTTATTTTAGTACGTTACAATACAAATAGGATTATAAAATTATATTAGAGGATTTCATAAAAATATTGTTTGAGTAATTTATTAAAATGTTAATTTAGTCTTTTAACTCAATTTGAGACCGTAAAAAATTGTTATATAGTAGTATCCTGTACAACCAATTGCAAATGTATTTGCCTTGTGCAACACTTCTATTATTATTATATAATAATAATAATTAGTAGTAGTATAATTACTATATAATAATAATTATTAGTAGTATAATTATTATATAATAATAATTTTAATAAAAAATTATTATTAAAATATTAATTTAGCATTTTATTTTTATTTTATTTATTTTTTATTAATATGTTATCTTGAATTTATTCAGGTAAATCATATCTAAACCATTGTAAAATAATTTCTTCGATAAAAATTTAAATTTAACTCACTTCATGATTTATCCAACCTAAACTATTTTATTTAGTTTGAGTTTGGGTAAACCCACGTGGGTTTATGCCCACCCCTACAAGCACTCACATTATTGGGGTTTCCGCCTTAAAAGGGTTGGTCACGGCCCATATCTTCAATGCAGATCCATGCAAAGAATTGTCTTACAATAATACCCTCAAATTATAACTAAAATTACATCTTACACCAATAAACCCTCCCGGCGCCCAGGCCAAACCCCAAACGGAAGCCATCACAGTCACAGGCGCAGAGACCAAAACGAGTGAGTGAGCAGAGCAATGTTGAGGCTCATTTCTAGAGCAGCAGCAGCTGCTGCTGCACTCTCCAAACAGAGAAACGACACCGTTTTGACCTCAACCTCAATCCTCAATCACCAATTCTTCTACTCAACAAAAACACAAACAAAATCCAGCAAGAAGAAACAAGATGATAACAAGAAATCATCAAAATCCAAATCTAAATCCTCCGATGCCAACAGTTTATCCGCCGCCGCCGCGGCGCAAGCCGACTCAGCCGATGACTTGGAGTCGGTTAGGGCGCGCGCGCGCCGTTTAGCCGAAGACGATCGAAACCCCTCCCTCGATGTGGGCCCCAATCACAGACCTCTCTTCACCAAAACCACTTCCCTCTCTCTGCTCACGCGCAAAGACGCCTGCACTTATTTCAAATTCAGGTATTAAAAAATGATTTTTCTTTTTTTCTTTTTAAATTTTCAGCAGTTGAAAGCGTGTCACGTGTTGATTGGTTTGTATGTGCTCAGCGAGGACGAACTTAACGCCATGTTACCGGAGGGGTTACCGACGGGGATGTTGGGGGAATTTAAAGACTCAATGCGGTATGCATTGCTCGTGAGGCAAAGCTTTTTGGATATTCGCGATAATTTCAGGCGAATTGTTGATCCTTCCTTACAATCAACAAACGGTAAATCAACTAATTAGTTAATTAATTAATTTTTAATTTTTGTCAAGTTAAATTATCGTCTATTATGTGCCTTCAATTATTTAGTTTGTACTAGAGATTTTGTAGATTTTAGTTAGTTGTAATGGTGCACGTGCTTGTGTGGAAGAAGGGTTTATGGAGAAATAAAGCCAGAGTATTTTGTTTAGTCAAATATTTTTTTTCAACAGTAGTTGTCATTTTTACTAGTTTTTGATGAAGGAATTCTGTGCTTTTTAAATCCTTTTTTTCATCTCAAACACAGTACTAAATCTCATTTGCTAATTGCTACTCGTACATTGGGACACAGAAAAGTCTGTAGATGCAATTATCCTAGAGGGGTTGAATATGTGAGACATATGATACATTTCGAGTGTATCTTTTAAATGTTGAGCTAATACTTAGTTTTGAAAGTGCTGCAGCCAAATTGTTTAATAAATGTCTGCTTTGACTTAGCAGCTAATGTTTGTCAGTGGCACCCCTGCATATGCTTGACAATAAGCGATTTCATCCCACATTATCTGTGAGTTAATAGAAAGCCACAACACCTCAAATCCCAAACATATCCTTACTTTGGTTTTCAGTTTTTTCCAGGACCAAAATTTAGGAAGCAAATTGTCTTGGATGGTCCTCTTTGTTGTGGAAAGAGTATAACACTTGCAATGCTTGTACATTGGGCTCGCGAGGAAGGTTGGCTCGTGTTATATGTCCCTAGAGGACGGGAGTGGACTCATGGAGGATATTTTTATAAAAACCCACAAACTGGTCTTTGGGATACTCCTCTTCAGGCTGAAAATGTCCTCAAGGCAAGTATACCTCTTTCCCAAGTATAAAATTCCTTTACTCTTTGTTGAGCATTAAAGTTTCTCTATGAAAGCTACTGCTGGACAGACAACACGAGGCTGGGGGAGAGGCATTAAGCATAGAAAGCTATTATTCTCATAATGTCAACAGTGAAATTACAGTTGTTGACTATAAGTTGGTAGATACATGTCCCTACATTTATGGTGGAAATATTTTGGGAACACCCATTCCACCTTTTTATGCTTTCCTGCTTGATTCATCTTTTAGATATACAATGGAATTATATGTTCTTTAGATGTGTCGCCCATCCATGCTATTCTTTTTATTGCCTTATGGGTTAATTTTTTCTCCAGGACTTCATCAAGTATAATGAATCTCATTTGAGAGAATTACCATGCCAAATACTTGATCCTATTCCTCTGGGAGAAGGAGCCGGTGTTGGATTGTTGAAAGGGGTTGATTCCAAGGAAATCTCGGAAGGTTCAACTCTATTTGATTTGGTTCAAATGGGAATCAACCAAATGCATGCATCTGTCGGCGTTGTAGTTCGTTTGAGGAAAGAGTTATCACTTGTGAAAGATATCCCTGTGCTTATTGCCATTGATCAAGTGAGCACCAGTTCTAGTTCATTTATTTATTTATATTAATATTTATTAAAAGGTAGAGGGCCAAATTAATTTTTTATCACCCTTTCTTCCCAGGGGGAATATTCAATTTTTTGAACAGTTTCTTTTTTTTTTTTTTTTTTTTTTGGTTCTAACTTCTTGAGCTCGACTGCAAACATTTACAACTATCTGCTATCTCTTTCACTCATTTGTTGCCATTGCTTGTCTCCAGTATAATAACTGGTTTACGTTCAGTGAATATGAAGAGCCAGTAACTATTCGCTCTACCCGACCCGTGCACGCCAGAGAACTTGCAATGGTTAGTATCAACTCTTTCTTTGCTCTGCAAATTGACTAAAAGGTTGCTTTCTATTAAATGATAATCTGTACAAAATTAAAGCAATTCTGTATCTGCCTTTTTGAATTTATCCTAAGGCTTACGACAATTCAAATATCTTTTGATGGACTGGATGCTTTTACCAAAAGGTAACCTCCTTATGGTGTCAAGCATGCTTTTGAATACAATTATGACAGAAATGCTTGTCATCAGGTTCTGATGGTTCAATCTTCGGCATCTGGATGGGCTTTTGTCCATGTGCCTTTAATCTTTTCAATGGGCGTTAATATCTCATCTCTGTAGCATATCTGTTTGTAGTAAACCATGTCAATTCTTTGCTTTTCTTGGCAGGTGAATGCTTTTAGGTCTATGATGCATAATGACATGATGGTGGGCGCTTTCTCTCATTCAACTGCAGTAGGGAAGCTTCGCAAGGACTTGCCACATGTTCCAGTAGATGCCCGCATTAATTTGCCTCGCTACAGTCCAGATGAAGCAGCAATTGTTTGCCATTACTACCTTAGGTATGTGTAATAATCTACAGGATTTCCAGATTTTAAATTTACATAAAACTATTATGCCACCTGATTTCCTTTAGCATATTCATAATCCAAAAAAGAAGGTTTAACATTCGCAGCTGCATTTCATACCATGAATGAAAAATTTTGTGCTTCTTTAAGACTAATATTTCTGAGCTAAATTATTCTCATAACCATAACTAAGGAAAAGGTTGCATTCTCGGAGGAACATTTTACCGTGAATGAAGATTTTGTGCTTATTCAAGCAATAATAGAAGACCGTTGGATTAGACCTATAGGTCAAGAAAAATATCTTAGGTCCACCTACCTAGGACATTTATGTCCCGCAGAGTTTCCAGACTACCAAGGTTGTAGGGGCTGACAGTAGTCCCCAGTTCAGAACTTGGTGAACATAAAAAGGTCGAGGGATTTCTGTGTACTAAAATAATTGGGGGGTGAATTTCCTTGCAGCAGAATTATTTAGGTAAAGTGTGTTTTTGCTGAATTCCTTTCTTTTCTCAGATTTTAATATGTTATTAAAAAAATAGGGAAGGATGTTATTGCTTGTGATCATAAGGGGACTGAGTAAGATGATTAACCAAAAAAGGTTTGAATACTTTCCAGATCACAAGCTTAGCAATTGTTCAGCTGCTTTGTCAACAATAGTAGGGCTTCTTTGAAGCTATTGATTCTGTAACTCAGACCTGAACTATGTGCCTGTCAATTAATCAAGTAAAAGAAGAATATGAATTTCCAAAGCTATGTAGTGATATGTGTGTTTTCTGTCTATGACAGGCAAAGATTAGTAAGTCGTGAGGTATTTTCTGAGGAAAATTGGAAGAAAGTGTATTATTTAGCTAATGGGAATGGAGCAGAGATGAGGATGTTAGTTCCATTGATGCACTGACAATAGCATATTTGTTCGCATAGCTTCCTGCTTCATCGGATTCAAAATACTAGTGGATTGAGTTCTTACACTGATGAAATCAGTGACATTTAGGGATTCTCATATTCAGTTTAATTATCTGGTTTAGATCATTGTTTATTGACATGAGGGATGCTGTTTAAAACCGATGTACCATACATAAATCAGTTCCCATTTTGTATTCCTTTTGTTTTTTTAAAATTTTTCCCCCAAAAAATTTTGATCTTTATGTAACATTGTCTGGTTGAGATCATTGTTCATTAGCATTTTATTAACATTTTTGATAATGATACTGCAGTCACGCAACCTTTTACTCAGTTTTGTTGTTTCAAACCCCTGTTATTATTCGAGTAATGATCTAATTGCAAGCTTATTCCCAACTGAAGATACTGAACTGGGCGTCTAAATCTTTACTACTTGTTGGCGCTTGTAAGTTGGATACCTTGTTTCAGTAATATACTAATTTGAGAATACTTATGCGAAATTCTAATTGATTTTGATGTACCGTATGTTTGTTAACAGAAAGAACTTCCACAAAATTTTTGAACTCTTTACCTTTATCAAGGGTCTTTGTGTTTAACTTGAATTTGAAGGCATGATGAACAGTATGGCCAAAATAAATAGGTATATTAAGAAATTTAAAAGTGCTCTAAAATAATCTGTGATCAAAATGGGATTTGACGAAGCGATCAAATAGGGGTTTTGAATTCATACTCTGAAGGGATGACAACTTTTCCTATATTAATTAATTCAAGTAATCTGCTTAATTTTGTGAAATCAGCGATACTTACGCAAATGCATAAATAAAGAAACAAATGAAAAAAGAGAGCTTTCTAATCCTCTGGTGAACAGTGTAAATCTTCCGTATACAACTCTGAACTTCTATCTTCTCACTTTAACTGTATTCTATTCTATTCATATTTTAAAACTACAAAATAGGATCTCCATCCCCCCCACTCAGCATGTCTGTAAAACCTGCTTGATCAATCATACAGGCGATTAGAAAATCATCAACAAAATTAGTTGGCAAATACAACATGTAACATGCATGTTCAAATTTTCACCCAAGGGCAGCAAATGTCTACATCACGTAACACCTACTACTAAAGGTTCATAAATTGGAATAATTTGTCGCGCAAGCATCCCCAAGAACAAATATTCTTCAATTCTTAATTATACATAATTTCGACTATTTCAATAATTAATATCTGATACGATTTAACTGAATTCAGAAAATATGTTCAGTCTCCTATACTCTGGGTACTCAAAACAAAAAACCAAAATTTCAGGGCAAAACCAATGAGCATTACGGAAATAACTGAACATTCAGTTAAAAGAATTAAAATCTGGAGTATAGAAATTTGAAAAAATTCATGTTTCATGATCACATATCCAATATTCAACATCTGAGGTGAAGGATGTACTTACTTGGAGACGGTTCCAATTTTCTTGAAAATCCCTCAAGATTATTATATAAAAGATCTGAAATTGCAGGTAGCAATTTTTATCAGCCAAGCAAATTTTATATAATAACATTACATGGAACAAAAATGGATATTGTTATGTAGCTCGCCTTGCATCAGGTGCAATTGCACTCCTGGAAAAAAATTCAAAATCACACACTCAACAAAATACAATAATTAAATTGTGGACTAAAAAATTTCATATTTTGGAGACAGATAAGAGGCAGAGAGAGATTACAGTATTGTGCTCTTAACAGTCGGTTCCAGCTCGAATCAGCATCTGTGACTTTCACACTAGTAATAGCATTTTAAACTTGAGACATATGTAACATTGTAATCTATCCTTCTGTTCTACAGTAGTCACTTCTTTTTACATTGATGTCGGTTGCAACCAGAGGAGCAAAATCCGCGAATAACTACAATTGATGTCTAGGTCAGAATGGAGATTGGCACAATGGGCATGATGATTTGTGAGAAGTTGAGAACCACTTGTAGAGGCAGGCTGAATGGAACTTGTGTTTGCACGTCTTGCAAGCAAGACGAGGAAGGCTATGGTTGGCAGTGTGGATGACACTGTAACAAATTGGGCACTCCTCAACACCTTCAAATTCCTTGTCAAAGTTGCGCTTCCATATCCGTATTGCTTCAGCTAAAGCTCCATTCTACATCAAAAGTAGAGCAAAATTAATAATCTGCCAACCACAGATGTCCTCTTAAATATAATTGTTTCCATGCCAATTAATTGATCGTTTTGTCATTCTTTAAGCTTCTCTTTTTGTCCAACGGCCACGATGGTGGATCATAACTCCATGTATATAACCATGATCAGAGGATCTCACATCCATTGCATGAAGAAGTAAAAAGAACAGTACACAGAGTATGAAGCCAGAGTAAGTACCTGATTACGAACAAACAACATCATTGACATCAACCACTTCCTCTGCTTCACTTCACTAATCCCTAGGCTCCTCATACATTCAACATCAACAGGACGTAATGGGTAGGATGCAGGAAGACGGATAATAAGATCCATTTTCGTCTCATCCTTTGTGTATGTGGCAACAACCTCATTTGCTGATTTGCTTACTGTAAGTGAAAAATTCTCATCAGCAATATTGGCCTTCTTTATCTGCAATAGAATGGAATTACCTTAGAGGTCTGCCAGATCAATAGGTTAAAACTCATAAAATCAGTAATGTCCCACTCTCCATTTCCTTTTTCAGAAAGTCAAGTCAATCACTGAATTTTAGAAAACAGTCTTCAGGTGACTAGTCAAAAGAATATCAGATAAGGAATCTGACAACAATTAATCTTCCCAACCATGTCCCTACACATACAACAATGAGAAACCCAAAAGAAATTTACTAAAAATTTACCATTCCCTAGAAAGTCATTACAATTAATTCTTTAGAATAAATTAGAATCATATATAAGCTTAAACTTTATTATTAATATTATTTTTTTATGAAATAATTATTAATATTATTATTAAAACTATTATTTTTTATAATAAGCTGCTGAAACTTGGATGAATTCTATGATCACTTATACTCATATGGCTTGAGGTTTGCATAATATAAGAACTTCACATGACTAGAAATTAGACATTTTATTGAGCTATATAGAACACCTGAGATAGTTCATTTGCAATTAGAGGAGGGCTGCACCACACTCGTGTGAAGGACTCAACCAAAGATGAAATGGACCGGTCACGTAAGTCACTAAACCACCCTCGAACATAAGCAGGAAGAACACAAAGCATCAAACCATAGATTGCTCCAGCAAGTGAAGCCAGTTTCACAGGGTCAACAGGCCAAAGTGATTCCACAGGAAACAATAATGACCCTGTCGTGATAGCATGCTTTGCTGCAGTTGCAGCTGCTGATACCTCAGCAGGAAGATCCCCATCTTTCTTTTTCAGGTCTTGCATCTCGCACAATTCCAAAGGAATATGCTGGAAAATGCAATCTAATATCACTGTATTAGCTGAATCTAGAATATACTGGACCAATCTCTCCCTTTGCGATGTTAATGATGGTAAAGATGATAAGTGAGATAGCAACAAAGACC
This sequence comes from Citrus mangshanensis, assembly GCA_030449895.1. Classification (NCBI taxonomy): domain Eukaryota; kingdom Viridiplantae; phylum Streptophyta; class Magnoliopsida; order Sapindales; family Rutaceae; genus Citrus; species Citrus mangshanensis. The sequence continues at coordinate 450,941 of JASUUJ010000070.1, forward strand.
ATGCAAGGAATACGTTAACCTGTGGATTAGAGACAATTACATCAGTCCATAGATAACATGAATTTTTTTTTTTTTGGTTTGGGGAGGGGGGGGAATCCATTAACCAAAATTTCAAATGAGATAAATAGGTTCACTGTGGTAAAAGCAAATTTACCCGTTCTTGGGCTGTCAAATCCATTTCAACAACCTGGAAGGGTAACTTCTCAATCATGCAAGAGATTTCACCCTGCAGATGCACATTTTCTGATGACAAATCAAGACAGTTCATGTCCTGGTCAACGCCAGAATCAGCACCCAAAGAAGATGCAGAATCCTCAAGAAATATAGCCAACTGAGAAACAGGATCAGCTGACAAAACAACAAAAGCAGCATACTGCAATGGTGCAATTGGTTTAGAAGAAAACAAAATAGCATATAAAGCACTTATAGGCCCTTTGCGTAACCCCCAAAACTCAACTGACTTCACTGCTCTGTCTTTAACATGAGGAGATGAGTTAACAACACTTGATGCCACCAACTCCCAGAAACAAAAATGGTCAAGCCGTGATGACGCAATAACCAATGCACTTTCAAGACCATAGGAACTTGCAATAGCCTCACAAATGCCAGTGCAGAAAAATAAGCGAAGAATACCTTCTGCAATCCGGTTTCTAACACGGTCCCATCTTTCTGTTCTCAAGGGGTTGGAATTATCTGAGTCTTCAGCTCCATGACATAGCAAAATATTATGGCACAGAGAAAATGATAAAATCGCATTTCTCGCATTATTTATAGGAGAAGGGTCTGAAATAAAAACAATTTGTTCAAGCTTCTCAATAATGTCATCCAAATTATTAGAAGAGCTATCAGCAATAGCATCGTTCACATTTTCAGCAGCCTCTTCCATGATCACAACTGCTGATTGAATCCAACTACTCAAGTTTGAGAACACAAAGGACCAATCATCTTCATTAAATTCCTTCCAGCAATAGCCAACTGAAATTACCATTAGCTGTGATAGCAACACCTGCACCACTGGCAGCTGATTGGCTATACCGCCTCCATGCCTCTGCTTCCGAAACAAATCAAGCAACAGTGTTCTCTCGTCATGACTGATATTCCTCTCCAGCTTAAACAGTTCTGCTCCCCCTGTTGCACTTAGAGGATAGCAAGAAATAACCAACTGAAACCATTCTTCCATATCTGCAAGAAATAAAATGATAGCATCAATATGACTGATCAAAGAGGAAATGCCAGATTTGAATGAAATGAATAGTTAGTACAAACTCTAATGTCCTGTATAGCAAGTTGGGGAAAAAAAGGGATAATCATAGTTATAGAGACACAATGCTTCGTTTGGTCTCTCTCAGGGTCATGTAAAGTCAGACAGTGCAGCGTACCAACAAAAAAATAGACAAGTGAGCAGAACCAGACTATTACTTATTTGAATAAATTGAAAACAGCATGCTTTACCTTCTCCAGATTGCCATGTAACTAAAGGTGGGAATAATAGCGTTCGCTGGAGCCAACCCCTAATTGTATCCTGCACTTGATTTCCTTCAGAAGTATCTGAGTCAACACCTCTACCATATTCGTTGGAACCAACGCTTCTATAGCTTAATGTTCGTACAAGGACAGTAATAATTGGAGGAAGAATTCTCAAACAATTCTTATTGATTGCTTCACCAATAAAAAGTTTATTTACAAGCAGATCAAACAGAATCATAGCTTTGTCTCTTTCCCATATATCATTTTTTAACAAAGTGACAAGCAAAGATACAAGAGCTCTCAGGAAGTGTTCTTCAATAAGCTCCACTTTATCATCTAAAGGAGGCCATATATCAAACAAACTCTGTGAACTGTTTCCTCCATGAACAAGAGCACCATCAAGTAAAATGTCAAAAATGGAATCTAACAAGTTTTGCTGAGATGCTAAATTTCTACTCTTGGCATGCGAACACAGCAAAGGTAAGAATGAATCTAGGGCATTGCCTCCCGGCCATTTCCATGTGCATAATACTTCAGCAGCAAGCCAGGCTCTAGAAGGAACCTCACTAATTGTTTCCTCAGGCGGAGATGGACAAGCATGCGTAACATGACCAGCAACAACTTTTTGAAGCCCAGCTTTTGAGATAATCTTATCAATTAAAGAAACAAACCTGTGATGCCCAGATACCTGCTCATGATTATATTTTTGAAACATGTCAGCTGCTAAATCCAGTTATGTGACAAATTCAATTAGTACTGAATTGATTCAACTATATCCTCTTTCACGGGTACAGGTACCGGTCTAAGGACAGAGAAAAGCTCGAATACTGTTTCCTAAAGAGTAGTAAAGCATACAGATTTTTAATGGTGTGCTTCTCGGGGGATGGCTCTTGTTCTCATACCACACTAGTCTTACCGAGTGTCACTGTAACTTAGTATATCACTCTATTCCTCAATACAAACTTGGGATGGTAAAGTAAACAAAATTACTCACCTAAAGTGTGGTACTCTTCACTTACATTGACTTCCTAGGCCCCAGATACAATAAAATCAATCCTTTTTTCTTTTTTTTCTTTTTTGGGATATTCGTTATCAGAGTATCTTTTTAGTTTACAACCACTAACACCAGAGATTTTGTTTTCTTAGCTGCACTGGATTGGCATTACGGATAAGCACAATGTCTTTTTTTCAGGAAAAGTATACAAATGGAGGTTGACAACTAATTATGAGATAATTGACACTTAAAGATTGTAAAGCAACCAGATGACCTAGAATCATGACTTAGCAACGCACATACAGCTTGCACAACTGCTAAAACCGCACACACAGTTGAAAAGTTCAAAATCTGGAAGAGGTTGAGCATAAGAAGATTTCCATAGGTTGAAGAACTAAGATTAGAGACGAAATCATCTGTCATTACAGCCAAGAATGTTGAGCAAAAGAAGAGGTACCATAAAAAAAGGCACAAAGGAAATGGAACTAGAGCACATGGTACCCTAGTTCATTGGGCACATAAAGATAAGGCTATGTCAATACTAACAGTTCCATCCCCACATACTACCAAAACATTATTCCATATTATGCATCCTAACGTTGTTCCCTGAAATATGTCCAAAATTCCTATTTCCCCAGATCTTCATGCTGAATTTGCAAAATTCTTAAACAGACATGTAAAAGCAAACAAAAAAGTAATAGCACAACCCCAAAAAAAAACAACCACCATAAATAAATGAAAATGTATACTCACATGTATTTTAAGCGACTCATTTTCAGTATTTAAGGCATCCGATTCCTTTGGGGTGCTTAAATTGGGATTGATCCACAAAGGCCATGTGGCATCCCCGCTCAGAAGCTGGTCTAACAGATTTTGTTCCTCATATGGATTCTGACTAAGATACTCCAGTATTTCAACCATCCACGAGTAGCACAAAGATACAAGTTTATCACTCTTCATATTATGTTCCTTGAAAATGGCATTTGTGACAGAGCGAATCAAGATACTCCACAATTTCTTTCGATTGTCAATGTTGAGACTTCTCCAGAATCCATTGTTTATCTTGGAACGAAAAACGTGCACGGATTTGCAAACATTCAACCGCGCATTGATTTTCTTCATGGATTCATCATCAAGTGTGTCATCTAACACTGTAGCCATGCTATACTCCCAGTCAATGATAAATAGAGCAGCTGAAATACTTGAAAGAAGGCTACTTTCATCATCAATTCTCTTTAAGCAGAAGAAGCTACCATCAAGTATGTCCAATGCAAACTGTGCCATCTCAATCACATTTACAGATTTTCCAATTTCAAACCTGAAATCTTTTGCTTCAGAAGTTAATAAAGAACTCGCATCTCTAACCCAAGTGAAAGAGGATTCCCCAAGAAATGGGACTAATTTTTTAAGAAGCTCCTTAAATATCATTATCAATATGTTTGTAGACACAAAAGAAACTTGATTGCCTTCAGTTGAGCCACCAAGAAGAGCTCTGCAGTTAAGACAAAATAAGACTTGCGTGCAAGTATAAAAAACATAAAAAGAGAAGAAAGAACTCAAATGAGCAACTATATATTTATGAGCTTAAATAACACAATTAAGATGCCCTCATATGAAAAAAAGAAAAAGAAAAAAACAATAATCACTGCCCCCAAAATACATACACCTTGTCATTTTAATACAGCTTAAGCATCTTCTATGGATAGAACAAGAGCACTTCACAAAGAAGGGGTTTGTTAACATAGGATAAAATCTTTCGTCATTGTATTATGAATGTAGAACTAGTATTTCCTAGGATGCAATGTGCTGGACAAGTATTTGCATGTTGGATAAAATCTGTGATGAGCTAGTTTTATATCATGTATTCTCAAGGTATATAATTGCACCACATTGGCATCTGAAACCAATCAAAAATAAGGGTTGATGAGGTTGATTAAAGTTCTTCAATAAGTTTTGCACATGCTACCACGTCAAGAGAGGAACAAGAATTAGAATGAATTTAATATCACTTAGGTAATTCCTAATGTTACTACGTTTCTAATATTTAATGTGGTAAGAATATTGATCAAATCAAACCAGAGTTGGAGGTCAGTTCCAGCACTCAAACCTACAGGTTCAAATTTTCATATCTAGACTCTTTATTAACATACCGCATTAACCGCGCATCAGAAGTGCCAAAAGGAGGAAATGAACAGGCAACAGCAACAGCAATAGAATCCAGAAGCTCGTGATGCAAATGATCCAGGTGGGAACCTTGCCAATTTGTGGAATGTTCTCCCACCTTCGGTTTAGTAATTTTATCTCTTAACTTCTCCAAGAGCATTGCTAGTACAAGTACATGGCTGGGCTCTAAGGAGCCAGGCTCAACCCCAGAATGCTTTACATTAGCTGCATATGACATTACAGCACACCATTGGTCAAGAAAACATTCTTCATCAAGCAACGTAAGCAAAAGATCCAATCGAGAGCTCATGGAATGATTATAGCCATCCAGGCACCAAGGCACAAATGTTTCCTTAAACACTTGCAAAAAAGACCCTGAATCCACCATCTGATCCCCATCATCAGTAATAAAGAGTTCGCGAACAATCTTGCGTGGTCCAAATACTGATATCGAAACTGATAAAAGTCTTATACCATTTACAGAATCCTAATGTAAAAGATAAAAGGAGAATAAATAGTAAATAAGAGCACATCAGAAAAATGCATTTGAAAATATGCAAAAGGACATCCCTAAAAAAGTATAATAGTATCTCATATCCAATACCCCGAAGAGAACCAAGAAGAAAACTACCAGAGGATTTTGATTCATGACACAAGCTATTCTACATGCTTCATTCTCTCAAAAACAAAAAATGCCTCAAGGTTCCTATTAGAATGGAAGGGAGGACATTAGGCTTAACGACTCTGTCTTCGGAAAAACTTACATAATAAAGTACACTCCCAGGCCAACCTAACCATGCACAGAGGCTGAAAGCAAAAGTCTCTGTTTAGGATTCTGTTAGATGGGAACACTAAAGACATTTCAACAGAACCCAAACAAGTAATAGTATGCTTGGTGTAATAACAGTCAGCATACATGTATTTATGAACATCATGCGCAAATTATTAAGGGAAATACATACTTACCAGAGATTTTATCATTGGGAAAGCTTTGGCCAACATTGGTCCCACTAAATAAACCAAAGGCCAATCTTCACCTTTCTGAATTGCATGTTGCTCCAGTAAAGACAGAAATTTTATGATCTGCTCTTCACTAAATAAACCTAAGTTTTCTTTTTGCTGAACCACCTGCAAGCAAGTCTCATGGAATGTTGTACAGAAGGAGGAGAGCAGATCATGTTCCAGCAAGTATATGCCCGAGAGAATTTCAACGATGCATTTTCCCAATTCTTGGAAATAACTCTTAGGATACTTCATATTCAGTGTGTCTGATTTCTTCACGTTGGAAGGTAGATTGCCATCCTCAGGTGGATTCTTAGACATTCTTGAGACTTGGCTGTGCTGACCTTTTGAGCAACCAAAGAACAGGTAATCTTGCCACAGAAGCTTCAAAAGAATATCGTCAACAAGAGCCACTCGAAAATGAAAAATGGAATCAACACCATCAAAATATCTAGCATAGCACAGAACAAAGCAATCATAACTAAATGCATATACATATTGCAAATATATGGGTAACTAGATGCAGCGGTATATAGAGGGAAAGCTGTTCAACAAAATCACACCTGGATGCATTAAGTAATCCCCAAAGAAAACATTCTTTGAATGCCCGGAAAAATGCTTTATGATCTGAATTTGAGGAATGTGGCTCGTTCCTTCCAGCCCACAAGCTATTAAAAAAATCATGAAAGAATTTATCTGCAGCCACTGCTTTAGGAGGCACAACATCTAAAAACAGAACCAAAGCAGGATAAGAAACCTGCTGAGATCCAAAACAACCATTTTTAAGAAAATGCCAAAACCGATTCAGAATAGTTTTCTGAGCATTCAACACCATCCAACAGTCTGGGAATCGCTTTGAAAGTAATAATATCGCATCCCACATTGAAGAATGACAAACAGGATCCTTTTCCTGGAAAGCACCAAGAATTGCAGTCGCAATAATTTTCAAATTTCCTTCATTAAACACATGTGGAATGTTTTTAATATAACTCTTTAACACTGAATAAGTAGCTGATCGTATAGAAACACTTTGAGATTTCAGAAAGTCCAGAAAGTATTTATGATCTGAGAACAACTTTTCCGAGAAAGAAACAGCAATTGCCCTAGCCTTAGATGCATGTTTTGGTTCAGCAGTTATGTTCTCAAAACCAGGTCTTCCAAAGTGTTCACAAACTAAAACATCAAGAAGTGTTGCCAATGCCAGCAATGATGAAGATATCACCTGCACTCCAAGCAAACAAAGTCAAACTCAGGACTAGATCAAATGATAGGACAAATTACATTACAACAAATGGAGAATGTAACAACACAATTACAATGATGCTGAAAGAAATGAATAGTAGCTCTCCATATTTTGTTTAAAACATTTAGAGAAGTCGTTACTGATAACTAATAAGTAAGAACCCTATACAAGACTTTCCTTGAATGGTAGGGTTGACTAATATTAATTTATGTTCACACTTAAATCATGAAAACAGAAAATGAATTCCAAATGTCAAATGGTGCCCCCGATCCACACCTGCTGGTGCATCTCTTCCAACTCGTCCAAGGCAATGGCTTTATCAGACAGATTTTGAGGTGTAAGCTTGAGGTTTTCTTCCAAATATATGAATACCTCAGTTGCGCATATAAGCAAAGCATCTAATCTCTTTTCCTGGGCAGGAAAGGCTGCCTGTTGAAAATAGCCAAGGAGTGAGACGAAATAAAACTAAAGCGGTAAAGCCCAAAATTGGGGGATACACAGATAGCTTTTCTGATACGAGAATAGAAGTTAAATTGAAGATACTTTCCAATATCATGTCTAAGAACATTAAATTTTTTTTGATAAACATCAAAATTATCTGTAAATTGATCATTACCCACACAGGATAAGCAAAAATAAAAAATCATAATTTGATCAAGTCATCAAAAGAAGTGAAACTCTATATCCAGCAGTTCCAGAAACTATTGGTAGGTATAGAAAATTCGGTGTTGTCCAACAAGTCATCAAAAGAAGTGAATCTCTATCCAGCAGTTCCAGAAACTATTGGCAGGTATAGAAAATTCCATGTTGTCCAACACCAATTGTTTTGACAGAGAAAATGTCCGGGCTTGATCAGTAATCATAAGAATTAAATGATAAGGATGCAAAGGTTGCCTCACGACTGTATTGCTTAAATGATAAGAACTGCCGCAAATTTTTCAGGGGTTAAAATGGGCAAATGGCCCAATTTCATAAAATCTGGGAGCTCAGAGCAAGATAAGAGATGGGATAATGTCCCAGGTATTAACAGGAGCAAATTTCCTCCTAGAATACTACGATAATGTACGTCTAAAACCTGAAGTATTATTCTCATTATTTTTCCATTAATTAAAACAAGTATTAAGTCATTATAATTTTCATTTCTTTTACCGGCTTCAATCGACACCTCAACAGAAAGTTCAGTTCCAGTACAATGTTTTGATATATAGAATTAGCTCAAGAATGTTGTACACCCTCCACGTTGAGTTGATACACAACTTACTTTACTGCTTTGCTTCTGAAACAGTTTGCTCAAGTTTAGAACTGAGGAAATTAAGGGCGATTAAAAAATACCTGTAATGATCGCTTTGCAGCTTGAGAAACTTCAGAATTTGAATCAAACTGAGAAAACCACCACGGACCCATCAAAGACTTCAGATGCGGAGCCAAATCTCTCCTGAGTGCATACAAGTGATTTTGTAAGCAAATTCTCAGCATAAATCAACACAATAAATCAAACAAAGAAATAATCTACTGCATTGAACTCAACAGAAGATTGTTGAAGATAAACTTGCACATGCAAATACAACAGACATTCAAAAAATTTTGAAGCATATGAATAAAAAATGAGACAAGTGGACCAGGGTTATACAGAATCTCATAGGTGCCCACATATAGAAGGCAACAGTTTTATTTCACTCTCGAGCCCTCTACATAGCTCACAAATAGTCTCATATCACTTAAAGCACTCCACCCTTGCAGTGGATAAATTAATCTCCTTACCAGATGTAGATTCTTAGAAAAGAGGAATGTAGTGATTGGCAAATTAAAATTTAACATAAAAAGGAACCACATAAATGCATATCTCAATAAAAATGACTAATAGTAGGCAGGAGTAGTAACCTATGATGAGGCTCCATGGCTCCAAAAAGATTCAAGAAACATATAATCCCCAAAGAAAACACACAGTTACCCCTGATCTTTTATTTTTCAGTGTAAAGCTTACTTATCAAGCTAACTTCCCAGAAGCAAAACAAGCACTAGGTCATAGGATGTGACATTTTTTAAGTTAAAAACCAAAGCAAATGAAGTTTCCAAGATTTGCAGATAAGTTGTATCAAACGGAAGTAAAGGAGAAGATAGCTGTAAATCAAGAATCCATCATACCCAACTGTGATGACAAGACTAGTCATCATCTCATGAGTGGCTCGCCGAACCTCTCTACTATAATCCAGCAACAGCCTTTTGTATTCAAATGCCTACACAAAAAAAGCAATAGACCAAATATAACGCAATAGAGGAAAACACCCAATTTACCAAAGTAGAATTGAACTTAATTAAGCATAATTCTACTGCCTGCAGGAACTATAGTTCAGTATAGTTTTTCAATATGTATTCGTTATATCAAACACTCAAAGTAATGGTCCATCTAGGTCTAATAATTGCTAACCAATCCAAGCGCAGTAAAACAACTTTTAAAAACAAACTTTTGGAGATATTAACAGGCACAGATTGATGAATGTGTTATAGGTCTCAACTCAAGCCAAATTGTCTCCTCTGTTCTCTATTTCATATATAATTCTTGTACTAAAGATTAAAAAAAATAATTAAAAAAAGAGTTGAAGAAGATGAGCACAGTAAATCAAAAAAAAAAAGACACAGAGAGAAACAAAAAGATTAAATATGATTAAAAATCTAAAGGCCTAAAATTCATGCACAGTTAAATGCTTCTATGCATGTCAAACTCAAAACACAGAGAACTCCTTCAATCTTGCAATCAACGATAACATACATCTATGACTCCCGAGTAAAGTGAAATTCAAAGCTGCTCCCTTCCTCTCTCTTTTTATATGCATTCCTTTGGTACCCACAATTAAGTTTAAGTACCTTAAACAATGTTTCTTTCATTTCAGCATAGATCAGTCCCAAAATCTTAGGTAACTTGTTGAAACAATCCTTACAACCCCTGAATCCAATTAAATTAGACATTTCCCTTTGTACCTTCAAGTACTCGAATAGGGTTTCACCATGACCACTAAATAGTACAAAGAAAGATGCTTCTCTCTATCTTAAAGTCTCACACGGATGAACATACAAGCACAAAACAAAATGGTCACGTACAAACTTTCTTTTGTACTTTAGGTACCTTAATTGGTGTTTATTTATAACCACTAAATATAACTATACTCTTCTTTTATACATATGCACATACTAGCAAATATAATAAAATAACATACCCATTGAGGAATGATTGGTGCTATGTCCTTTCCAGGTTTTTCCTTAAGCAGAGCAGACAGAGATGACAAAGCCTTCAGCTGTTGAAAAATTCATCACACAAAAAATTATCACCAAATTGAAACAGTTACGCCAATTATATTTCAACCAGTAACCAATCTAAAGTATCTAGAGTTAACATACATTTTGATACTATACAACAAATGCCACAGTGCCCACAGGGTCCATCATATTATGGGAAACTTATAGGGACCTCCTCTGAGGTTGGCCTTATCAGATACAAAAAATAAATTTTTCCCCAGAGAGTTTTTCCTTGTTTTTGTTTGTCAAAATAGTTCCTTTACACCAAATCACAAGCTTCTTCATTCATTACACATGTAATAAAACAAAATGATTATACATTAATACTACCTTGGTGATAGGGTCTTTCCTAGCAAGCCTCTTCAAATGTTGTGCCACCTCGCTATCTATGTCCTGCATCGCCAATATCAAAATTACCCAAAGCTATCCAGAAGAGAACAATCACAACTACAGACACATCATTTAACCAGAACAATTCAACGTGGCCTTTACAAATTAGCACATTCAAGATATGCTTGAGAGCATATACAAGGCTATGAAATAAAATCGCTAGTTGTCAAGCATGAGTGAGCGAGTGATAAATATTCGCTGACAAGAAAGAATTGGGTGTCTTGCAAGCACTTTAGCCATTAGTGTGTGCGTCCACACACACACACACACACACACACATATATATACGTATGTGTATATATATGTATGCATACACACACACATATCTATATATTAAGAAAAAAGATAGGAGGGTGGGCAAAGCCCAAGTGACATTTGCCCCCTACCTTCCCCAAGGATTTGACTCAGGTGGCCAGTCAAAGAAAACTGCTTAAACACTCGGCCAAGCCTCCAGGCCATTCGTATACAAGAATCACTTTTTAATAATAATGAAAATACAAGAATGTGTAATTCAATATTATTGCTTAGGAGCTATTACTGTGACTGTATAAGCATTAAAAAAAAATCATGATATAAAACGAAGCAATGATGTAAAACTTGCACAAAAGTGGACTTGAGAAAACAGAGTGATTTACCAAATAGGGGCTTGATTCTTCGCTAGATAGAGTAGATTCGAGCCGGGAACTACCGACGTAGCCACCGAATCCGACGGCTACACCAGCTGAAGCCGACGGCAGCAGCGAAGCAGCGAGACTGAAAAATTCAATTAAATAAAATAAAAATAAATAAATTTACATGACTGCTGTAATTAATTAATTAATTAATACGTAATGAGAAACAGAGAAGAACGAATTAAAAAAAATTACCTGCTGCTTGAAGGACGAGCCTTGGCTCTACCTCCATCTCCTTTCTGTTTCCCCATTCTGTTTTCTCATAAACAAAAACGCAGTCGTTTTTGTAACCACAGAGAGAGAGACGGCGAAGACCGGGCAGTCTGCAGCGAAATTGAATTGAAAGGCCGGTGGTCTGAATTAGGAGGTTAAAACTTTTTCTCCAGTACAGAAGGGTACACAGTTGGAAAACAAATACCAATTACATCTTGCTACGTCAGAGAATCTAGTAGGCACGCCGTACGTCGTTTATGTTCGGTAATTTTTAGAGACCTCCCCTAAGGTTTGGATAATTAACACTTAAATAGAATATATTAATGTAATTATAGACACATTTCCTTATCGTTAATTACTAGTTAACTTGATCGTTAGTGGACTGCATAAATTATAAAAAATATACTTGCCACCAAAATAATTAATTATTAAATAAAGCTTTGAGAGCCATGGGTAATAAAATCCGCGCTAGAATCACTGAACATCTAAAAAAAAACAAGTTACCCATCTATGTAAAGTAATTGACATTGCTAATTAATAAAAAATTACTTAAAACTGAAACAAAGCCGTTGTTATTACTGTTGTAAATAAACAATAATATTTGGAGCAGCAACATCTATAAATGGAGGCTTTCCAAGTCAACAAATTACCATAACGCAGTTCCTTCTTAAGAAATCTTTGCATTTGTTTCGAACTTTTCATCCATTCACGTTGACAGAAGCATTCAACATAATCAAAATCAAATATTGTCTCAATCGTATGGATTCCCAAATCTCAAATACATCTAACCAATTAAACATGCAAAAAGTTTATGAGCCAGCTCGAATGAACATTTTTAATGGTGACTCGTTAGGTTTTCAAACCGAATCTACAAATGTCGTAGGAGAGCTAAAATGATGAAATCTGAATTGGATGATAATCCTCACGGACTTTATTATAGATGCCCGAGCAAAACAGTTTATGGATACTTCAAATGGTGGCTCTAAAAATGGATGATTTCAACAATTGAGCTATGTTTAAAGGGAATTTGGGTGCAATTGTGGATTGTGGTAACTTGAATGTTAGAAAAGCAAATGTGAAGGAAGTACAGACTATTATGAAGAAGCTACAAAAGTCAGTATTTGGAGAAGAGGAGGTGAAGATGATAATGTACTTAAATCTAGCTATATTTATGCTCAATTTAGCGAGCAAGAAGCAATATGCCTAGTGTGATTTTTAAAAACCTCCTCTAAAATTTGAGGTTGTTACAAGTAAATGACCAAAATCGTTTTATTTGGTAAAAAAAAAAATATTGTTGCTCTGTTTGGTTGCCATTTAGGTAGTTGGGGACATTGTTGACATTTCACAATATTGCCAAAGATTTTGCAAGCTTTTTTTTGCCTTGAGCACAATGGTTTGCCTTTTTAGTTACTGTGTTCTGACGCAAATAAATACCCAAACTTGCAAAAAGAAGCTTAGTTTCAAAATTATTCACAACCTAGTTTTAATTTTATAATAATACTCAATTGCTCTCTCGTTCAAGCTCATTTAAGCCTCCAGTTCAATTGAGTCTATTTACTGTGCTTTCTTCCTAATCTTCATTTCTGTAAAGCTATTTTACTTGTTGTTTAAGTAAATGACCATCCTTATTGTCCATAATGTATAGAAGTGAGTTTCACAGGTGACCCACAAGCACGAACCTTTATGTCGAATTGAATCAGATGTGAGCTTTTTGACCTCTATTGCACATTCTCTACATACACACAACTTATTCACTTTAAGGCCACAAAAGAACACAATAGCACATAGAGTTAGAAAAATGACATTACCACACATTATTACCTTCATTACATTAGATTTCAGTCCACTAGTTTCAGACTTGTTCACCATTCTCTTAACCTCAACAACCCCTCTTAGAATGTCTTCAAGCATCACATGCATTTGCAACAGTGCCTTTGTGGACTCTATCCACTCTAAAGCCTTCAGGTAATGCAACATTATTGAGATCAATTAGACCTCCACCTCAAATAGCCATATTAATTGAAAGGGCAACAGTAGAATAACTAGTTAGGATTATCTTTGAACTCTGATATGCACATAGCAGCACAAACTTTGCATCCACACTTCTTGTTTGGTTTCTTGTTTGGTTTCTTGTTTGGTGAACTTCATCATATTTCCATTTGGCTTAGATCTTTGCACCTTGTGATGCTTCTATTATTCCTGCTACTAATTACTTCATTTGTGCATCCAGAAGCCATTAAGATGAGAAATGCAAACTATTTGTTTAAGTATTGTATGTGAGCTTTAAATTAATATACAAGCTTTTAAATAGGTACTAAGAGCCAACGATCATAATGCAAAATAACTATATATTCTTTTTAAATTTGTAATTTTATCTTTTTTAGGATTTTAAGGAAATATCAATAATTTAAAGAGGATAAAATAGTCATTTTAGTTAGTTATGACATTGTAAATCTTTAGAATTTGCAAGGGCAAAAATGTCAAAAAAATGGAATTGTGATTTTTTTGCGCCAAGAATCTCAACTTTTTTTTTTAATTGTGTCAGTCTATAAACTGTCACAAGAGACAATATTCTCTTTTTAAAGTTAACTAACGGTCAATGAAAAATTTAATTGATGGTAAAGGATTTTTTTACGAATAAAGCAATCTTGGTCATCTACTTACAACAGCTTCAAACCTCGGCAGAGGTTTTTAAAAATTACCCAATATGCCTAAGAAATATTAGGTATGAAAAATGCATTTTAGTGCAAAATCTAGTATTTTTATTATATAATATATTGATGGAAAAGAAATATAATGCATGTGTAATCCAATGTTTGAAATCAAGGTAGTAAAATGAATTTGAAATTTTGGCCTGATAAGAACACCGCAAAAAAATTATATGCTCGTTGTTTGAACTCCGGAATGTTTAAGAAAATTATTAGTTCACTGATAAAAATTATTGATTCACCATTTGGACTCCAGAATATGACAAAAAATTATTGGTTCATCGTTTGGACTCCAGAACATTTCAAGAAGTTATTGGTTCGCCACCAACCCAATTTTTCATATTTTCTAAATTTAAATTTAGCCTTAAAACTTTCAAAATTTTATATTGGTCTAAAATGTTATAAAACTTTTCAAATAAGCCCTCACTAGGATTTTAAATAATACTTGTTGATTTCAAAGTTTGTAAAAATTTTTCAATTTAGTCCATAAATTTGAAAAACAACATTTTCTTAAGATCATTTTCCTTTAGGTACAAGGCCTTTATATTTTGAAAATAATGATGAATTTAAAATGTTATGAAAATAATTTGAGTTTTTAGATGCTTAATATGCATACATCTAATCATACTAGTTTTTCAAATTGATAGTATCACAACAAGAACACAAGTCCTTACTTAAACTAGGGATGGCAAAACATCGGGTCGAGCTCAGGCTTGGCCAAACCCGACCCGACCCGATCAATAAAGAACTAAAGCCCGACCATAAAAAAGCCCTACCTATTTATAGTTAGGGTCGGGTCGAGCCCGACCTGAATTGGGCCAACATCGGGTCGGGCTAAACCCAACCCTACCGAAACCATTTTCTAAATGCAGCTGCAACTTGCATTTCCAGATTGCTTAAGCTGCTCGTGTGCTGTCCAAGCTGCTCATGTGTTGTCCAAGCTGCTCATGTGTTGTCCACATGCCTCAATTAATTAACCACCAAAGCACTAAAATGCTATGCCGTTTTGATGCTTATGGAAATTCCACAATGGAATCAATTAGAAGGTCACACGAGAAGCACATCTACACATGACTAACTTAAACATCAATAAGGCTTATATGCAGCCACAATTCAATTCTCAATTCCACAACCAATTCCACAATCATTTTCAAAACCATTTCACACACAAATCAATTCCAAAATCTAATATGAAAAATACATAATACAATTAAATTAAAAACACACAATGTAATTTTTCAACAATTCTAACCAAATCAATTCCATAACCCAACATAAAAAAAAAAGTCTTATACAATAATACAAATAAAAACTCATAATTCAATTACACAACCAAACTTTCTTTTTTTAAAAAAAGAACTACTCCAACACTTGCGGGCCACTTTCATCTTCATCCACAAATTCCTCTCTATTAAAAATTTCACTTTTGAGAATTTTACCTATAAAAAAAAAGAAAATGAGAAAATAATTCAAGTTTATAAAATTATTACTAAATATTTTGTACATTATTTATATTCATACCTTTGGAGTTTGCCCATAGCCAATGTTGAGTGCACATAAGCGCTTCCAATGTCGTAAGATGAAGTCTACTCCGATGTGGAGTCAAGACTCTACCTCCAGTGCTAAATGTCGATTCAGAGGCAATGGTTGTCACGGGAATGGCTAAGATATCCTTGGCCATTTGAGCCAAACTAGGGTATTTGCCTTTGTTCACTTTCCACCAATTCAGAATATTAAAGTCCGAAGTGGATTTGATTAAAGGCTCTTCTAAATACCTCTCAAGGTCGGACTTCGATACAATGGTCTCACTATTTTGGCTTGCAAATGCCTCAAACTTCCTTATATCAAAAAATTTATGGCCAGTTCCTAAATTAAAATTAAAACGAACATCGGTCGAAGAAGATTCACCAACAACCGCATCACTCACATTCCCACTCTTAACTTCATAAAACTTAACCAAATCGTTACTTAAATTGCGTACCCTTTGAATCTCATTTGAAGCACTCTCACCATAAAGTTGTGGAAAATAATAATTAACCAATTTCATCTTAAACCTCGGATCAAGAATAACTGCCATCACCAAAATCCCATGAATTTGGGCCCAATATTTATCAAATTTCATAATCATTTGACCAGCCATTTCTCTAACCACAGGCACATTAGAAAGCTCTCATTCATCCAAATTAATCTTCATTTCACGTATCATTGGAAAAAAAAGATTAGATGTGAGATATTGTGTACCTAAAAATAACTTTGTCATAGAGTAAAACGGCAGCAAATATTCCAACATCTTTTCAGCCATCTCTCATTCCTCATCTGTTGGCAAAGAGGTGTAGTGTTTGTCGTGCTGCTGTAGTATAGAAAAGACTATTTTATATTTCACAGCAACATCAAGCATAACATATGTAGAATTCCATCTAGTTATACAATCAAGTACCAACTTTTTCTCACACTTAACTTGTAATTGCCGCGCAGCCATCTCAAAAGTTTCTGCCCTCTTTGGTGTACCCGTCCAATAAACCACACTATCCCTAATCTTTTTAATCCACTCCTCAATCACTTTCATCCCATCCTTCACAATTAGGTTTAAAATATGAGCCACACACCTCATATGAAAAAAATTCCCATCCATTAACATAGAATCAACTGGAATCAATCCCATCAACCTATCAACCATAGCATCATTGGTGGAACAATTATCTAAAGTTACAACCGATATCCTTCTATCCACATTCCAATCCAACATACATTTAAAAAATGCTTCAGAAAGAAATTCAGCGGTATGTAGAGCTGGCAAATATATAAACCTATTCATTACCCAAAAACTAAATTTTAGAATTAATTAAATTAAATTAGAAATAAGTAAACATAATATCGACTTTACAAATATATGAACCTATTCATCACAAAAATTTAAATTTTAGAATTAATTAAATTGAATTAAAATATATATCAAGTAATAAGAAAAGTACCTTAAAATTCGACTTTGTAACCGCCAAGACTTGTCCACAAAATGTCCCGTAACAACCATGTACCCCTTCTTTTGATTACTCGCAGTCCACATATCTGTAGTAATTGCCACCCTACTATCATTATTATCCAACAAAGCCATTGCTTTTGCCTTTTTAGCTTGATACAATTTTAAAATCTCACTCTTTAAAGTGTTTATACTCAAATTCCTCACCAAAGGGTTGGCATAAGACATCAAATCCCTAAATGCCTCATATTCTACAAAATTAAGTGGTAGCTCATGCTTTACAACCAAGGTTGCTATCTTTTGCCGAGCAACAATTAGATCAAATTCTCTCGTCTCAATATAACTTGTTCCATCATCTTTCCTCGTCACGCTAAGAGTTTTTTGTAAGTTATCAAGAACTGAGGGAACACCCTTTGCCTTACATGATTTTTTCAAATGTCTATCCAAATGTGAGGTTTCATTATGACCAGATGCTACCAACTTAGCTTGACAATGATTACATTTCGCTTTCAATTCACCATTAATGGTTACCTTGGTGAAGTGTCCCCAAACATAAGAATGTTCTCACATACCTCACTTTTTTTTATTACTACTTTGTTCTACCCCATCATCACCACGGGATGCCTCTTCAACTCCTTCAACTTCTTGGACCCCTTCAAGAGGAATGTCATCATTTGTATTCTCTTCGCCAACATGAGAATCCTCGAAATTTGACATAATGACCTAAATTAAATTGTAACAAGTTGCAATTAATTTATAGACTTAAAATATGATTGAACTTATAAATTTTAAGTTAATTTAGAAACTCAAAATATGATTAAACTTAATTTACAGTAACTACATAATCATTTATAATCATTTTCTCAACACTAATTAAACATTTTTAAATCTTAATTGATTAGATAATTAGTGTTGAATTTAGTTGCATAACTAAGTACTGTTGTTAAGTAGTCTGCAAAAAGATACACAAAAGCTCACAAACAAACATGTTTCTGCTTTCTATTTATTTGCCAGCAGTGAATTTCTTCCATTCCCCACTAACCATCTCTATTTAACTACATCGAGTTTATACAAAAACATCTCTATTAGATTAAGAGACGAAAGATTGAGATGAAATTGAATCCCAACAAATTCCTATATTTAAACAAAGAATTTGAATCCCAACAAATTCTTCTTTACATACAAATTTTAAATGACAAAATTTTACATCAATCTTCTTTACATACAATTTTTAAATGACAAAATTTTACATCAAAATCAACCGCATCAGAATCATCCTATAACAATTTTTTATTATTATTTACATATCACAAATTAAAATTACCAATGCTTCAGAAAGAAATGCGGTAATGTGTCGGCAACGGGCGATGGTGACAAGCTACAAGAAGATGAGGATTGGCTTGCAATGTGGGTGGGTGGTTTTTTTGAGAATTTGGGATTTATGGTTTAGAGAGCTGTGATGTGTGCGTGTGTGATGTTGTCTGTGATGTGTGCGTGTGTGATGCTGTGAATGGGATGTGTGCGTGTGTTAGACTGTTACTTAGCTTTTTTTTTTTTAAATAGGGTCGGGACGAGTTTAAGCCCGACCCTGACCCTAAATTTGTTCGGGCCTTGAAATCTTAGCCCGAACCCGACCCGAAACCCAAAAATTTGGGCCAAAGCCCTTAACATTAGGGTCGGGTCATTCGGGCTAAAAATAGGGCCGGGCTAAATTGCCAAGCCTAACTTAAACTAATTCTTCAATGCCATAAAATATTCAATTCATAATCAACAAACTAAAATAAAGAAGGAATTGAGTAATAAAACAAGGTAAAACCAATAATTTTTGGCTATTTAATTTTTAAATTCGTATGCATTTGAGCAACATTAAGAGCATCATATGTCATTAATGCTTGAATTCCATCAGCAGTACAAATAACAGTAGCCAATATTTAGAGTCTCAACTATAATATTAACTAGATATGACAAAAACAAACAAGGCATACATAGCCTCAGTAAGAGTGTGAGTTTGTATGTACCACACAACCACAAAATGTACAAAAACTCTTACCTATATCTACGGCTGAGTGATAAAAAGATGTTACAACATCTTTTCATAGCAATGTTGTCACTTAACTAATCCCTTAAAAGAATTTCTTAGAAAAGATTAGCTTGACTTTTGCTATTTTTATTCTATAATTATAAAAGGACGTTTCTAATGTCATTGGATGCTTTAACTCAACATTGGTCATCTTGAGTAAGTTGTCCTTCATGATCAAAGAAAATAAATTAAAATGTAACACATTTTTTGGAACTATAGCACAAGTAAAACAAACCGGTGGTGTAATTAAACTTTACATATGCATTAATTTCAAAATAAACTAGACATAAAGTGCTTACTATTTTCATAGACACTGTTCTAAGTGTTATAATAAGACTAGCTGTGGCAGCATCTTTATTCTTAAAGCTGAATATCTCTCATCGATCCTACATATAGATAATTAGATTATGTATTAGTTCTTCAACAAAACACCCCATAGCTCTATTTCTTTTAAAATAGTTGTTTTTCATCATCATCTTTTTTACCCTTAGTTTGGGGCTTACCAATATCTCTAATATAATTGGTGGCAATAAGTTATTATGCAAGAGTAATGACCGTCTACTTTCTTCTAGCACAAGATATGAGTAGTGATGATAGGCATTCTTGAATGCAATTTTCTTCAACAGATGATGGACATATGACTTCAAAGGATTTGTTGTACCCAAATATAATAGATAATGCTCTCAATTCAGCCATTGCTTCTAATATTCTCCTCTTAACAAGTGGAGGCAGCTCATCTTGCCATGTTTTTACCGGCTCATGTCTTTTATATACAAAGATAATAATCTTCTTTCTAATCTCCTCAAGAATTCTTACTATTGGCATACCTTTGAAGTTACTTATCTAATTATTGATGGACCCGATCATATTATTTGTGATATGTGAGCAATTAGTTTGTATGGGGAAGCAATGTTTGCCCAACATCTCAAAGGAATTTGTAATAGCCACCTGGAAGCAGCATGGCTACTATTATTAAGTTCAACGATAAAGCTATTGAAATCCATTTGGTTTCTATTTCTATATGCTACCCAAAATTCTTTTTTAAGTAAGATTCCTAGAAATTTTTACTTGAAGTTTGCATATATGTGCCCGTAACAATGCCTTCTCATAGCTTAAAGAAAAGCCATATCAAGTGCATTCTATATATCATTTTGTCTATCACTTATGAAGTACGAACCCTCACCATTTACAGCCTATCTGATCATATAGTTTCTTTATAAACTAAACCTAAATCTTAGTGTTTTCAATTTCTACAACATTTATGCCATAGTTGGCACATGTCTCATTGCCTGTCTATTCTGGACTTTATTTTTTGCCGATTTTTCTGTGTTTTCAATGATTTTTCTTTATTACTCAACTCAAACTAAGTACTTTAAGAAATCAAATTGTTTTATGAATGAAAAATAATAACATTTGCAACAAAACCCACTTTAATTTCAAACTTAGTTGATAAAATCAATAGATTAAAAGGTTTATATTGTGTAAGAGCATAAATTAATTTTAAGAAGCTCTCCAATTCATAATTATATTTTCAATTATGCAATGTTTGTTTGATGGAATTTGTTGATTTATTGAGAGTGATGAATGTTTGTTAAATTATTTAGAGTTGAGAGCATTATAGTTGTATTGGATTTTATCGAGTGGCATGTATTTGTAAATTTGATAAAAATGGTGAGGGTAATTTAGTCCAAAAAATAAGGTGTTTGCCTAGTTATGATAGAAAAAAAAATTAGGTGGGTTAAATTCAAAAATGACAGAAGTTTTAAGGCTATTCTTGTAAATTTCTCTTGCATGATTCTGGCCCCAAAAAAATTAAAACTTATGCGACAACTAATAATACCTAGAACCCGATTGGAATTGTTATTGGAATGCTCAAAATTTACTTTTAAAAAACAAAAAACTAATTTTACTATTTAGTAATTGTTTTTAAAAATTAATTTTTACAAAATCACTTCATCTTATAGCAAATTTTAAGAAGCAAAAAAAGAATAGTTTTCAAAATTTGATTTTGAAAATCAATTTTATACTTAATACAATTCTATATATATTATAAAAATCTAAAATTACTCTTATTAATTAGGAAATAAAATCATTAACTTTAAAGATTATTATTATTAACAATTATATTCAGATAACAAAATAAAAAATAAAAATAAAATTAATAATATAAAATATTTATTGTTGCTATCAATTATTACATATACACAATAAAAAATATTTTATATACATGTTTATAAATGTATAAATAAATTTCATCCAACATTATATCAAATTCAGTTATTTACATTTATTTTTACAACAGTTTAACAATAAAATTTACTAAATATATACTATTATTTTTAAAATTTACAACACTTTTAAAAATAAATTTTACCAAATGTTTAACTTATTTTAATAGATGATTATTTCTATAATACAGATAATCGCCATTATTCTAAAAGTTACAGCATTACCAAACTAACCCTTAGGTAGTAATTTAAATTGCCTTTCTACAACTTATGGATGGAACCCTAACATATTGAGATTTTAAAAATACACATCCCTAGTAAAATTCACTGGTTTCTTCATTTTCCAATTCAATTGTCAATTAGGTCTAAAATTTGCACTTGTTCCAACTTCCGAACAGCTTTTTTTGCTTAAATCATAATGCAAGGGACTACTTGATACGCGATAAATCTATGAAGCTAACTCATATTTTACCCAAACTTGAACTTATTGCAAGTTTGAGACCCCCACCCGATACACAGAGCTCAGCTAGATACATGGAACGAATATGAGCCTTCAGAGCATTGCAAATTTTGAAATGGCAAAATACAATACAAAAGCAGATACATTTCCTTTCTCGCTGGTGTGCATATGGAGACCAGGAGAAAGGAATGATGAAATAATTTTATTAGTCTAAGAAAATAACCACCAAAGCCACAATTACAGCAGGTTCAATAGACGTGGGAAAAATGGTTAGTCGAAATTTATTTCTTCTCACATAAATCTGCTGAAGCTTGTACATGAGACTAGTCTGCATCAAATTGATCAGTGACAACAATGAGATTTATTTTGATAAATAATACATGACAAGGACAGTGAGAGAACAAACTATACATTAGCTCAAGGTTCGGAACATTTAACCCATAATATCAATTTACCATCCTAATTTATGGTATAAAATCTCTATCATGAAGGAAAGTTAATTTTGCTAATAAGCTTGCACAAAGGATGAAAGAATAAAAAGCATCCACTGAGAAATTAATCTGATTAGGCTTTAGATAGATCTATTTGTTCTAAGTAATTAGCAGAACAAAGACCAAACCATCAAGGCATTTACAGGGTTCAATTTGAAAGACCAACAACAAAGGGGCAAAAGCCACAAGTAAAAAAAAGGAAAAAAAGTCCATCTGTTTCAGCAGTTGTAGCCTGTTCAACATAGAAAAACCATGTTTTGTTGCTCTTGACTTGAAAACTTTATAATTCAGTTTCAGTTTCATTTTATCCCACCAACCATGACATAGTCTGAAAAATTCAATTCTCATGCTTGAATGATGTTTCATCAAATCAAGCTACTTCAAATGTGTATGGAAATCAAACAACAAGAGAAATGAAAAAAATGGAATAATTTTGGAAATATTGGCACTACTGCAGGTTTAGGTTTTCTCATTCAACATGGCCAAATTCGTATAACATAATGTTATAAAACGTTGATCATACCTGAGCGATTATGGAATTGTCTCTATAGATGGTGCAAGATTTTTGAAAAGGGCTGCCTTTCATTGTGAAATGAGAGGCTGAGTCTTCAGAGTTTTCATCGACAAGGAATACCTCAAACTCAGTTCTTGTAAGTGTTTTCATTGTCCTGTTCACTTTGAATATCAGCTCCTTCTCCTCACCATCATCTCCCTTAAAACCTTGCCACAATCCCTTCTACAACCAGGAAAGAAATCACATTACTTGTGGTTTACTCTGAAAAAATAAATGACAGCTATATTAGAATCAGTGAAGTCTTACAAAAAGAAACAAATTCAGATGCATGGACAGGCCTACTTAAGCATGAAACAGGAGAGCAAGGCAATCATTTCATGTCTTTAGTTTATATAAACACACAATGGTCTGAGGGTCCGTTAGTATTGACTATTGAGGTGCTATGGTGGTAAACATAGCTCTTAAATAATAATTTTGACAGAATTAGTAAAGATATTATAAGTAGTTCATCATATTTATATGTGAGATAAAAATCAACTCAACTTCCACACCACAGTAACAAATGTTTGCCAAATACTGTAGCTTTTGAGGTACTATTGGCCAATCACAATAATAGGACATCAAAAGCAATCAAAATGCAATCAAAATCCAAACTACACATCTTTGGCAATAACCAAACATTCCAATTTCACCAAATTTAAGAATTTTTTTTTTTTAAAGCATTGCCTTAAAGAAACAAATTGAACCAACTATCACGGCCATAAAAGACTCACACTTTCATATAAAGATAAACAAAGCCAACTATACATGGAGGCATCGTCAAAAATTTATAGGAATAGAAAATAAGCACGGCTACCAATGATTTGCATGTCTTACACTCTCATTACTCAAAAATAATAATCTTTAATTAAAAGGCAACATATTATGAATAAATAAATAAGATAATAATGTCATTTGGAACAGTGAACAGACAATAAGCAGAAGAGCAGAAACCTTTGGCTAAAATAACGTCATTTATTTCCTCTTCAGGTGAACTTTAAGCGGTGAAATTATCAAATTGATCTCTACAGTTCACCAGAAGTAACAAACCAGTCTACAAATTGACCTTTTTCTTTTTAATAATTTGTCCCATCATCCAACTTTGTAAATAAAAAGTGCAACGCTAACCATTACAAATCTGTCATTTAAAAAATAAGGCTAAATAATGTGGTATGCATGATTAATTAATTAAAAAAATATAATTAATTCACTTAAATTTTGTAACGAATTACTATTATTTAGAAAAAAATTAAAATATTTTATATCTATCATTACTCGAATAAGAGGAATGTACTGACTTGTGACAACAAATAAATTTATATACCTATTTACCACTTTGACAAACTATAGGGACTAATTTGATAATTTAAAAAAAATTAAAATTTAATGAAAAAAATGAGAGAGAAAAGGAAAGAGAAAGTCTTTACGTCTTGACGATAGACGGAAATGAGAGGATTTCCCGCTGAATCAACAACCACCACCCTTTTCCTCCGTTGTGATGAATTTGATTTTGACTGATGCTGAGTACGATTGACTCTGTAAATAATGCCACCGGATGAATCAGCGAACCCGATATCGCCACGTGTAAGGCCGGGATATTTCTTGGAGACGAACAGATCAACAGGGATCGGCGAGTTCGCCGTGTATATAGGACCAGAAGCAGCCATAAATAACAAATATTGATAAATTTAATTTAATTCATTTGAGTTTGATTTTTTTTATTTTTTAATGAATAGTAAATAAGGAGAATACATAGAAAGCGAAAAAGAGCAGAGTGGCTGGCTTTATTGGAGAATGGAGATGATGGGAATCAGGTTCGTTGGTTGGACTTCGCCAGCCGGCTCCAGCTTGCTTTGAAGAGTCTCTGCCTGCACCGCATGATCTGATGGATGGAATATCAGCTTTTGTTTCCTTTAAAAAAAAAAATTGAATAAATGTGAATACAAATATTTAAATATAATAGTGTCTTATTCATTTTATAAATTAAATAAATTTAAAAAAATTATTTAATTTTTTTTTGTAAATTAAAACAAAAGATAATCAAATTTTTTTAATTTAACAAACAAATATAGTTGGTAGAGATATTTTTAAAATATTTATTTATTTCTTATTTAGAATCATATTTATTTTTATTTAAAATTTTCTCATTTAAATAAAAGTTAAATTTTATTTTTTTTATTTAAATGTAAATAATTAAAAATTAGATATAAATTAAAATTTTAATGTAAATAAGTTTAGAAAAAATCTAAAATTAATAAAATTTTCGACTTTACACGTTTAAATAAACATTAAGAAGAAAAATACAAAAACATAAAGAAGTTATGCTATTTGAACTGAGAGAAGATTGAAGGAAGACAGAAATGATTTAATAAACCAAAAAAAATGTGGACCCACAATAAGTTTAAAAAAGGCGCGTGAATAGAGTTCTGCTAAAGGAAAATGACAAGCACACTTTGGTGTTCTATTATGATGGGCTTGGCTCATTTCTAAGCCCAAGACCATTTTTAAAAAGTTTGATTCGTTGTTTGCTATCACATTTTTATTTATTTATTTTAGCATTTGTGATTTATCATGTTTCTTAAATAATGGCCGTTTCAGGTAGGATGGTAGTTAAATAATCTCAATGGATTAGGTAAGGCAGTTATTATATAATTGTTCAATTTTCTGCAACTTTTTTCCATCCCTACGTGTAGATAACTTATCGTTTTAGGTTATGTAATGCTTCAACGAATTGCTTGCCGCAGGCAACCGGCAAAAACATCATGTTTCTTGTTTCTCCCTTTACAGACCTTTATCAAGCAGATGTAGCTTCTCATTTCATGCGTGTGTTTGGAAGCTTTTTCAGAGAAAATAATTTCAAATTCAGAATCCAAATTGTTTCTAATGAACGTATTAATATAACACTGCATTTTTCTTTAGAGTTTACTTTTTGTTGAGATAGTTCCAATGCTTTAGTTTATTATATTTATTCCCCTTACAATATAAAAATTTTAGTTTTTCTTAAAGCACTTTTTTTTGTTTTTCTAGGCCATGCAATATACTCAACTACGTATTAATTCATTTCTTATGTGTGATTATTATATCTATGAATACTATGTGTACCCTGGGACTTCTTCATTATTAGATGGTCAAATTTTATTGACCCTCTAACTATATGACAATGCCCAAACCATAGGGTATCGTGATCGGACACCACATTTGATACTATACTTTGAATCCAACTTGGTAATAGAACTCATCACTTACAAACTCAACCGAATGAGCAAGACCTCAAATATGATACTTGATTGAAGTTCAGTGTGCTTCTTTTGCAACAATAACAATAGAGCTGCACGTCAATCAAGCAGAAATGATCCCTCCAATTACGAGCTCAACTTCATGGCCAAAATTTGTCAATAAGAACATCACACCAATCACCAATCACCAATCTTCACCACCACTATAGCCCCCTCCATAGTCATAGTAATTGTTCCCTCCACCGTCATAGTAATTGCAATGTAAGTATTCTCATCCTCAAAATTGTCATAGAGACCACTATGAAAATCATCATGGTCAAAATCATCATTGTAAATCTCCTCTCCGGAAAATTGCTCCAAATCTCTTGAAGCAAATAATACTACCACTCTCACCTTCATTGTATGATTCATCAAAGAATTGATTCTCCACTCCCTTTTCTAGTCTTCCTCTTCTTCCTGCAGCTCATGAAACGTCTGTCTCATCTGGATAACCCATTTGTGGACTATCTTGAGCTGAAAGCACAAATAGATGAAATCAGTCAAATGGCTACATCTTGAAAGTTAGATCAAAAGGAAGAATAAGAACTAGAAGTTATGATACCATTTGAAAATATAAAACGGCCACTCTCTTCTCTAAAAAAATTGCTCTACATCTCTAGAAGCATCATTTTCTGATACATCAGCAGCTTTACTCTCCATTTGCACTTCTTGCTCCAGCTCTCCTCATCAGATATCACATTTGTATAAACATTCCATGAAGTACATTCAACTGAGAACAACAAAAGATAAAGAAGTCATATAGGGTCATTTTGAAATTTAAGGCAAAAGGATGAGCAAGATTTAAAAGTTATAATACCCATTCAAATCTGCTTCTTCATTAGACATCTCCAACTCTCTTCATTTAAAAGTTATAAGGGTACTGTGAATATTAGAGCAAAAGCATGAGCCGAAACTAAAGGTTATAATACCATCCAAATCTGCTTCCTCATGAGACATCTGTTATGAAATACAGCCCCTGTTAACTCCTTTAATCTTAATCAGACTGGAAACTTAACCAATCTAATTAATTGCAAAAAGAATTAATGACACTGGTGAAATACAAGTAAGCAACCCAAGAGGGGGGGTGAATTGGGATTCTAAAAAATTATTCAATAATAAAGAAAATCTTAATGCAATTATAACTCAAATTCAAAGCAATAATAATTAAGATGATCACAATATAAAAAGGTAAGGGAAGAGAGATTCAAACACGAGATTTTTACGTGGTTCGGCCAACCTCGCCTACGTCCACGCCTCCAAGCTTTCCGGGCTTGAGGATTCCACTAAGCAAGCCTCCAAGGCTTCAAATGCTTACACTTGACTTCCAAGGTGTCAATGGACCTTTACAACAAGAGATTATCCCCAATCTCTTAACCCAAGTGTATCCCAACACTTACAATCACTCAAAGTAAAAGATTACAAATTTGTTTTGCCTCTCACAATATACAAGATAACTCAATGATGCTTAATATGTGAATAGATGAAGCAAGAATGTGGTCTAAGCTCTATGAAGATTGTATTCTCGAATATTAGCTCAAATGGTTGTGTTGTGATCAATTCTTCTTTGAATTTGAATGAGCTTATTTATATTTGGAGCTGAAAATCTAGCCGTTACAAAAACGGTTCGCCGTTAACAATAAACGGTTAACCGTTTCGGTTGGTCAAAGTTACCGTTGGGCCAGATTTCAAATAAACGGTTTGCCGTTTAGGATTACCCTTTCGCCGTTAACTTCTAGAGACCTGCAAGATGAGCATTTGTTATCCGTTTACGCTAAACGGTTGGACTTTGCGTGAAGTGGCTTCTCGGATATTATCGGTTAACCGCTTTGAAATAAGCGGTTCGCCGTTTAACCGATAACTCGCACAACAATTTAGCCTTATCGGTTTTCGTTAATCAATGCGAGAGGAGGACAACCTTCATTCGGGCGTTATCGGTTAACCGCTTTAAAATAAGCGGTTCACCGTTAGGTTCCGAGCCTTCCCATCTTGGGTGTTTTCCGTTAAGCATAAACGCGAGCTTAGGCAATATGATGCTCTCTGGTGATAATCGGTTAACCGTTTAATAATAAAAGGTTCACCGTTAGTTTCCAGTAACCTTCCCATCTTGGGTGTTTTCCGTTTTCCATAAACGGTTGGAGTTTAAGGAAATGTGTTAATCTCTGACTTTAATCGGTTAACTTTAAAATAAGCAGTTCTTTTATGACCAGAATTGCAATTTTAAACAAGTTTTTGCAAAGAATTTCTTTCTAATTTGAAAATCCATCTTTTATGAAGAAATAAGGCAATGATTAAAAGAGTTTTCGTTTATTAAAAAATAGCTCCAATATTTTTGTCAAAATACATTTAAAATTTGTTATCATCAAAATCAATATTATTAACATATTTATGTTAACAATCTCCCCCTTTTTGATGATGACAAATTTCATTCAATGTTTTAGCTCCCCCTTAATATGTGCTCCCCCTACATGTATGGCCAAATTGAGAAATGTGAATAAAAGGATTCTTGCTTTAAATCTCCCCATTTTAAATCCATCTTAAAAAAATTTTTCCCATTTTAAAAAAAAATTAAATCCATCTTAAAAAAAAATTTCCCATTTAAAAAAAAATCATCTTAAAAACCATAAATTATCTCCCCCTTCATCATCAAAAAGAAAAGAGGAAATAAGAAATACGCAAATCCGTTAAAGAAAGTGCCTGGTTTTGGCAAGCGAAAAAATTGGCAGAGTTTCCCCTTAAAAATGAGTAAAACCATTAATACAAAATGAGATAAAAACACTTCCAAAATTAGATCAACATTAACTTCTGCTTTCAACAAGCCAACAACTCCATAAACAAGACAAAATAACACTTCAATATCCACAAATATACCAACACTCCAATATCCACAAATAAACCATTTCTACAATATCCAACCAATTAGGCAATCACAAAGCATCAATAATCTAATCATCAAGAACATCACACACATATGCATCAAAATCAAAATAATAATAAAAATGCTAGCAACCAAAATGTAAAATGTATGTGCGAGGACAAAGCTCAAAAAACTACGGAGGCGGAGAAGATGTGCTCCCCGGATCATAGCCGAAATAGCCGAGAATAGTGCGCTGTCCAGCGATAAGCTCCATCTGCTGATCAAGGCTCTGCCGCTGGAATATCTGAAAGTCAGAACGCAGCTGCTGGTGGTCACGGGAAAGAGTGTCCAACCGATCAAGAATCAGGGCGCTCAAAATCCAACATCGGTGATCACTGCCGACATCTCGGAGAACTGGAGCTGGAGGTGGCATAGAGGTAGATGGCTGCTCGGGAACAGTAGAAGGCTCAGGAGCAGGAGGCAGCTCGGAAGAGGAGGGAATGTCAGTATCTAACGCATGCTCCTCAGGGTCTGAATCAGCAGGAGGCCGAGGTACAAAATGACGACGCGGAGGATGAGGAAGTGCTCCTAATCTAAAATCAGGAAGCTGATCGGGAGTATAGATATCATTGAGCATCCGATCGTCCTCTGCAGCAATCAAGGTATCTCGGTTTTTGGAGTTGCTTGTCTTTATCCATACTCCATTCTTCCTAGAGAATCCTAGTCACACCTGGGACCAATCCGAGTCTCCATATGTATCAAGAAGTGGCACCTCAAAGCGTCACGATTTTAGTGATGATACTGCCATAAGGAAGCAAGCGGTGGTTGATCGCTGGAGTACTCAACATATGTCGCACAATAATATACCCGAGGTTAATGGGACGGTCTGTAAGAAGGCTATCCAAAATGGCAACGTCCAACCTCGTAACCTCATCCGAGTGACCCTTCCTAGGAGTCACTATGTCAAAATAGAGTGAAGAATACGAACATGGAGAGGTAAAAGCGAGACAAAAAGCATACAAATCTCATCCGATAAGTCTCTACGACGACATATATTACGGACGCCATGAGTATGAGAAAAAGTATCAAAGGAGAGGGTTTTCCTAGAGGTGTAAATGCCAAGCCCCTCACAAGAGATACCTAGAAAGTCAGCTAAGTCCGCATCATCAAATTCTATGGGTACACGGCCGACTTGAGTGACTATCCTATTTGGGCGAGTATCGGAGATTTCCATGTTGGAGTAAAAGACTCGCACTAAATTTGGATGAGATCATCAAGGTCAATAGACCTCCCAAGGGTGAAGCATATCCCTAATACTTCTACCACAAACAACCAAGTTGCGGAAATCATCAATATCAACATAAAAAGGATCAAGTACCTTTCGACCATCGAAGCGATCCTCAAACCGCTTAGCCAAGGCAGGTGTGGGGAAGTGAATCCTTGAAAATTCAGAGACCTCCCGAGGTGGTATGGGATTCCTTGGAGGCACAGATTTACGCCTGGGATTTCTCCGAGAGGGTTCAGCCATGGAAACACGTAATGGGATGAAAGTAAATCGATAAAAGGTTTAAGAAAGAGTAGAGGATGTGAGTAGGATGTTCAATTTGGTTAAAGAAAGGTGGAAATCGGATTAAGAACGAAGAAACCCGACCCGCGACAGTTAGGGTTTAGATTTGGGATTTTTGAATTTTGGGCTCGATTTGAAGTTTTGAATCGGTAGAAATGGTCTAAAGGTGACAAGAAATGATTTTGAGAGTTTGATTTGGCACGAAAAGCAAGAAAAATGAGGATTTGAGGACAAGAAGACCTTCGAGGAAATGAGAGGGTAAGGAGAAGAAAGGCTTTGAACAGTTTATATATTTTGAGAAAACGGTTAACCATTTATTTAAACGGTTAAAGGGTAACTCTCAGGGACTAAGAGAAAAATTAACGGTGAAGGCTTAAACACATAACGGCTAAGGAGTAACTGTTAGAGGACTCGCTGTTGAAAAACGGTTCACCGATTGTGGCAAACGGTGAAAGGGTAACTGGACAGACACACAATCTCGTTTCTGGAATTAAACGGTGATCCGTTTATAGGAAACGGCTAACCGTTTATTTTATCTGTAATTTCGCACATTTGATTTAATTTTTGGCCAGCAAATAATATATTTCAAGATCATTTAATTGATCTGAAAATATTTTATGAGCTAATTTAATGCATGATTCATGGACATGTTTTCAACCAATCAATTCATATAATCAAGATTTATCAATGCAAATTCATCATTAGTCTACCAAGCTCAAGCATTTCATAACTAGTAATCAATCAATTTAGTACACTCAATAGCATGAATAGAGATGTTAATGCAAAAATTTCATCATCCCAAGTTCATGCCGAATTTTTGAAAATTGTTCTTCGCAAAGCGGTTTTGTGAAAATATCGGCAAGTTGTTTTTCCGTGGAAATAAACTCTAATGCAATATCTCTTTTGAACATGATCTCTCAAGAAATGATGTCTTATTTCTATATGCTTGGTTTGAGAGTGTTGAATGGGATTCTTTGAAAGATTTATAGCACTAGTATTATCACACTTAATAGGAATTTGTTCAAGATTAATGCCATAATCTCTAAGTGTTTGTTTCATCCAAAGAGCTTGTGCACAACAACTTCCTATATATTGAGTTGAAAGTGCGATTTTGTTTCTTGCTAAACCATGAAACAAGAGAGTGTCCTAGAATATAGCAAGTTCCACTAGTGCTCTTCCTATCCACTTTATAACCAAAAAATCCGCATCCGAAAAACATGTTAAATCTATATGAGTTCCCCAGGATACCAAAGGCCAATATCTATGGTTCCACTCAAATAACGGAAAATTCTTTTAACAAAGCAAATGAGATTCCTTGGGACATGGAAATCTTGCACACAAACATACACTAAACATGATATCGGGTCTACTTGCAAATAGAGTAGGGATCCGATCATACCTCGATACATTTTGATGTCCACTTTTTACCTTTTTCATCTTTGTCCAAATTGGTTGTTGTGCTCATTGGTGTATTCTTGGTCTTTAAATCATCAATGTCGAATCGTTTGAGTAGATCCTTTACGTGGCTTGATTTATGAAAATTCCTTCCTCGTTTTGTTTGATTTGAAGTCCAAGGAAGTATTTCAACTCTCCCATCATACTCATCTCAAATTCTTTGCTCATACATGATGAAAATTCTTTACACAACTCATTAGTAGAACCAAAATGATATCATCAACATAAATTTGAACAATAAGTATGTCTTGGTTCTTATGCTTAACAAATAGAGTAGTATCCGTTTTACCCATTGAAAAGTCATTTTCCAACGAAAATTCTTAAGTCTATCATACCATGCTCTAGGTGCTTGTTTTAAACCATACAAAGCTTTAAGCAACTTATAAACATGATTTGGAAATTTTTCATTTTCAAAACCAGGGGTTGTTTTACATACACTTCTTCCATAATATACCCATTTAGGCACTTTTCACATCCATTTGAAATAAAATAAAATCTTTATGACATGCATATGCTAACAACATCCTAATGGATTCTAACCTTACTACGGGAGCAAAGGTTTCATCAAAATCAATTCCTTCTTCTTGTAGCCTCGAGCCACTAATCTAGCTTTATTTCTTACAACCACACCAGATTCATCCATCTTATTCCTAAACACCCATTTAGTACCTATTACAGATTGATGTT
This sequence comes from Citrus mangshanensis, assembly GCA_030449895.1. Lineage (NCBI taxonomy): Eukaryota > Viridiplantae > Streptophyta > Magnoliopsida > Sapindales > Rutaceae > Citrus > Citrus mangshanensis. The sequence continues at coordinate 483,713 of JASUUJ010000070.1, forward strand.
CAGGTTTAGGAACTAATTCCCACACATTGTTTCTTTCAAATTGATTTAACTTCTCTTGCATTGCCATAACCCAAGATTCATCATTTTCTGCATCCTCAAAGCATTTTGGTTCAATTTGAGAGATGAATGCATTATGCTCACAAGTATTTCTAAGTGATGATCTAGTTGTTATACCTCGTGAGGGATCTCCTAAAATTACATCTTTAGGGTGAGAAGAGACATACCTCCACTCCTTGGGGAGTGTTTGAGAAGTACCTTCATTTTGCTCCACATTAGGTTCTTCATGATGTTCCTTTTGAATTCCATGTAGTGCATCCTCTTGATTGTCATTTGATGCTTCTTCTTCTTGTTCTTCTTTTCCTGCATCATCATCAACAACGACTTTCTCCGAAGAGGAGGGGTTAGATTCATCAAATGTGACATGCATAGATTCCTCCACAACTAAAGTTCTTTTGTTATAAACTCTATAAGCTTTGCTTGAATTTGAATAACCAAGAAAAATACCAACATCGGATTTTGGATCAAATTTACCAAGATTGTCTTTTGTGTTCAAAACAAAACATTTGCATCCAAAAACTTTAAAATAGCCAATGTTGGGTTTTCTATCTTTCCAAAGCTCATAAGGAGTTTTGTTAAGATTAGGTCTAATCAACACCCGATTTAAAACATAACAAGCGGTGTTGACGGCTTCGACCCAAAAATATTTTGGTAATGCATTTTCATTTAACATGGTCCTAGCCATTTCTTGAATAGACCTATTCTTTCTCTCAACAACTCCATTTTGTTGTGGAGTTCTAGGTGATGAAAATTGATGCTCAATGCCTAGATTATTGCAAAAACTCTCAAATGCATGATTTTCAAATTCTCCTCCATGATCACTCCTAATGCATACAATACCATGCCCTTTTTCATTTTGTAATTTCTCACAAAGCACTTTAAAAGCATCAAGAGCATCATCCTTATTGGCTAAGAATAATACCCATGTATATCTAGAATAATCATCCACTATCACAAATGCATAATATTTGCCATTTAGACTTGCATATCTAGATGGCCCAAAAAGATCTATGTGAAGAAGTTCAAGTGGTTTTGAAGTAGAAATATGGTTTTTATTCTTGAAAGAAGTTTTAATTTGTTTTCCAAATTGACAAGCTTCACAAATCTTATCCTTTTGAAAACCAATTTTTGGAAGACCTTTAACTAAATTATCTTTCGAAATTTTTGAAATCAAATCCATACTTGCATGTCCTAACCTTCTATGCCATAACCAACAATCATCATGCAATGCCGAAAAAAATTTATCAAGAGTAGATGCACATTCTATGTCAATGATATAAACATTACCACATCTATTTCCAACAAATAAAGTTTTGCCATCACATGAGTTCTCAATAACACAACTAAATTTATCAAAGATAACTTTGTAACCTTTGTCACATAATTGACTAATGCTAATTAAGTTGTGTTTCAAGTTTTCAACCAAACATACATTCTCAATTAGAGTTGAAGAAACTTTACCAACATTTCCAATTCCAAGAATTTTTCCTTTTGAGTTGTCTCCAAAGGATACGTCTCCACCATTTTCAATTTTGGTAAAGCTTGAGAACCATGCATAGTTTTCGGTCATGTGCCTTGAACAACCGCTGTCCAAGTACCATTTATTCTTCTTCTTCTTCAAGCCCTACAAGAAAAAGTCTCAAGTTTTAGGTACCCAAAGCTTTTTGGGTCCTTGAGAGTTAACCTTTTGGAACCCAAATGCACTTGACACCATAATATGCATTCCTTTTTACGGGACATCTAAATTTCATATGACCATTTTGATTACAATAATGACATACAATCTTATGATCATTTGTGGAGGTAGCTTTAACAAAATAATTCTTATAATACTTTTGCTTCAAGTTTGGCTTATATCCAAGTCCTCCTTTATCAAAAACACATTTTTGTGAGTTAAGCATATTATCCAACATCTTTTGCCCATTTGTAAATTTCAGAACAATTTCATTCAATTCATTATTCTTTTTCTTGAGTAATTCGTTCTCATTTTTCAGCTCATCTATGTGTGATTTCAAATGCTCATGTGAGATGCTAGGTTTCTCATTTGATAATGCAATTTCATCATGCAATGTTTTGTTTCCTACTTCTAGGCATACAATTCTTGCATTTAGAGATTCATTTTCATTTTTGAGCTTTGCCATTTCCTTTTTAACACATACATTCTTTTTACCAATTTTTATCAACTCATTATGCAGATCTTGAAAAGCATCATACAATTCATCATAGGTAGGATCACTTACTTCATTGAGATCATCATCCCCTCCTATTGCCATGAGTGCTAGGTTTGATACTTCTTGCGATTCTTCTTCATCATTTGATTCTTCCTCACTATCATCCCAAGTTGCAACCATTGCTTTCTTCTTGAGTTTGTTGATAAGTGGGCACTCCGATCTTATATGTCCTTGCATTCATGCAAGTGATTGCCTCCTTCTTCTCCCTATAGTTCTTGAAGTTTAAATTTCTTCGCTCTCCTTTTCTTGAAAATTTTCGAACCTCCTAGCATGGCTAGTTCTTCATCATCCTTCACTCTCCTCATCACTCTCATATTTTGAAGCTTTGAGAGCAATGCTTTTCTTCTTCTCCTGTGTTTTTAAAATCCTCTTCATACGAAATAAGAGAAACAATTAAATCATCAAGAGGTAAAGTATTTAAATCTTTGGCCTCTTCAATAGCAGTTCTTTTAGGCCTCCATTCTTTTGGAAGTGACCTAATGATTTTCTTAACTTTCTCACTATTTGAGAAGGTTTTCCCTAAAGCACCTAGGGTGTTCACTATGTCCGTGAATCTAGTGTACATAGAATACACATTATCAATATCTACCATATGGAACAACTCATATGAGTGTATCTGATTTTAGACTCTTTCACTTGATTTGTCCCTTCATAGACAACTTCAAGTTTGTTCCATATCTCTTGTGCACTTTCACAACTAGATACTCTATGGAATTCTTTCTTATCAAGGGCGCAAAACAAAGCATTCATAGCCTTGGAGTTTAGAGACATCTTTCTCTTTTCTAACTCACTCCATTGACTCGATGGTTTAGGAATATCATCTCCTACTTCATCTTTGAACGTAGGCATGAATGGACCATCACAAACAACTTCCCAAATTTCATAATCTAAGGCTTGCAAATAGATTCTCATTCTAGTTTTCCAATAAGCATAATCATTACCATAAAAAAATGGTGGTCTAGTTGTGGATTGCCCTTCTCTAAAGGTTGAGTCATTTAGGGTTGCCATGGATCTTTTACTCTAGACGATTAAGTCCTAACAAGAGAAACGATGCTCGATACCAATTGAAATACAAGTAAGCAACCCAAGAGGGGGGGTGAATTGGGATTCTAAAAATTATTCAATAATAAAGAAAATCTTAATTCAATTCTAACTCAAATTCAAAGCAATAATAATTAAAAAGATCACAATATAAAAAGGTAAGGGAAGAGATTCAAACACGAGATTTTCGTGGTTCGGCCAACCTCGCCTACGTCCACGCCTCCAAGCTTTCTTGAGGATTCCACTAAGTAAGCCTCCAAGGCTTCAAATGCTTACACTTGACTTCCAAGGTGTCAATGGACCTTTACAACAAGAGATTATCCACAATCTCTTAACCCAAGTGTATCCCAACACTTACAATCACTCAAAGTAAAAGATTACAAATTTGTTTTGCCTCTCACAATATACAAGATAACTCAATGATGCTTAATATGTGAATAGATGAAGCAAGAATGTGTTAAGCTCTATGAAGATTGTATTCTCGAATATTAGCTCAAATGGTTGTGTTGTGATCAATTCTTCTTTGAATTTGAATGAGCTTATTTATATTTGGAGTGAAAATCTAGCACAAATTTCGTTAACCATAAGCAGTTATTTCAAATAAACGGTTTGCCGTTTAGGATTACCGCCGTTAACTTAGACTGCAAGATGAGCATTTGTTATCCGTTTACGCTAAGCGGTTGGACTTGCGTGAAGTGGCTTCTCCGGATATTATCGGTTAACGCTTTGAAATAAACGGTTCGCTTTTCTTTAGCCTTATCGGTTTTAATCAATGCCGAGGAGGACAACCTTCACGGGCGTTATCGGTTAACTTTAAAATAAGCACGGTTCACCGTTGGGTGTTTTCCATTAAGAATAAAGAGCTTAGGCAATATGATGCTCTGGTGATAATCGGTTAACTTTAATAATAAACGCAGTTCACCGTTAGTTTCCAGTAACCTTCCAATCTTGGGTGTTTTTAGTTTTCCATAAACGGTTAGAGGTTAAATAAATTTGTTACTCTCTGCCTTTAATCGTTTAACCGTTTAAAATAATTCATTTAAAATAAACGGTTCACCGTTTATGACCAGAATTGCAATTTTAAACAAGTTTTTGCAGAGAATTTCTTTCTAATTTGAAAATCCATCTTTTATGAAGAAATAAGGCAATGATTTCTTTCTAATGAGAAATCAGAAGAAAAAAAGGAACAAATTAAGCAATATTACGTGGTTCAGTATCAAAGTACCTACATCCACGGCTGATAATACCATTTAGGCTTGAAGCTTTTATTAATGAGATTGATTACATCAATTCTGTAGGTTACAGAGAACAAATCTCTCCTACACAGACGTTTCTAGTTTTATCTCAAAGGTAATCAAAATCTCTCTTCCAGGTGCTGCACCAGCCATCTCTACTTCTTTTATACTTAATCCAGAAGCTTGAAGGACTGTCGTAACGACTTAACCACCAAGGGCCCCACACTCGCCAGCTCATCAAGCCACCTCAGCATTATTGTTTAACAGAATATAACTAACCCAGTTCACAACATCTCATATAGGTAATCATTTCTTAGCTTCAGCTGAGAAGCTAATAATACCAATAGATCATGAGAGCACTGACAGATCAAGAACGACAATTAAGGGCATTTTTAACTTTAAAGCAAAAGTATGAGCAAGAACTAAAAATTATAATACCATTCAAATCCTCTTCCTCATCAAACATCTCATATGGGTAATCATTTCCTGGTTTGTCTTTAACTGAGAACACACAAAAATGAAGAAAGCTCTATAAGGTCATATTGAAATTTAAAGTGAAAGGATGAGCAAACTAAAAGTTATGAAGATAATCTTTAACTGGAAATGCCAAAAGATGAAGTTAGCTAAATGGATATAATGTGAACTTAAAAGCAAAAGCATGAGCAAGAACTAAATATTATATATAATACCATTATAAGAAATACCACTGCCATTCCACTGATTCATCAGTAGCTTTACTTGCCACTTGCTATTCCTCAACCTCTTCCTCATCAGAAATCTCAATTGGATAAACATTTCTTGGATAATTTTTAGCTGAAGACATCAACAGATGAAGAAAGTCAACAGATGAGAAGAATTAACAGTTCTAATACCATTCAAATCCGCTGCCTCATCAGACATTTCATATGGATAATCATTTCGGGCATTATCTTCAGCTGAGAACACTGAAAGATGAAAGTCAAATAAAGAATTCTGAACTTTAGGGCAATGGACCATTCAAATCCTCTTCTCCATCAGACATCTTATCTGGGTAATCGTTTCGTCGATGATCATTAACTAAGAACACAGAGAAATGAAGAAAGTTAAGTAGGGTCATTCCAGAATTTAGAGCAGAAGGAGCAAGAACTAAAATTAATAATACCATTCGAATACTTCTTCTCCATCAGACATCTCATTGCTTTCTCTATTACACACACACACACTTTCTCTATTACACGCAATGAGTCCAAAAACAATGACAAAAAGAAGATGAAAAGAATTGCAGAAAGAAACGAAGTTTGTTTTTCAGATCAATTTAGGTTGAAATAGATGAAAAATGTTGCAAATTTCATAGAAAAAGAAGGAATGACATTGAGCAATATCCATTGCAAGTTTGCAACATTAGCTTCTGTGATTTTCAACAAAGTACCATTAAAGCACATTAAACAAAATTTAGAATGCATAACAAAAGAAAAACTATAGGCCTGACGAAAGAAATTAAAAGAAAATATTATTTGGTTGCTGAGAAAATATCTCAGAAAATTTCCAGAGAGCTTTCGGATTTCTTGTATTTATTTTTCTTAAAAAGAAATGTTATGATTACAACTTATTTATATTCAAAGCTTAAGGATTACTAAAGCTAATGACTAACTAATTCAGTAGAATCTACACATGCATAACCACAGCTCGATATACAGAGTAATCACACCAGACTGTTAACTACTTGAGGTGGCACATTCATTCATCTTACGTCACCAGCTTGCTGGTTTTCCTTAGCTTGTGCAGCTTCCTCTTTTCTGCACAATGAGCTTCTCTAACAGCCCCCCTCAAACTCAAAGGACAATAGTGAACATTGAGTTTGGCCCTCAAGTAATTAAACTGTATGAAGGAAAGAGGTTTAGTCATTATGTCTGCAACTTGATCTGCACTTACTATATATTGAATGTTGAGCTCCTTATTAAGAACCTTGTTGCGAATAAAATGTATGTCAATCTCAATGTGTTTTGTTCTGGAATGGTAAACTGGGTTCTTGGCCAATTCAGCTGCACTAATGTTATTACACCAAATAATAGGTTTAGTTGTACAGCATACTCCAACTTCAGCAAATAAGGACTACAACCAAGTTAATTCTGCACTAGCTGATGCCAATGCCCTGTACTCACTCTCGGCACTTGACCTAGCTATTACTCTTTGCTTTTTAGAAGACCGTGATATAAGATTATTACCCAAGTAGATACAATATGCACTCACTGATTTTCTGTCATCTAAATCACATGCCCAATTATCATCTGTAAATCCAGTAAGTTCCATATTGTCTTCTTTGACGAACTTTAAACCATAGTCCTAAGTGGCCTTTAGATATCTTAAAACCCTTTTACATGCCATGAGATGCTGTAGTGTAGGAGCAGATACATACTGACTGAGTTTGTTAACTGCAAAAGCAATCTCAGGTCTTGTCAAAACTAGATACTGCATGCTTCTAACAATGCTTCTATAGTATATGGGATCTTCAAGATAATGGCCAAGCTGTCCTTGAACAGACTTCTGTAACTTCAGACCAGCGCTTAAAGGAGTATCAATGCCCTTACAATCAACCCTATCAACCTTAGCTAACAAATCTCTGATGTATTTCCTCTGAGACAGAAATATGCAATCTTCATCATATAAGACTTCTACCCCAAGAAAATAAGATAAAATGCCAAGATCTTTTAAAGCAAAAGTTGAGCTTAGTGTTGCAATAAAATGTTCTAATTCAGCACTGCTAGGACCTGTAACCAAGATATCATCCACATATATCAACACAAGAATCATGGAAGTATGACTCCTTTTAAAAAACAGAGATGTATCAGAAGTAGTGTTAGTGAATCCCCACTGCAGCAAGCAGCTCTTAAGTTTATCATACCAAGCTCGAGGAGCTTGTTTAAGTCCATAAAGAGACTTGTGCAGTTTACACACATAACCAGGCTTTGTGTTGTCAATAAAACCTGTTGGCTGAGACATATAAACCTCTTCTGTCAAATCCCTATTGAGAAACGCATTATTGACATCAACTTGTCTAATTCTCCATTTGTTCATCACTGCTAAGCTTAATACTACTCTGACAGTTGCTGGTTTAATAACTGGACTAAAAGTTTCAAAGTAGTTTACTCCTGCAATTTGTTGAAAACCTTTGGCAACAAGCCTAGCTTTGTATTTGGCTACACTCCCATCAGTGTTGTATTTAATCCTATACACCACTTATTATCCACAATCTGTTGATCAGTCTCTTTAGGAACCAGGGACCAAGTATTATTGTGAACTAAGGCATCATACTCATCTTGCATAGCCTTCACCCATCTGGAATCACTCAAAGCTTCTTGCACTGAATCTGGTTCTTTGTGAGTGAGAATGGTTGCATACACTTTTGGTTTAAAAATGCCAAATTTGCTTCTGGTGGTCATAGGATGAATGTTGGATTGTATTTGGGGTGAATCAACCAGAGGAGTTAATGATGTTGTATTATCAGAAGCAGAGGCAGATAAGAAATGTTGTGTATTAACCGGTAGATGAGTTTGAGAACTTACTTGCTGTGAATTTTGATCATTTGTTGTTTGTGCAGGATTTTCTGAGTGAGTTGAGTTGCTGCTGTCAGGGTTTGCAGATAAGAAATAACCAGTGCTATTTTCAGTAAATGATTGAACAACAGGCAAAGTGGAAAGATGATATATTTGCTGAGGAGAAAATGAAGTAGAAGAAAGAGGTGATGATGATGACTAAGTGAAACAATGAAAGCTAAAATCGGTAGAGTAAGGAAAAGTGAGTTCATCAAATATGACATGTCTTGCTATGTAAAGATGACCTGAAGGATGTAAGCACTTGTAACCTTTGTGTGATGAACTATATCCTAGAAAGATACATTTGCGGGAATGATAGTCAAATTTGTGTTGGTTATTATCCCTCAAGTAAGGATAGCATGCACAACCAAAACACTTAAGCATATCATAGTTGGGTTGGTGTTTGAAAAGTTTCTCATAGGGAGACAAAAGTTTGAGAACAACAGAAGGCAATCTATTTATGATGTACACAGCTGTATGAAATGCTTCCCACCAAAATTTAAAGGGTAATTTAGATTAAGCTAGCAGTGTAAGTCCCATTTCAACAATATGCCTATGTTTTCTCTCAACCAATCCATTTTGATGATGAGTGTATGGGTAGGAGTGTCCAAAAATGATACCACACTGATTTAAGAACTTAGTGAAAGGTCTGTACTCACCCCCCAATCAGATTGTAACTGCTTAATGGTGGTTTGAAACTTATTTTCAACCTGTGTTTTGAAAAGCTTAAAGACACTTAGAGCTTCAGACTTAAACTTTAGAGGGTAGATCCAGGTAAACTTGAAAACTGATATAATAGTGATATCCATCTCTAGTGTAGATAGGTGAAGGACCCCAGAGATCTGTATGTATCAGTTCTAAAAGCTTGGTTGTTTTGGTTGTGGATGAAGGGAAATGAAGCTTATGGCCTTTGCCCATTTGACAAGCTTCACAGATGTATTGCAGTGCTTGTGTTATTTGATTATTAGAAAAATTTGCAGACTTGATATTTTTGAGAACATGCTTTAAGATATATTGATTGGGATGACCAAATCTATTATGAAACAAAGCAATTTTATTCACTGATGTTGTACAAGATAATGCAGTAGATGAATAACAAGATTTTGAATGGCTACAATCTGCATTATTAACATCAGTTATAGAATTAAAATGAAAACATGACAGCATTTACATTGGCTTATTTGAATTGATCTGAGATAGAAAAGATGATTTAGAGGATGAGTATAGTTTGAATATCAGCCTGTATAATCCTCTTTCAGCAATACCCTGCAGCAGAACTTCCCCTTTCAGAGCATCCTTCACATAACAAATATTTCCAAGAAATTCAACAGACAAATGGTTATCAGATGTGAGTTTAGAAATACTCAATAAATTTTTGGTAATTAAAGGGACAAGAAGAATATCTTTCAGTACTATGTGTGGGTGTTTGTGTTGAGCAAATGAAGTTTTAAAAACAAAGTTAGCATCACCAACATGAGTTATGGGCAAACCTTGTCCATTTCCAATGATAAGCTGATTAGAACCATTGAATTCCTCTCTGACCTGCATATTAGCCATGTTGTTGGTTAAGTGATGAGTTGCTCCACTATCAAGATGCCACCCTTCATCAGCAGGCCCTTCAAAATTTGCAAGATAAGCAGCTCCAGTAGCTCCAGGTGCAGAAGACATTTCAGATGAACAATGAGGCATAGAAGAATATGTCACTGGATCCAGATTGTAAGACTGATAATTTGAGCAGTTCATAGCATAAGAATCATCAAAATATGGTGCAAACTCAGCATATGGTTCAAATGTAGTCATGTAAGCTGACTTAGGTCCTCTTCCTCTGCCAAAATGCCTTGACTGTGGCACATAATTCTCAATGTATCTGTGCCAACAAGCATCAGCTGTGTGCCCTGACTTATGACATATCTGACAAACAGGAATGTTATCATCTGATTCAGTTCCAGCTGACACAAAACCTTGACCATGAGGCTTAGGATGTGATAAGAATTTGTGAAATTGCATTGGCATAGAGTTGCCTCTTCCAAAATTATGACCACTGTTATTAAAGCCTCTAGAATATGTATTAAACATCATTCCTCTTCCAGCATTTCTGTTTCCATTATGAATTTGTCCACGATATCCTCCATAACCAAAACCTCCTCTTCTATTATTCCCTCTGACTTGAGAATAATTGGAATTCATCACTCCATAGTTAGCATTGAACATGACTTTAGTATTCTGATTGGTCTGACTTTGTTCTAATCGTGCCTCATGTGTTAACAGTAAGGCATAAGCATCATCATAAGACATCTTATTAGCTGTGATAATATATGCAAGATCTAGATAATCAGTTCCTAATCCATTTAGAACTTGCATTAACAGATCCCTTTCTGACATAGGACTACCAGCACAGGCAAGTTTATCAGCTAATATTTTGACTTTTAAGCAATATTCTTCAACAGACATGGACTCCTTTCTAAGTACATTCAATTCATAACGAAGTTGCATTATTTTAGCTTCAGATTAAGCTCCAAATTGTTTCTCAATAGATCTCCAAGCATCTCGTGAATTGTCACAATTAAGAATAGAACTGAGAATACCTTTATTAACTGATGATAACAGCCAGCCAAGTAGTATTTGATCCTGAGCTCTCCAATTTATGTATGCTGGATTATCTACTTTCTGCACTGATCCATCAGCAGTTGTTTGAATGATATGTTGCTCTGGTATGATCTGATTTTCAGATATGAAATCTTCAAGCCGATTTCCTCTTATTGATGTAAGAACTTGTTTTCTCCAGATTAGGAAATTAGATCGATCTAGTTTTATTAGATTACTGAATGAGAATGAGATCTGTGAAGATTGATTTGCATTTGTTGAATTTGAAAGTGTTGTTGTGTTGCTGGAACTAGCCATATTGGCTCTGATACCATGAAAGAAATTAAAAGAAAATATTGTTTGGTTGCTGAGAAAATATCTCAGAAAATTTCCAGAGAGCTTTCGGATTTCTTGTATTTATTTTTCTTAAAAAGAAATATTATGATTACAACTTATTTATATTCAAAGCTTAAGGATTACTAAAGCTAATGACTAACTAATTCAGTAGAATCTACACATGCATAACCACAGCTCGATATACAGAGTAATCACACCAGACAGTTAACTACTTGAGGTGGCACTTTACATTCATCGACATCACCACTTTTTTTTTCACAATGAGCTTCTCTAACACCTGACCAACTAAAATATGAGAAAATTCAAAAGAAAAAATTTGGTAAAACATTATAACACAGATCTATAGTAATTGTAGTAGACGATGAAATATGATGGTTACAACAAAAACAATAAAAATTAAAGCACATGAACATTAGTAATATTCAAAAAAATAGAAATTTAGATATTTAAAATGACTAAATTTTCTGTAATATTCTTAAATGGGAAATAAATGGATTCATGTCATAAAGTGTTTACAAGGACACAGACGTCGAAGAAATAAGCTTATGACAAAATATGGATAATTCATATCTTAAATTGGGTTGAGGATCTTGAAAACCATTATGACAAGATTATTAAATGGGTGACACATGATTATTAATAATCGTTTTATGTCAACCTGAACCAGCTAATCATGTGTCCCTATCATTTTCATTTCAATGAATCAAGAGTCATCTCAAAACAACTCAACATTTAGTTGTTGAGAGAGAGAGAGAGAGAGAGAGAACTCACATTATCCTTCTTAAAAGAACATCTACATTCGTCACTCTTTCTTTTACCATTAAGCAGTTTTGCAAAATTACACTGCCAAAAGAACAGCTAAAAAATAAACACTTATGACCAAATTAGTAGTAAGGTAATATACAATGGAAAATTAAGAAATGATGCATATGATACTAAATGGAAAATTCAAATCAAGAAATCTTAATATGGCTACAGAGCTGTTATGTAGATTGCCATAGTGACCTTAAACAATTTTGCAATGTCAAGAACAAAGCATTAGCCTGGTAGAGAAACAGTGGGTCCTATTTTTGAAAATGGGTGTAAAAGTTGCCACAAATTTTGCAAATAAGTTTAAATTCTGGTTTGGATTCGATTGGACAATTGAACTAAATACAGATAACTAAATATATCCCAGGAAATTTTTAGATACTTGACATGTTAGAAAAAGTCTCTCTTTCATAGCTGTTCATGCCTTTGTTGTTAAGGCAAAGATTTGGGCAAGTTTTTTTTTTTTTTTTTGGTGGGGGTTGTGGGGAAGGAGGGGGAGAAGTGAAATTATGATTTACATTAAGAAATTACATTGGTTGCAGTTTCATGAGTTAATTTTTAACAGAAAATGATATGAAAGTTGGAAATTAGCCAAACATACCATCCCCAGTAGAATCAGAGATTGATAGCTTCTCAAGTCCAAAAGTGGCCACCTCAGTGGCCTCTCATTGATTTCCAGCCCTATGTATAGAACAAACAAAACCATAAACAAACGTAATCTAAACTATCCTCAGCCGAGGAATCAATAACAAGGTCAAGTAAGGGCAATTTGAATTTTAGATGAAAAGCATGAGCAAGAACTAAAAGCTATAATACCATTCAAATCCTCATTATTGTACTCTGACTCATTAGACCCATGACAGAAATTCGTGTCATTGACTTGGACCCTGCACAAAGAAAACTTAGCAACTTCAAAAAATGAAACAAGAGGTGAAGTTAAACAAATATATAATAAGCAAACACTTACCGCGGAAATGGTTTTCAACTTGTGGATATAAAAACAGGCAGATTGAATGACATGATTACAAAACTTACTCGTGGTTTGGCAGTTCATTGGATCTGTCTTCAACATGAACGCGGACAATATCATAAAAATAGTATATTTCACAAAATGCTTTATCATGCATTTCCTTTTTGTTTGCCTTTTTGATCGTCCATATTTGTTTAAAGTGACAATAACATTTTTGAAAAATAAAAATTAAAAAAAATTGAAAAAGTTCTGCAGAAGAGGAATAATTTTTTCTGAATACCCTGTGGGAATAATGGTTCAGCCAACCATAAAAATGACAACAAACGACTTTAAGCAAACATTTCAATGATTGAGCTACAAGGAAAACAGAGCTACTTAGCTTCTAAGGATTGGGTTAACTACCATTGCAAATAGATACAATTGAGATCAGAAACAGCAACAAGAAATCAGGAGTTAGGAAAAGTACTATTAAAACACATCAAACTCAATTTAGAATGCTAAAAGAAATTGAAAAACTATAGGCCTGACAAACTAAAATATTATTTAAATATTGTCTATAGATGAGTATAGAACAACAAAGTATCCTTGCTACATTTTCAGGGAAGCACTATAGCAGACTATATATATATATATGTGTGTGTATAGATACGAAAAGTTTGCAGATGGATTTCTATGTGAAATACACCAATAATGTCGATCTTTACAATGAAACTATTAAATAGAGTTTGGATTAAACCAGTCCAAGAATGATTCAAAGCAGGCTATAAATAAGAATACAATCTTTGTCCAAAGGAGAAAAACATTCTTGCATTATCATGAAGCAGCAAGTTCTAGACTTGCTACGTAAATAAACATATGCTTATTCTAAATTTTCTGGCTCCAGACAAGTGGTGGTGATCATGTCTGCGGTGCAAAGATTAAATTGGAAATGCCTCCATATCATGATCTACATTACCGTGGATTGAAGTGTACTAAAAAAACATAGCCACTACCGAGTTGTTGAGAGAAGTGAATACTCAGTACTTACATTATCTTTCTTAAAAGCATGCGTAAGCTCTTCACTCTTTGTTTTATCATTATGCCCATCAGCAACAGCAGCCTGCTAAAGAAACAGCACAAAATAAACAGTTATGAACATATCATTAGCAGGTATAATGGAAAAATGACAGACGGACCGAGCTTATTAAAGCCCGAGAAGACCGAAGCGAAAATAGTGACTGATTGATAATTTTAATGAGTTTTACGCGTTTTTCACGTGCAAACAGTAAAAATAAAATAAAATAATAAAACAATTCAGTCCCAAAATCCTCATATCCATTATGCCCAAACCACTTTAGAGCCTAAAATCCATTATCTTCCAAGTCAATTCCCAGGCCCAAAATCCCTAAATCCCTTGAGCCCAAACCACTCTAAAGCGATACCCGTCAACACCATTCTAGCTTCTTCACTTGTCTTTCACCATGTAAGTGTATATTTTTTTTCTGTTTTGGTATTTGATTTGCTTGGTAATGGCCTAATAGGTGATGAGGTGATGGGGTGATGGGTTAAGGTCTTCTCTCTCAGTCTCAATGTTCCGAAATTTGCCAATATCTTCTTCTAAGTTGTTGTTCTCAACCTTATCAAGTTCTCCAACTTCGTGGACTTCTTCCAAGTTCCAAACTTTCCATTGCTACGTAATAAACATCATCCGTATTGAATGTAAATAAATCAAAATTGACACAGCAACAAACAAGCTACATACTAAAATCAAATGCCCATTAAATAAACAAGACCCAAATGTAGCATTTCTATTGATGAAAATCAAGACACAAACCAAATGTACTTGAGCATGATACCAATGAAAATACTACGAACAAAATATTTTCATTGGTATTAAATAGGTACTAATGAATTGACTGCAATGTTTTTTTTAATCCTTTTATTATTATTTTTTTTTTATTCAGATGCCCTTTTAATGTTAAGAAGTGGTATTTTTGGGAGACTCACCAAATTTCATTTTTTTTTCAAATAAAAAATCAATGGTCCCACCAGACTCTACCTATGTTATAGATTTCTATTTTCTATTACTGCCCGACCTCAACGTACTTAAATTTTGTATCTAACCTATGCAATATTGTCAAAATTACAAGCTCCAGTGTTTGATGCAACTCTCAATTTGACACCAAGTCCATCAATTTAGATTGTTCTAAAAGGATAAGTTTTCATATTCATGACATTTATTTAATAATCATGTTTGTTTGAAGTTCTTAATAAGTGAATTTATTTATATTACAATTAAAGATTTCACTACTTTACAGGTATTATAAGGTAGGCACCGGGTAAATAAGAGAAATGGAAGGTGAGCCCAAGTAGGCCATCATTCTATTTTTAACAAGCTGTACTTTACACAGCATCTGTAACGTAGCAAGCTCCTACAATTAATTGTTGGACTAATTATTTCTTGTTGACTTTATTTATAATTTGACTGAACTATATCATATTTGTACAAAAGCTATTTATTGGTACTCCTTCGTTAATCTCAAAAAATTCTTATTATGTTATAGTTACATTTAAGAATATATAAAAATAGGATTAACCCCATTTATATATCTCTCTCTTCAATTTTATTTTGCTTGCACAATATAATTTTTTTTTATTAAATAATCTGAATTTAAGAAGTAATCCTCTAAGTCAAAATAAAATTCTTATAATAAACATAACAACTAAATTAGGATACAACACAGTGAGAAAAATAAATTAAATAAAATGTTATCCCACTACAAATAATTTTTTAAGGATTTTCAAACTAATTGTTGCACCCAAAATTTATTGATACCATAGTTTGGGGTTGGTTAAAACTATAAAATTGATTTCACCTACTATTTTAGCCCTAGTGTGAAGTGTAGCAGAATATGCTTGATCAAAGCGTTTTAACACAATGTGAGTGGCTGCAAGAGTGCCTACTATCTCAGCAGAAACGTCAGAACTTGGTTTTTCTATAGTAGTAGCAAAAATAATTTTGCGTCTGTCCATTTCTTCGGGTCTCTGTCAATAGTTGTGGATTTGTGGTGTTCTTGACCATGGCCAAACTTGAAAGTAAACAATGTCAGTTTTATTCGTAGCTTTCATTATGAAATCAGTTGCCATGGTAGACCCATAAATATTCATATTTTTTAAGTATAAGGTTTTTCTTTTTTCTTTTTTTGATTTTTTTATTAGAAATTAAATAATAAAAAAATTATAAAGAGTGAAATTTTTTTATTAAAAATTAAAAAATTATAAATGAAAAGAATATGTATTTTAAAAAAAAGTATCTTTGACATTAAATGAAATATAATTGAAAAAAGAGGATTTGAGAGGATTTTGGAGAGGGACACCAGAAATCTGAATCTTAAAACAAATGGTCATATGTGGAAATCATTATATAAAAAGTAATGATATAGGCACAAACTTTTGTACAAATTTATTTTTTATAAATTGAGGTGACATGATAAAATTAGTTGAATTAAATATCACTTGACTCACATGATTTATTTTTATTATTTTTTATTTTCATTCAACCAATAAATTAATGCCACGTTAATTTGTACAAGAGTTTGTGGTTGTTTCATTACTCTTATATAAATCTATATATATAAATAAAGTTGGGACTTGAGAAGGTGATGTGCCATCACCATTTCTCATCATCTCATATTCTCTATTATCTAATAAATTGGTTAAAATTAAAAAATAATTACATTACAAAATATTAAAATAGAAAATAATTATTAGATTATAAATGATTACATGTCTTTTCCTCTTTCTATTTAAATTCAATAATATGTAACCATTAATAATAATTAATTATAAGTCTTGAAACATTCATTTATTTTATTATGCCAACAATTAAATTTTAGTGGCTTAAAATACATCAATTAATTAATATTAATATATGAAGGAAGATTCCTTCATCTTCCCTCAACAATGCCATTAGAACCTATTTTTAATGTCATAATCCCATATTTAATTATTCAATCTTTTGTTTAGTGCATTTTAACTTCTTCAAACTCCATAAACATTAAATATTTAATATTTGTGGCATCATTATTTCTCATCTTTTTATATTCTCTATTATCTAATATATTGGTTGAGATTAAAAAATAATTACATTACAAAATATTAAAAATCTATATATATATAAAGTTGGGACTTGAGGAGGTGATGTGGCATCACCATTTCTCATCTTTGTATATTCTCTATTATCTAATAAATAGAGAAATTTTCTTTTAAATTTGGTTTTCCATCTTCTCATAATTAATTTGATTGTTATTACACAATAACAATTATGTAAAGATTTTAATGAGGCATATTCTTTGTAATGAACATCCAAGGGAGAGTGTTATGAATTTATTAAAATAAATGGAGATGTTCATAACATATATCTCTTAGTCTCCTCACTATCTTTCATTAGCAACCTTTAACTTCCTTATAACTCTCACTATCTCACAAGGAATTATGATCCATAATTTTTCATTAATTTCATGGAGTGATTATGTAACTATAAAAGGAGAGCTCATCTTTTTGTTTTGTACAAACACAATTGGAATTAATAAAATCACTCTATAATATATTCTATCATTTCATACTTTATCTTGCATTGCTTCTTTATTTGTATTACTGGCTAATAGCTTTTTTTATTTTTTATAAAGCTGCCTCATTTAAAAAAAAAATCAATTCATATTTTTTTATCATTTTGATCAAGTGTAAAATAAGAAAAAATGATAATACTAAATTCTATTTTTAAAGCCGCGTGAAACGCGGTTCTATTTTCTAGTTTAGAATAAAAGGTGGGCAATCAATTTCTTATGTTTGCCATCTCCAGCCTTGCTTGTATACAAGACCAATCGCTTTAAGAATAACAAAATAGGATTTTTTTTTCCTCCCCCAAACTGCAGAAAAAATTGGTAATAAGGTAAATGCAAATTATGTTCAAGTAACAGGGCGGCAGCATACTGTAAAACAAGAATATTTATCAATTACCACCAGTAACTATGTTACAATCTAAACATTAAGGAAAGAGGCAAAGATCACAGCGGCATGTGCAAGCTGAATCAAGTGAAATGCTCTAAGCATCATCTCGCTAATAAGAGTTCTAAAGAATTGAAAAACAAAGAACAAGAGAACAAAGAACAAGAAGAGATCTAAACTTTTGCCCAACTGATCAAAACAGCACAAGTGTCCTCCAAAGTGGACAAACCGTGCTTCAATCTTTATCCTCCAATCTTTATCCTCCAACGAACATTTGTAACATTGGATATGTTAGGGTTGGTAAGAGAAAGAAAGTCTATACAAAAGTATACAATTGAAAATCCATGCTAACACTAATTTTACTGTTAGTCCCTAACTTTGGTCATGAAACAGTACTCACAGAGCTGCCAGGGGCAACAAATAGAAACCGCCAATTTCCCCAGCTAATCACATATATACCATCAATTTATCGATGAGACCATCTCCAATCTTCACCATCAGCATCATTCTCTTCATTATCAAAATTATCAAAACAATGATCGTCGTTTTCAAAATCATCATAATAAATCTCATCTTCCAGAAACCGGTCTACATCCCTTGAAGCAATACCACCCCTCTCACTCTCATCTTCTGAATTTTCAGTTGCCTTGCTCTCCACTCCATCTTCATCTACCTCTTCTTCTTCTTCTTCCTCCTCCTCTTGCTCATCAGAAATCTCATCTGGATACTCATTTCGCGGATTATCTTCAGCTGAGAATACCAAAAAGAGAATAATGTCATATAGGGGCATTTCGAACTCTAGAGCAAAAGAATGAACAAGGACTGGAAGTTACAATACCATTTGAGTCCTCACTATCATACTCTGACTCATCAGGACCATCGTAGAACTCCTCATCATCGACTTGAACCCTAAACCATGATAATCTATCAACTTCAACAAATTAAAAAAAGGTGCATCTAAAGTAGCATATTGAAATCAACACTTACAGAGGAAATGGGCTGGACGCATCTTCATCAACATTCATGTCATCATTTACAGCATAATAGTCGTATACATAATCATCTGCATATGACATAAAATACACAGATAGTAACACCCATCAAGCAGTGCTTAACAATACAGGCTTGACTACTCACTGCCTCTGATGTTAACGAAGAGCTGAAATAGTAATTAAAGCTTTACTGAAGGAGAAATCATTAAAATACTAATGAAATCAAATTTTCTCACTCGAACCTAAGTGTTATTTAATTGAGGTAGTACCCAGAGTGAATCTACATTTGTTACACAAGACTGAAAGCAAATTTAAAATGGAAGGAAGTAGCTAAAGAACAAATTGCATGTTTGACGTAAATTATGATCTTTAATGAAACAAAGTAGAAATCACAACCTTGTTTAGACAAATAGGCACACATATCAGATTCAATCTCTGCAGCAGCACCCGGTAGAAACTCTCTTAGCATAGGCAGATAGCTAGACAGCAATCTTTGATCCTCCAAAGACATATCTCTGTTATAAAAATATATGGTTCATTTTCACATCTTTCGTATATAAACAGATGAATTTCTTGATGACAAAACTTATTCCTACCTCTGCACCTCATTGGATTTTTCTTCCCCATCAACACGAACAACATCATAAAAATGACACATTTCACGTAATTCTTTGTGATGCAACTCCTCTTTGTGACCTTTTCTGCTCCTCCATATCTGTTCAAAGCGAGCATTTTTTGCCAATACCTGTTGGGAAAAAAAATGAGATAAATCAACAACCCAGCAGAAAAGGTATAAAGAGCAAGTATTTTCACTATCTTCAAATACCGGTTTAGCTAACACGTCATCTCCTTTCCTCCTAAAATCATGAAAAGTTACTAAACCACTCTAAGCAAACATTTCCTGATAAAGCAACAAGGCAAACAATGTCGCAGCTTCTAAGGCGTAGGTTATCTACTACTGACTATGTATACAATTGGGGACCAACACAGAAGACCTTTACTGCATGAGATGCATCAGTCCTCCGAAGTTTCTGGAAGCAAAAGCAAAGGTTCAAAAGCAAATTTAGAGAAAGGGGATGTTCGGGTGTTGAGAAGCTGCTGAGTCAACGAATCAAGGGCTGGTGAAAACAGTAATTTACAAACATATAAAACTACTACACCATAAGACACATGGCAATTTCAATAAAGGTGATGGGCATAGCTAACATTCATTAGCATGCAAGCACAATAAGACCAAACATATGCAAAACTACAGGGCAAAATCCTAAGTTGAATAAAAAATAAGATAAATGTAGTAATTCAGTTGCAGTAAATTTTTCCTCTTGTCTCCCCCAACAGCTGCACTTTCATCAGTCAAATTCTCCCACCATCGTTACCTTTCCTTTTTTTTTTTTTTTCTCTTTCTCTGATCATCACAGACATTCCCTCAATTTGCACCCCATATAAAAGAAAATCCAACAAAGATCATCTTTGCATATAAACAATATATACAACCTCAATGTGCACCCTACTTTTGAGAAAAATACAAGAGAAAGGGAGAAAGAAATGCATGATAAACAACACAATTATTTTGTCCACTCCCATTCCATTAAGATAAACATCAACGCTACCTGAATAGCGTGACTCGTTTAACCAGCCAATCAAGCCTATGATTGGCTAAAGAAACAAACAACTAGCATTTGCACAAAGAAATGGTATTGTCCATATTAAAAACACATTGAAACTGAAGGAGATCCCCTTATCCAAAGGGGGGGAAAAAGAAGAAGAACTAGAAAATAAACAGATAGTCAGCACCACAAGGCAGCAAAGAAAGAATGGACGAGTATCGATATAAGAATTAAACTTCAACAAGACACGATTTAAAGATGCCAAAAATTTAGTATACATCTTTAATTCCAAAGAAGAAAGGTATCCTAGTATGATCATCAATAACGAGTTCTAGGATCTTCAGGTAAATTAATTTATCTGCACCTGCAATGTAACATACCTCCTGCTGCTGTCTGGCTTTAGAAAAATTCTGATCATGTCTCTGCATGCATTAAATGAAAATAACAATACGTTAGTTAATCGCCATGAACGGAAGTGTCATTCCAAAAGCCACCTGTTGGTTAATCATTGAGAGAGCAGGAAAACTTACATTATCCTTCTTAAATGCAAGTCTACGTTCCTCACTCTTTGTCTTAAGCACATCAGTAAAATTAGGCTGCAAAGAAACAATCAATATCTAAAACACTGCCCATACAGGTAGAACATAACAGACAACAAAATAAAATGGGAAAACGCTGAATAGCCAAAGCCCAACTTAGAATGATAGTGACCATAAATATAGACAGGCACACTGACCACAAACGATTGCACAATGTCAATGTTGGCCTCAGAAGTGGTAGCAGTCTCCACGTGCTGTACAAAAACCTTCCTAGCCTTCAATTCCTCTGTTACAAATCAAGAACAATGCATTAGCTTTGTCAAAGTAAGAATGAGTGGTTTTTGTAAAATGGGTACAAAAAGTTGCCAAAAAATCAAGGAATATGGAAAAATTGAAATGTGAATTGGACCAAAAATACAGAATAGCTGATTTCAGTTGGACCATCAAACTGAATAAGGAAAAGGACAATAGCCTAGAAAAGTTATTAGACATCAGTTAAGTTAGAATAAATTTTACTCACAATGTACATATAAAATCGAAGGAAAAATTATATTATCGGTAATCTGTCAAAGTTCTTTAAATTCATGAAAGAAACGAAAGGAAAGCTGATACTAACTTGCTTACCTATCCCAGAAGAACTAGAGATTGACAGCTTCTCAAAGTCCAATAATGGACGCTTCAGTGGTCTCTCATTGATTTCAAGCCCTACAAACACAACCAAATAATAAAACTAAAAATAAAAAAAAAAACACCTGGAAAGAAAGAATGAGAGAAAGGATAACTTACAGAAAGCTTCAAGCGGAGGCCGAGAGGCTTTGCGTTTAACCCTAACAATGACAGGCTTGTCGTTTGTGGGTTTTGGTGGAGCTGAAGAGCTCTCACCGTGGCTGCTCGCCATTTAATCAAACAAACGGTACAGCCAAAATCTGCTTCAGGGGTGCCGGGTTTCAAGCTTTGCAGACCTGCAATTGGGGAGTTTTAGAGAAATGACCTCCAAGTTTGATGCTTTCTAATGGTTTCTGTTATGCTGACCCAATTCGCTTCATTGATGAAAAGACCAAGATGCCCTCAACTCAAGGATAAACAATTTGATTAGGAGTTGAGTTATTTGTCTAACAGTTGATATGCTTCTCAAACATATATAACTTAAAACTCTTCTATAATTTCATCGAGCCAAATATTGAATCCCTGTACTGCAATTAATTTCTTTAGCATGTGAGTCTACGTAACTCTCCGTTTCTTTACACCTCATAAAAAATAATGCTGATGACGAAACAGAAAAGTTGAAAACTTTAGCATGAATCGGCTTCAACGGTGGCCGTTCGTTCGGGCAGCTGGAATACGACGGCGGCTGGAAGCTGTGTTCGATGGTAGTAACGATTGGCAGCTGCTGGAGTGTTGGTCGTCGACAGTGACGCCGATTTTGGCTTGGTGGCTGGTCCTCGTAGGTTTGTTTTGTAAGCTTTTGTTGGCTTATTGCCGAGGGATTTGAGTTGGTGGGTGATTTGAGCTTTCGCGGAAGTGAACAGCGAATACTGAAGTTAGGACATCTGACATCAAAACTAACCCTAAATCATTTTTTACAATATTTTTAGTGTAAAATATTTCTTTAATATAAAAATAAATTTAATACTAAAATAATATTATGAATAGTATTGTAACAAATATGGTATAATACTATTCATTTAGTGTTAGGAAACCTTATTACTTTTTATTATTTATATATATGTCCTATTTTAAATATTATTTTTATTTTATTTTTTATTTTTGAATATTATACTAATATTTTAAATAAAAAAATTCAACACAAAAATTAATCATATAAATAAAATGCCAATAACATTAATTACTAGATTACATATTACAAAATTAAATTAACACAAATTAAAAAGCTACGACTACTAGCATAAATTAGAATAATTATTTAATAATCTGGGAGATCATTAGTTTTCACAATGTACTAATTTAGTTAATTAAATGTAAATTTAATAATTTTTTATATTTTTTTGTTAATCGATATAAAATTACTTATTACTTAATTATCTATATTAATAGTAATATTTATTGTGTTAATTGAATTAATTCTTGAGAATTAAAAGAATAAAAAGAAGAATATTTTTTTTTAGTGTAAAATTTGGTGTAAATAGGTTGGAGATGAAATAGTAATTTAATGTGAAAAGAGTACATTTTTTGTGTTAGTGTTACATCAAAATGGTGTTAAACATTGGAGATGCCTTAAGCATTTGAGTTAGAATACCCCTCCCCCAAATCCGTTCGGTTTGCATATCGGTTCGGATTTTTTTAACCCGAACCGAAGTACAAACCGATTGGTTTTAGTTTTCATCCCATTGAGGTTTAAAAGGTGAACCCAAATCGAATGCATTTTATCAAAATACTGTTGATACCACGGCCTTGCCCTTTTTGTCAACCCTCTTCCAAGGGTATGCAAGTTGCTAGGGCAATTTCTTTTTCTTATTAACTCATAAATTTCATAGAGATCGAGGCCCAATTAAGGTAGCGTTTACTTTTTGGATTGGATTGGGAATCTTGAGGAGTAAGAATCCTAGGATTGGGAGTGTGGAGTGGGAGTGGGAGTTACTTTGAAAATGAATAGAGATCGAATCCATTTATGTGTGGAAAAATAGTTTTAAATTACAATTTTATCCTTATTTAAAAAATTATAGTTTTTAATTACAAAACTAATAAAAAATATATTTAATGAATAATATTTATTTTATTATATTTGTAAATTTATTATAATTATTAATATTCTTAATTATGAACAATAAATTATTAATTTTAATACAAAATGAAACCTTATTTTATTTTATTTAATATAATTATATTAAATTTATTATTATATAAAATAATAATATAATATTATTTAGTACAAAATTAATATTTTCTTAGAATAAACTATTTATTATTATTAATATTAAATAAATATAGTACTATTATTTTTAAAATAAATATAATAATATTATATTTATTAATTCTCTATTAATATAATAATATTATTTTAAAATAATTTTAACTTAGAATCAATGCAAATTATTATTTAGTTAAATATAATATTATTATTTAAATAAATATAATAATATTATTCAAATAAATATAATAATATTTATTTTATTTTATTAATTATAAAATATTAAATTAAATTAAATTAAAAAAATAAAAGGATAAAAAAGGGAGAGGTGGGAGTGGATTCCCACTCCCAATCCCCACTCCAAAATGGCACATTATTTAGATTTTCACACTTTTAAGGAGTAAATTAAATATTATCGTTAAATAAATTATAATTTACCCCATTGTTATTTATTAAATGTTGGACTATCCATCTATTTAAGATAATAAAAAGGGCGAAGCTTTCCTTTTATAAATCCCCAACCTAAGAATAAAATCAAGAAATGTTCTATAATGGATTTACTTTTCTCCATATCTACAATGTCTTGCTAAAGGCACTCAACTTGTTAAAATAAAAAGATGTTCAAGGAATTGAAGGTTGACAGAACACTGAATAAAAAAAAAAAAAAGAAGAAGGGTAAATTGGTCTGTTTCACTACACATATTAATTGATATTTTTCAGTTTCTATAATAAAATAGATCTATTTTAATTGTTATATTTTTCAGTTGCTTTTATCAGCATTGGGTTATAGTTTTCTCTCAAAATATCATTACTCATTAAATTAAAACCTCCAATAACAGCCAAATCAAACCTTACCATATAAACTTCTCTTTTTTGCTTAAGAATGTAAGAAAAGAATGATACATAAAATGTTATCTTGCTCACTTTAGAAATTCTCTTATCATGATTAACTAACTAGCAATGCCTAAATTTCTAATCAACTAATATTTAGGAAACTATAACTACCCACATCGAGAGAAGAAATCCACCCCTACCCAATAATAAGAGGAGAATAAGAGTCCTTACGGCCTGAGCCCACTCTCCCTCAACGTTTTTTGAGAGGGTGAATCACCACTGAATTATGATATATCTAGCTGGTGCCCTTTGTTTGAAATGTGAAAAAGAAAAAAAGAATATAACACAAAGATCACTAATGCAAAATAAACTAAGTAATTCTAATGTATAAGGTGGTTTTTTTTTTCAATTTCTATTTGAGAAGGATTATTCACATGTAGTCTAGTAACTACTTTTGAACTTGCAATGTTGCTTAATTTGTGGCTCAAGAGTGTTGGACTTTAGGCGATGATGCACAATCATTATTTTCTTGTACCACAGCTAACAATGATGTTGCTAAACTTCAATTTCTATGCCATAGGCAGCCGTCCAGGCCTCCACATTGAAAACAATATTGCTACAATTATATAAATAGGTGGACGGTGGTAAATTGTTGATTTTTATGTCCCTTTATATTGCCATTTCACACACTCATTGACCAAAAACTGTCTGGGCAAGCAAATGAAATGAAATCTGTTTTGAATTTAACATACAACTACCAACAATGGTGCCCTAATGAATTAATAATTGTCCTCGGGAGTTGGATTTTGTTGCACCGAATATTAATTAATTTCTCTTGTGAATTTGCATAACCTGTGTTGTCTTGGTACCAGCTCGAGCACGTTCTGCCATTAATGCTGCAATATCTGAAACTTAATTCGATCTCCAATTTCAGGCCGTTGTGTTTTTTCTTCGATGTTGTTAGAACATTAGTTTAAGTTGTTTCCTACTTTCCTTGCATCAATTGTGAGGCTGTTCAGTAGCATTTATTACGGGTTTAGATCTTTTTACTAATCTTTCAGAAACATACAATTAATAGTTATTAGATTATAATATAAAACTAATGAAACCTTACTCTTATTTTGTTATATATAGACGTGTCATAAAAGATTATAAAGAGTTAAGTACATATCAACTCAACACTAGATTCAAATCTACAATATGATTATTTCAAATATTTAGATACTTCCCAAAAAAAATTTATGGTTGATCTCCAAATTTTCATGTATTGTGCATAATATACCAAAAATTTAACTTTTAAAACGAAAAAAAAAGTTTGAGGAGTGTGCCCAAGAATTTGAATTTTTTTTTTGAAAGAAATAATTTCATTAACATTAAGAACTACAATTCTCAAAGATAACAACATAGGTGTGGTAGAAAATCTTCCAACCAAAAATAAAAATCCTTACAACGGGCTGAATATTTTGCTAAAGCATCCGCTGCTAAATTACAAATCCTTGGGACACGTCGAACTTGAAAAGAATGCTTTGGAGAAGGTAAGTGCTTCACTTCATAAATATGCCAAAACAAGTTATGGGACAAGCAATAATCTAAAGAATTGATTCCTACAGCCTTAGCCACATAACATCATTAGAGAAAACCCCTTGATTGATTCCTGCAGCCATCACCAAACCATAACGGTTGCGCATAATAGCACCACAACCCACTACACCCTTATTTGCATCTACTGCATCAATATTCATTTTCATCCAATCCATAGGTAATGGCTCCCACTACAGATTTTCATGCCTATTACTACTCAATTTACAATCAACACTAGTGATAGCAATATTGGCAAAGGACTCCAAAATTCTTGAGCCTGTGCACATAATATTTTGCGGCTTACTAGATTGTCCCCCAACCATCATATTGTTTTGTGCCTCCCAAATACACCACATAATCATCACGAACAAGCATAATTCAATGCTAGATAAGGTGGAAATAACATACTCAAGAAAACCCCAACAATTATTAACACAATCACACAAAAATAAATTTGGAAAAATTGCATCCTTCCACGCTCGTTGTGCAAAATCACAATGAAACAAAGAATGCATCAAGGTCTCATATGAAAGGTTACACAAGCTACAACAAGCATCAGACAATACCCTTCTATTTGTTAGATTAGCCTTTGTCAGAAGAACATTATTAAGAGCTCGTTAAAGGAAAATCTTTACCTTAGGGAGCACCTTCAAAGTCTAAATCAAATTCCATTGCTTAGACATCCTAATTGATGTTCCAGCAACTGAGGAATCCCAAATCTATACAGCCAAATGATACCTAGATTTTTAAGTACACAGCCCACAATTATCAAAATCCAAACACACAGCATCTTCCATCGGCATAAAAGGGAGCTTCAATTTGAGAATAAGTTCAACATTTGTTCCCATGGTCAATCAGATAGTCCACTATCGACCTAGTGATAATAAAATTGGTTGAGATAAGCCTGAAAGTACTTGGTCTTGGCAGCCAATTACTATCATAAGCATTAATGCTATGACCATTTCCAATGAGGGAATTGCAACAGATACACCTTCGTACTTTAAAAATTATCTCAATACCCTAAAATCTGATTTTTCCGAAATTTTCATCAATACCCTTTAAAAACTGATAGGAAATTACTAAATTATCCTCATTTTAAAACACTTCAACTCAACCGAGAGCACCTCTCCCTCCCTCTACTCAAACAAACAAACACTCATATCTACTGCAATTCCCTCCATTACTTTTATTCAAACAAACAAACACTCATCCTCCATTCTCATACATGCTAAATCGAATATCAACCAGCATCACCTCTGCAATTCGCTCACCAGCATCACCTCTACTCAAACAAACATTCATTCTTCATACATGCTAAATCGAACTTCAACACGAGCAAACTGAGTCTGAGAAGGGGAAGCTGCCACAACTGAGAAAGAGAAGCCTAGTTCGTCGCTACATAATCGCCGATAAGAGCTAATCTTTTACTGCAAAATTGTAAGAATGTTACTAGTTGAGGCAAGTATTTCCTTGTTAGGGGTGGGCAAAAAAAGCTGATTAATTAAAAACCGAACCGAACCGATCGGTTCGGTTCGATTTTTTTACCTCCAAAAAAATGAAATAGTAATATAAAAAAATAGTAAAACCAATCAGTTCGGTTTTCGGTTTTTAAAAAAAAACCGCAAAACCGAACCGAACCGAAATCTCAAATAAATCGATTTGAAAGCTAAAGCTAAAACCTAAAAGCCTAAAATCTAAATCTAAACTTCTGACTTCTGTCTTCTCGACTTCCTTGTTTCTTCTAATCCTTTTGTGACTTTCAGCCAAAAGCAAAAATCGAACTCGTGAATCGTGACCTTCAGCCAAGCTCTTTCCCTGCATCAGACGTAAGACAAAATCACCTAACTCAGTGAACCAATTGAAACCAAGAATCGACTGATTCAGGAGTTAACCACATAGAAAGATCAGGAATTTTACCTCTGAGAAACTCGTGATTCGTCTTCTTCAGAGCGCTTTTCAAATTCTTCATCATGTGGCTTGTTTCATTCTGGGTTGGTGGTGAACGAGAAGTTGTGGATTTGGGGCAAAGGAGATGGCGGGCGGCTTGGATTTGGGCATGAGGATGTTGCGTTTGTGCCTACTTTGAATCCTTATTTGGACGATCATGTTCGTTGTATTGCTCTTGGTGGAGTTCATTATGTTGCTCTTACTTCGACTTTTCACTTAATCCACTCTGCAATTTTTTTTAAATTAAATCTCTTTTGTTTAGTAAATGTGGGTATGTTTCGGTATCTTGAAAGTGTCGTGGCTTTTATTCTCTGTAGCTGTTGAGGAATGTAATCGTTGTTTTCACGCATAATCGCTGTTTAATTTTGTGGGAAGAAGAAAAACGAAGATTGAAGTACAAATTGGGTTAAAAGAAAACAAAGGGAAAAGAAAGAGAAAAAAACAGAGGTGAGGGTTAACGTGAGACAAGGGGTTGACTGATTCTATTTTCTATTTGTTTACAAGTTATTGTTTTGAAACAACAAAAAAGGGATAAGGAATGAAAATGTTGAAAGCAAAAACAAGGTGGTGTTGTGTTGTATGTGTAATTATTATTGTCATAAATTATGAAGTGGCAGCGGGGAGTTAATGGCTCTAATTGCATATCACATTCACATCCACACTTTAAATTTTAGAAAAATGATTTGAGAATGAGAAAATGACAAACACAGTAAGAGATTGGACCACAAATATTATATTTGTAAAAGAAATGGGGGCACAACTTGTGATTTATATAAGCAAAAGAGTAAGAGTCTCCTTCGATGAGAGAGTAATTAAGCTACCTACATTTTGGGGATTAATTAAAGATTAATTAATAAACTACTTATTAATTCAAGGTTTTAAATTTAAAAAAGCCCAAAATAGGACTAATAGGCCCATAATCGAAATAATCGAACCAAATCGAATCGAATTATTTCAATTAATCGAGTATTTGATTATTTCGGTAATTTGATTAATCGCGATTATGATTTTAAAATAATCGTAATCGAACGATTATGAAAATTTTAGTAAAAAACCGAACCGAACTGAACTGCGCCCACCCCTATTCCTTGTAATTAGTTTTCTTGTTGATATTCAGGGAAAAAAATAAAAAAAGTTAGGGTTTTATATTGAAAAAATAGATTAATTAGTTGCGGGTCTCTCATAACATGTTCGAAAACAAATTTTTAGTTGTTTTTATGCATGCAAATTGTGAAAAATTAATGGATTGTGCCGATTATAATTTTGTCATGTAACACACGATTTGGTCGTGTAAGGTTATGTAAGATTCAAGGTTGTATATTACATGACCTTCATATATTGCACGATTACACGACCTTCATGTATTGCACGATTACACGACCTTCATGTATTACACAATTACACGACCTTCAATTTCAGATTGAGGAGTAAAAAATTCATCATCTCTCCAGGTGTGTTCTGTAATTTAATTTTTTGTTAATTGTCAATAGATTATACACATTACATTTAGTTTAATTAGGCTCACAATAAATTGGAATGGTGCAGATGCCTTTACCTTGTGGAATGTCATTACTTAGAGAGATCCTTAATTTCTAATTATAAGCCATGGTAAGTCATGATATGTCTAGTTATGAGTGGAAACACTTTGATCACTGTAAATGGTGTTCTTATGTGTATAACATTACATTAATTTCCTATAGTTAATATTTTTTTCTTAATTGATTTCATGGATTAATTATATGCAGGCATTCTTCATGTATGCTTGTATGCTTGGGCAGAGGAAGAAAACACTTTGAAGATAAAAAAAAAGCTTTTTAAATGGCTGTAATATGTTTAATTGCGATGTTCATTAGTGTATCCTATCCAAATATTGAAAAATTTATGCACTGATAACTTTGTTTATTTATACTAATTAATCTAATCATTTTTCAAACTGTCGGATTGCAAATTTAGTTTTTTTGCTGCAATTTATGAACACACGATTTGGTCGTGTAAGGTCATGTAACATATGATTCAAGGTCGTGTAATATACTCGTATAATACATGACCCTCAGTCGTAAATGACATGACTTTGTGTATTATTATGTGATCTTGAATCATGTATTACGAGTCTTTCACGACTTTCAGTTGTATATTACATGACCTTCATGTACTACACGACTTTATGTATTACATGACTTTATATATTACGCGATTACACGACATTCATGAATTACACGACCTTAAAATTACACGACTTTTTCCATTAATCATTAGATTAATTTATTTTTTTAAAGACTTAATTTGTGCTAAGAATTTATATTTGCTGCTATGCAGAAAATGTCAACGAAAATTATTGAAAACAAAAAGTGAAATTAAATTGGAATCTAAATAAATTCCACATCATCATTGGTTTGAATTGTAACTGGTGGCATACGATCAGATGTCTTAAGCTTGAACTTCATTGTGATTTCGAATTCCGAAGTATCCATATCAATAACTTGAGCTATCTTCTCCACCAATTCGGCTAATGTTGTTGATCGTGGTATCATTATCCCTTTAGCCTTGAAACCTTTGAACTTATACTCGTCATTTTGCTCAATTCATTCACCATTGAAGAGAATAGACACATGTACCAAAACCATATCTAATGATACAATAAAAACAATAATATCAAATTTCATATACAAGTAACTACAAGACCTACACGACCTACACGACTACATTACTTACATGACCTACACGACTTACACGGCTATATTACTTACACGACCTACATGACTAATTACATGACATACACGGTATTAAAAGGAATGCAAGACGCGAAACATTTTTGACATAAATAAATTATATTGCTGAAAAAATAATTAAACAACCTACATTGTCATATATTTCTACATATAAGAAAAAATGGTGAAAATAAAACATTATAACGTGAGGAAAATTTCTAAATTTTCCTAAAAATTAAAAAACTTAAAACCCAACAACATTAACATACCTTATTGGGTTGTTTAATGAGCAATGCACCTCATTTCAGTTAAATAAAGAGTGGGTGTTAAAGAAATAAATCTATAATTGTATTTGTGTAAGAAGTTATAAGAGATTTTGAGAGATTCTAGGAGATTTTGAGAGAATTTCAGCCACAAGATGAGATTTGGGTGAAGACAATGAAGTTGAGTGAATTTGATGCATTCATTAAGGGCATTTCAGAATTTACTCACATTTGTTAGGGTATCCATGAAAACCAAAAAGGGAGGGGGTATTTAAATAATTTTGAAACTATTAAAGGGTATTTAATTAAAAATCCCATTTCCAACACACCAACAAAGACCTGTTGTGATAGTACTCGTCCCCAGAGAATACTCTGCCATATATAAGAAAGATTAGAGCCTAAATCTACATGGAAAATCAAGCCTTCAACCTTCTATCTTGCAAAGAGTCCTCTGAACCAGTAATATCTAAAAGAATAGGACAATAATCCAATCACTAAAAATCAAGATAAGTAACTGTTGAACATTAGCCCAAATCTTGTCAAGCACAGTTACTAAGAAACATGTCTAAGCATTCCTCCACCAAACCCACATCATGCCGCCGATTAGCCCAAGTTAGGGTTGGCACTATATGGTTCGGTTAGGTTTAGATAGAAAAACGAACTAAACTGAAACTGATTGGTCCTCTCAAATTAAAACCGAATGCAACCCAAAATTTAAAACCAAACCAAACCGATGGTTGTGTGGTGCGAGAAGAGCGGCTGCCAACTGTGTGTATGGTGTCAGAGAGGAGCGGTTGCCAGTGATAGAAATAGGATGTGCTGATCAGAGTGTGAGAGTGTGAGGGAGGGTGTGCTGTCGCTGTGTTTGAGAGATGAGTGTGTGAGATTTAGGTTTCCGTTCACTTTACCTATATATATATATGAATGTCAAAATATTTTTATTTTTAAATGAAAGAACCCAATGGTTTTTTGGTTCAGTTTGGTTCGGTTCGATAAAAACCGAACCAAATGCCCACTCCTAGCCCAAGTATAAGGGCACCCCACAAATCCCATATCAGTTAATTCACAATCCTAAAAAAATGAAAGAGATTGTACACTAAGGTGGCCATTGTCTTTGTACAATTTAAAAATAGAATTAGCAATCAATGCATGGGTGGGGATATTTCCACCCCATTATTTGTGTAAACCCCCTCCACTTCTAAAAAATATTTACAATAAATGCACATTTTTTTTAACAAATACAAATCAACAAAAAATTTATATAATTAATCAATTAAATCGTTCTTATATTTTTTCTTACTTAATTTTTTTTTACTATTAAAGTAGCTTTAATATAAGTTCTATTTAATTATTTTGCTTTATGACATAAAATGACCCACTTGCCCAAAAAAAATATGTGTTCTTGTATCTAATATTTTAGGTACTTAATTTTGTAACTTATAATCTAACTTCTTAAATGAAGTCTAATAATTTTTAATATTTTACATGTAAATGACATAAATTTGACAGTCTAATAATTTAATGAGTATTTTCTCATAAAGACATTATGTTAGTTTAATTAAAAATTGATAATCATACTAATAAAGCAGAATTAACTGTTTAGAAACAATGAATTTTGTATAAAATTAAAAAAATTGTTGAAGTTAAATTAAATTTTTGGTATTTTTACCCTTTAAGGATAAAATAATCAATTTAAATTTAGGCTAAAGCAATCTTATTAGTCAAATATAAAACAAATCTAACTCACAAGAAAATAAATTAAGATAGATTTAATTGATTAATTCTTTTGAATTCTTCTTTATTTGAAATTTTTAAAAACAACGAGAATTTTTTGTAATCATTTTCTAAAAGTGAGGTGGATTTGCAGAATTTGTGAGATGGAAATATCACCACCCTAAATGCATGTACCTAAACTGTTGAAGTAAAGTTTGTAGTTCCCGAGTACTATATTTATTTATAAATTGGCCCCTAAATTTTAAAATCTTGAGGTTTTAACACAAGTTTTACTTACTTGTTTTTATGTTGTGACCCCTACTATATTTGCCTCTATGATGTTTGACCCGTTAAATTTTAAATTCTAGTTCCACCCCCCTAATTACTAGGTCGAGACCCACGTATAGGAAGAACAATTAACAGACTACATTTTTAAATCACGAATTCACTGATACTAATTGGTTTAGATAACATATTTCTGGTCTTAAAAAATAATTTAGCACTATACTTAATATAATATATGGTATCCTAATATACTAGTAATATCGTACTTGTAGAGTTTAATTAAGTTCTATTTATCGCTA
Organism: Citrus mangshanensis; assembly: GCA_030449895.1. Lineage (NCBI taxonomy): Eukaryota > Viridiplantae > Streptophyta > Magnoliopsida > Sapindales > Rutaceae > Citrus > Citrus mangshanensis. The sequence goes on from JASUUJ010000070.1 coordinate 517,192, forward strand.
TTAATTTGTCAAGAGATAAAGGAGTTAATTATTTCGTCAACAAAACTTACTAAATATTATTAATTTATGCTATAATCTTGTAGTTTTATTTCTACCTCAACGAATATTTTGAACCACAGAGGATTATGCATACATATGGTCTTTGGTAGTGATGTCGAGTCTTAGCATACAAGTTTAGACTTTTTGGTCAAGTACTTTATCAAATATCAAAGCAAAAGTCTCGAATTTTGATCTATTGTAAATTTGTAATGATGATCGATTTTAATTTTAATCATTTTTTCCTTTTCAAGCTCTTGCGTCAATCTTTTAAATCTCTTTTCTTCGCTCGTCTACTTCTTGTAGGCTTTTGTCTGAATTTCTTAAATCCATATTTGACACGAAAAATTATATTAAGACTTATTTGATTTTACTTTTGTGACTTGACCTATCAATTTAAACTTTAAAACAAGTCTTTGATTACCCTAAATTAGATCCTTACAAATCAAACTTAAATTTTTTATCCAGCAATTGATCTAATTGAGCTCTCATAGGTTATAATCATGACGTGCTTGAAAAGATGGGCAAACTGCTTTTTTAATTGATCATTGATTTAATGGCACATTCTGACACTGAAAAGATACTGCCATGTACTAGGTTTCATTTATTTAGTTCCTCTATGTCTTGACTTGAATTAAGTTCAAAGCTTGAAATATTACGAGAATTGATACAAAATAGTTCAACGTATAGACATTCTTGTCCGAATAAAGAGTAATTAATAGTCTTGAAAATACTTCAAAAGTCCACAAAGTGTAACAATTTTCTATGGAAGAGTTGGTGGATATATTCATGATACATTGATAATATCTATTTGCATATTGAACTGAGTTTGTTCATTTTTTATTAATTTTTTAGCTTATTTGTCATTTTTAAGTTCTTGTCTGAATTTCTCGAATCCACATTTTACATTAAGAATTTATGTTCAAATGTATTTAATTTTAATTTTGGAAACTACAGCTATGCCCTGATATAATTTATTTTTTTAAATCTTCTTGTAAAGGAAATAAACTAACTAAATGTGTTTATGAACATTTTAACCATTGATTGACAGATACATATGATAATTAAAAAAAAATTATTAAAAAGAGAGCAATGCATCTAAAACAACCGAGATTTTTCATGTATTCTTTTTATTCATACTTATCTAAACTTAAGTAAAATTTAAATTTATTTAGACTTTCAGATTAGAAATGGGAAAAGCAAAATCTACATACTTTAATATATTAGTTTTTCATACCAGATGAATCCAAAAAGTTCTAAATAGTATCATATTCAGTCTGTCCAACTTTGAGTTTCGTTCTTTCAAAGGTTAACTAAAAACTAGAAAGATCTCATTTATTAATAAATTATGTTGGTAATAAAATTCAAAGCCCAAAATAATTTGGTGGGCACTACCTCATGGCTGATGTCACGCCATAATGACTGTTTTTTTTATTCTTCCACTCAAAAGAAAATGTTCCTCGAATAATTTACGGACGCATGCAAAATAAACAAATTATGTTTTGAAAGAGGGTACTTTAAAATTAACAGTGTTGAATCTTCTAGCTTAGACGCCGTCATATGGTTAGAAAAAATTAATAAAAATCAATAAAATTTCATTTATCTGACATTGTCTGGACTGATGGAAATGGTATTTCAATGGTATTGTATTCACAATTTAAAAAAGAATATTGTTTAAATTAAAATAAGCTAGGATGATATTGTTGGGACAAAGCTTGTTTAATTTTTTTTACCCTTTATTATAACTTGTTCTAATTCTTATTATCAAATCAAGATCGTTAATTTCGTTTATAACTTTAAAATAAAAGAGAATAATTTTAATCAGGTTGTGAATTCAAAAGTGAATTTGTAAGAAAACTAAATAAATTAGGATGTTTGTAAATAGTATAAAGTAGAAGGGGGCTGAATGTTATTATATTCAAGATCAGAGTACGCAAAATGGTGCAAATGTTCGGGTCTCCAAAGTTATCTATTTTCACGGCTGGCCCACTCAACCCCGCTGTTTAATTTTTTTTATTTTTTAAATTATAAGTTGAAATAAACGTAATTTAGGGAAATTCTATGCTATATTGGCTTCCTTTATTTATAGGGTAATTTTTAAAAATCTCTCCTGAGGTTTAGGTTTGTTGCAAGTAGATGGCGAGAATTGATTTATTTATAAAAAACCTCTTTAATTTTAACTTTAGTTAGTAATAATAGTTTGTAAACGAAAATAACTAAAAAAACCAAAATTGTTTTATTTTATCCTTTTTAAATTATTGATATTTTCTTAAAGTTCTACAAAAATATAAAATTAAAAACAAAAATCCTTTTAAATTATTGATATTTCCTTAAAGTTCCTACAAGAAAGATAAAATTAAAAACTTGAAAATGAAATAGTCATAATCTTTACCTATGATATTGTAAATCTTTAGAATTGAGGATAAAATTGTCAAAAATAGGGTTTGTCTTTTAATAATTTTAGTTTTTTTTTAGTTATGTTAGATATTTATTTACAAATAAAATTCTCGAATCTACTTTGCAAACCAAAAATTACCCTTTATTTATAGTGTGTAAGTGGACCAATCACGAATTGCCAAGATTTAAGGACAAAACGGACACTTGGCATAACAAGAGGGCTCACCCGATCCGAATCATTCGTGCGTCTTTCATTCCTTCGCGTCTCGTCTGATTAATTTGCTTCACCTGTTTGTTTGTCTGCCAAGCGGTATCGATCCAGCAAAAGCCGTCTACTTTGATTTTCCATGCCAAAGCAAATTTGTCTGGCGTGATTACCGATGGAAATTTAATTAACAAATAATCATCAACTGAATCAAATTCAAATTTGTTTGGAACAAAAATCAACACACAAATAGTAAGAATCTACCGAAAGTAATATATTTCTCTTTTTCTTACGGAGATATAATAAATGAGTGATCCATTTTTTTTTGGTTATTTTCTTTTTCTTAAAAGTAAAAGAGTGCGGCAAAATCTAAATAATTAATTATTATTTTTTTAATCTTGCATCTCTTTTACAATTCGAATTCAGATGACCCCAAAAAAAAAATTGTCTAAGAAGCAGATTTTTTTCCTATTGAGTAGATGAATTGAACATAAACTTCTCAATTAAACGAATTGGTAGGGATTTGATGTCTTATTAAATTACATGTTAATGCAAGCAACTGATCAAAACATTAATGTTACCAAGTTATATTAATAGGATTTTATTATTATAAGATTGTTGTAACATTCCCTCTTTTTGGATTCTTGATGCGTGTTTTTTTTTTAAAAAGTTAATTATAAAGTCATAAATATACATATGACAAGAATCAACAAGTATTTGACTTATTTTTGTTTATATTATGCATTAATTTGTGATAATTCATAAGCTTTTAATTAATAAGCACGAACTGGTTGGGATTTGGTGATGCATTATATTTTGCATTAATGCATGCATGCAGTTGATCAAAACATTAATGCTATCAAGGTAGAGGGTGGTGGTCGACATAAAACCACATTTTATGCGCACAGCCACATTAATTAATTAATTTTTTTTGTCTTAACCACGAGGTATTAAGGGAGAGTAAAGAATAAACTTTATAAAAAGAACTTTCTGGCGTTAATTAATATGTCAATTTTTTAACGTAAAATTTTATTTAATTCCCCAATTTTTTATTGTTTTTTTTTTCCTTTTTCTTGAGAAAACATAACAGAACTTGTGGTATGTGTCATTCTCCATGGCCAACGTTTCTGACTCTTTCACACAACTCTACTTCTTCCCTTTCAATTCACTAAACACATGCACATAACTATCGAGATCCAATTTATATCTAACGACGAGATCTCAACAATTCGTAGAGCCGTAACAACTTTTCACATTTTCACCTCTTAGGATCTGGGTTAATTATTTAATTAGTTTTCAAATCGAGAATATTTAATAGATTTAAAGAAACATACAACGGGGATATTATGGATAATTGACTCAAACCCTGGAGACCATGATAATATTTAGCTTAATAGAACTTATTTAAATCATTGTCTTAATATTTTGAGAAAGTTTTACATAATCTGTATGGCCACGTATATTTGATTCTTACCATATGTACTTGTTAACCAATCAAGTCAGAATTTACATTTGATAGGAAAGAATCTATTATATATATAGAGAGAATAATAATCTCCTATGAGACCGTACTCATCTTACTGTGAGCGACATTGTCACGTAGTCTTGTCTAATAAATCCACGGTCTTAATATTGTTTTCAAACCACATATGAACACACGAGAACTTCCCCACAAGCTCGTAAATAAAGAAAATAAATTAATTCACTATTTTTTAAAAAATTTTTTTAAAGTCCTTTATAAGAGACGCCCTGGCAAACAGAATTGATTAAGCCCAACGGCCAAGACAAGGCAGTAGTGCATGCACACACTGTAAAATTCTCTTGGCCATTATGCCTCTAAACAGCAACATTCTTCAATGGCTTAGCCTTGTGGGGGCGATATGGCTTCAATCCATAAACGGAACCAACTCCAACTTCCCTGCTTACTCCTCTCAACTCAAGCAACTCCTCTCCCTCTCCCAGCTCCAACTCAACAACCTCGCCTTCGCTTCCGACGCCGGAAAACTCTTCGGTTGGATCTCCGGCGTCGCCGCCGTCTACTTGCCCCTCTGGCTTGTCCTCCTCATCGGTTCCACTCTGGGCTTGATCGGCTACGGCTTGCAATACCTCTTCGTAACGCACACCATTTCCCATCTCTCTTATGCCCACATTTTTTTGCTCACTGTTTTAGCCGGCAACAGCATCTGTTGGATCAACACCGTCTGTTACGTAGTCACTATTAAAAATTTCCCATTTGATCGCGAAGTTGCAGTGGGGATCACGTCTAGTTACTTGGGGCTGAGTGCAAAACTTTACACTAGTGCTGTTAATGCGATAGAAACTTCATCACCAAACAAAAGGGCTAAACTGTATCTCCTTTTCAACTCTATATTCCCTTTACTAGCTTGTGTTGTTACATCACCGGTTGTGAGAGAGATTGGTGATCATGTACAAGAATCATTATCATCATCTAGAAGAAGAACGAGAGGTGGGTTTGTTTTCATGTTTGTTGTAACAATAGTCACCGGATGCTACGCCGTTTTGGGAAGCTTGGACTTGTCCAAGTTGAAGACTCTACTGCCACCGGTTAAGAATTTGATTGGTATTGTCATTTGCTTATTAGCACCACTAGTGATTCCATTAGGGGAGAAAATTAGATGTTTTGTTGAGGATAAAAGGTTGATAAATAGAGTTAAAAGGGTGCATAATTCGACCAGTATTGAGGAAGTTTCATCAAGATTGGAGAATGGGGTGGCGACGAAAGAAGAGGTGGATCATCAACTGAGAGATGATGATAGTGATGGGATTTATCATGGGTTGGGTGCTAAGGAAGAAATTGGTGCCATGCTGATGCTACAAAGAGTTGATTTTTGGTTGTATTTTTTTGTTTATTTCTCTGGTGCAACACTTGGCCTCGTGTTCTTGAACAACTTGGGACAAATCGCTGAGTCCCGTGGCTGCTCCGGAACTTCTTCTCTTGTCTCCTTATCCTCTTCATTTGGTTTCTTCGGCCGCCTCATCCCGTCGCTTTTCGGTTACTTTTTCTCAAGGTAAATTAATCAACTTATATCTCTTTTATCTCCCTATTTTTCATAGGCAAAACAGCCGCGACGCCCTGTGATTTGATTAAGTGATTTGAAAAACACTCTATTGTTATAAAAACAAATGGTTATACAGTCTTAAGTTTTAATTTCTTTAAGATTTAAAAAAAAAAATCACACGGACACATGTTAAAATTTGTTCAAAAAAGAGATCCGAATGATCATATGTAGAAACAAGAGGGTATCTATATCCATATCGCTATATAAACCACCACGAAGTGACTAATGAATGTACTTTTCCATTCTTTTCTCATTAGGATTTTCGTTTCGCTTATTTATTTATTTATTTACTTAGTGGTCTAATCAAATGGTTGCATCTACTTCCGAGAGGTGTTTAATGGGAAAAAAAACAAAAATAAAAAAGTATGTTCATGAATATCCATTTGACTTTTGCGCAGGCAAACTTTTAATTTATCTTTTATCTTTTTTTACAGGAGTAAGCACATGATTCCAAGTCCAGCTTCAATAGCAGCATTAATGGCACCAATGGCAGGAGCTTTTATGCTACTTCTCAACGAAACCAACGTAGCTCTGTACACAAGCACTGCCATTATAGGTGTATGCAGCGGAGCAATTACTTCGATATCGGTGGCCACAACAACCGAGCTGTTTGGGACCAAGAATTTCGGCGTGAATCACAACATTGTTGTTGCAAATATTCCAATTGGGTCCTTTCTTTTTGGGTATTTAGCAGCACTTGTTTATCACAAAGAAGGCCGTAATGCACACAATGGCAAATGCATGGGAATGGCTTGCTACAGAAGCACTTTTATTTTATGGGGTTCTTTTTGTCTTTTTGGTACATTTCTAGCTTTGATATTATACGCTCGTACACGAAAATTCTATTCACAAAGACATTAACCCAAAAAAAAAAAATACAAAATGAATAGAGTCTCGTATATAGAGATTACTTTTTATCACGTTTATGGCACAAAATTAAATATGTAAATGTATTATTGTATGAGAATGTACATGTCAGCAGTGATGTGATTAAGAGGGCAGATCAAATACTTGATGTGATTTTGATTATGGAAATGCCGCGTGGCTCGTGGCTCGTGGCTCGTGGCTCTCGTGGCTCGTGGCTTAATAACTAACAACCACAAATTGAGTATCTCTGTGTGGTATATATATGGGATTGCGCGAAGTAAATTTGTACTCTTTGATTCTCGAATATGATAATAAGTGTCTCATTTTAAGTTATATTTAATATAACTTACAATTATATAAATTTCATTCATTAGTTCATCTTGTTTTATTATTTTATTACTCATTTTTTTACTGAAACTTTAGTTATAAATTATAATAAATGTAATTTAAGAAAGTCTAATTTTATATAAATGTTCAAGATCTGAACTCTGTTAAAATTAAAAAAAATATATTGAATCATATAATGTAACAGTATAATAATATAATACTATTAAATCCTATATTTTAATATATATTTCAATATCCTCTCCTAAAATATATATATATTAGTAACACACACACATATGCAAAGTAGACAGTACTCTCGATTCTTGAATACGATGATAATTGTGTGGGGGGTCACCGTCATACTGCGATCTAATTAAAGAGCAGAAGGAGGGCGATATGATTTTGATGTCGAGTTCACACATCTGACATCATTATATGCTCATCATGACGAATGTTTTCCCCAATGGCTATTGTATATGTAGTAGCAAAAATTTATATCACATTTTTAAATTAAATGGGTAAACGAAAACTATAAATTCTAATTTATAATGTGATCAGTTGAATAAAGGACATGCTCTATGTGATTTATTTTTCATTATTTATTTTTTAATTCGACCAATCTTTTCTTATACCATGATAATTTGTGTTAAATAGCAATTAATTATTATTAATATTTTATTTTATTTAAAAAAATTAATATTTTTTTACAAAACAATTGAGGCAACGTTTTGATGATCAATTGACAACATTTTAGTAATTAATTTATCATTCTTATATATGTTAAAAGAAAAAGTACATCTGATACTAAAAATTCAATCTTGATAAATAATTAAACCTTCATCTTTTAAAAAATAGACAATTAAATTTTTTTCTCGATAAATTAATTTTTATCTATTTAAATGAAGATACGAGTGGCTTGGGTCGACTTTTTATACATTACTTTCATCATAGTGATTAAACAACATTAAGTGGCTTGGGTCGACTTTTTATACATTAGCTTTGAGCCTCACGAACCATCGACTTAGGTACAGGCCTTTTTTGTTGATTCCCAATCAAGAACAATCTCTCTTTGTGCGTGAAAGTGTGTACCCCATCATTTTTCTTGACGTAAATGGAAGGATTTAGGCAGTCTAATTATTGGTACACCTAGCTATATGATATAAAACTATGTATGCCGATAGAATAAATGTAACGAATGGGCTGCACTTTAACTATTCAACAAAAAGTATCCACTTATTAAGTTCAGTTTTTAATCATTTTTTTTATTATAAAGAGATTGTCAAATTAATATATATCTTTTACGCTTTTACTGTTTTTATAATAATCAGTAATTTACTGTAATAGTATAATTTTATAATATTATCCTTATTTTTAAATATATTATCAATATTTTATGGGGTTCTTTTTGTCTTTTTGGTACATTTCTAGCTTTGATATTATACGTTCGTACACGAAAATTCTATTCACAAAGACATTAACCCAAAAAAAAAATACAAAATGAATAGAGTCTCGTATATAGAGATTACTTTTTATCACGTTTATGGCACTAAATTAAATATGTAAATGTATTATTGTATGAGAATGTACATGTCAGCAGTGATGTGATTAAGAGGGCAGATCAAATACTTGATGTGATTTTGATTATGGAAGTGCCGCGTGGCTCGTGGTTTGTGGCTCGTGGCTTAATAACTAACAGCCACAAATTGAGTATCTCTGTGTGGTATATTATATAGTAAATGCTAAGTTACAATGATTGTAACATATATTTTTCATATGAACTATATAAATTGTGGGTTTTATAATTTTGTGTGATTCACATGAAGGATGTATGTTACAATTATTGTAACTTACAGGCTCCCATATTATATGGGATCACACGAAGTAAATTTGTACTCTTTGATTCTCGAATTTGATAATAAGTGTCTCCTTTTAAGTTATATTTAATATAACTTAAAATTATGTAAAATTCATTCATTACTCCATCCGATTCTATTATTTTATTACTCTTTTTTTTACTGAAACTCTAGTTACAAATTGTAATAAATGAAATTTAAGAAAGTCTAATTTTATATAAATCTTCAAGATCTGAAATCTGTTAAAATTTAAAAAATTATTAAATTATAACAGTATAATAATATAATACTATTAAATCTTATATTTTAATATATATTTCAATATCCTAGATCATATTAGTGACACGGACCTGTCTATGTTACAGATTCTGTAACAAACATCTCCCGTCATCCCACCATCCGATTTTCTTTTGTTTTGTTTCTCACTCCACATCCAACCACATCCAACGGCTGATGCTGCAGTCTGTAGCTTACAGATTCTGTAACGTAGTTTTGTCCTAGTGACACACACACATGTGCAAAGTAGACAGTACTCTTGATTCCTGAATACGATGATAATTGTGTGGGGGGGGTCACTGTCATACTGCAATCTAATTAAAGACGAGAAGGAGGGCGATATGATTTTGATGTTGAGTTCACACATCTGACATCATGATATGCTCATGATGACCAATGTTGTGTCAAATGGGTATTGTGCATGCAGTAGGAAAAATTTATCACATTTTTTTTTAAGTATGTTAAACACAGGTTGTTAGTTGTTACTAATATTATATCAAATATTACAATTAATATTTATAATTATACTACACAATTGGAACTTTCGTTATACATTGACCCACTAAAGTATTTATCCAAATTCTTTAAAGAGTGTGGCTATATATACTCTGAAAATTACTTTGAACACTCATATTTTTATAAAAAAAAAATTATTACAAAAATACCCACGATATAAATTACTATTAAGGACACTTTATTATGAGCACATATAATATTATTACTTTCGTTTCGACACTCATTTAGGACACTACAATTAATGTTTAATTTTCTTACTATTTTAAATCTTAAGTTTTTTCTTCCAAATATCTTAAATAAATATTTATAAAGGAAACTTAATGTGTGAAGATTTTAACTTTAATGAGGTATGTGTGATCCTTTTAATTTTCTAATTTACAGCAAAAATAATCTACCTCGTTCTTCCCCTTCCAGATGGTTAGGTAAGTGAATTGATTGCCGTATGAATTTTATGGAGTTGAGTATAACGGGATGTTCAAATATTGAAATTCATATTGAAGTATAATGCTATGGCTAGCATGCGTCTTTGTGTTCAAGTATTGAAATTTAGTTTTGAAGTACAATGTTATGGCTACCAGGTCCTAAATTCAACTATTGAAATTCAATTTTGGAATATAATATTATGGCTAGCATGTGTCTCGTTTGTGGGTCCTGAAACTACACAAAATATATTCTTAATTTCTAGCTGAGGAGTGTGTTCTTATGTGCATGTGGCGTATGTATTCTTTTGATGAGCATATGGTGATCATTACTTTAAAATATTTTATAATTTGTTATGATGAACAGGCGTAGTATTTACAATTTATCTTACGATTTACTTTAAAATATCTTATGTGTCGTCTATATTCTGTTACAATTTACTTTAAAATATTTTACAATTTACTATGAAATATTCAGTTGATGAACAGGCGTCTGTATACTGTAATTCGTGGAGGACATGGCTTCAACTCAAATTTCCAATGTTAATTCAGAATGCGTAATGGATTATACTAATGAATTCATCAATCATAAGGTGAGTCTCATTTTACAAGTCATATGTCTAATGTTCATTTGTTAATATTTATTTATTTATTTTATATGTAGATATTTAAAAGTAAGGAAGAGTTAATTCATTGGACTCGTGAAGTTGGGAGGAAAAATGGTTTTGTAATCGTTATCAAGAGATCTAATTCTGGTAATGGTGCTCAAAAACCAAGGATCACATTTTGTTGTGAGAGAAGTGGACAGTATAGAAACACGAGAACAAATGAAGAGAATAAAAAAGAAAAGCAACCAAGGACTACTGGCACTAAGAGATGTGGATGTCCCTTTACATTAAATGGTCATAAGTTGGACACTGATGATGATTGGGTATTAAAAGTAGTATGTGGAGTACATAATCATCCAGCTACTGAGCATCTTGAGGGGCATTCTTATGCAGGAAGATTGTCAAAAGAAGAGACTTTGTTGTTAATTGATATGTCCACGAGTATGGTGCGTCCTTAAGATATTTTATTGACATTGAAAAAGAAAAATCCCAACAATGTCTCAACAATAAAGAATATTTATAATGCACGTGAAAGGTATAAGGTAGCAGAGATGGGTGGGAGATCACAAATAAGTTATTAAGTAAGTTATCTGAACACAAATATATTGAGTGGCATAGAAGCTTTGATAATACTAATATTGTCAAAGACTTATTTTGGGCGCATCCTGTCAGTATAGACTTGTTGCATGCATTTCCATGTGTCTTGCTGATGGATTGCACTTACAAGTGTAATATATATAATCTTCCCCTACTGCAAATTGTGGGAGTGACATCTACTGAGATGACATTTCCTGGTGCTTTAGCTTATCTTGAATCTGAGCGAGAAGACAACTACACATGGGCATTGACTAGATTAAAAAATGTATTGGATGATAGTGCTATGCCTAGAGTCATTCTTAGTGATAGAGACTTAGCTTTAATTAATGCCATTGAAAGAGTATTTCCCAATGCAAAACATTTGTTATGTAGATGGCATATAAAAAAAAATATAATTGCAAAGTCCAAGAAATTGTTTGCAACAAAAGAGATATGGGAGAAGTTTATGATGAGTTGGAATGTATTGGTATTTTCTTCCAGTGAAGGTGAATTTATTACTCGCCTCAATGCTCTGCAGCAAGATTTTATATCCTATCCACAAGCAATCGAGTATGTGACATCTACATGGTTGGATAAATATAAGGAAAATCTTGTTTCAGCATGGACAGACAAGATCATGCATTTCGAAAACTTAACAACAAATAGGTATAATTTTATTTTCATGCACCACTTCATAGTTAGCTTATCAATTTAAAATTAATATATATTAATAAATTTTTAAATTTTATTACTAGGGTGGAAAGTTCACATTCGAGGCTTAAAAAGGATCTTGGCACGAGTCAAGGTAATTTTGAGATATCTTGGACAAAGATCCATTCTTTATTAGAGTTATTACACACGAACATCAATGCTTCATTTGAAAAAAGTTTGACAATAGTACAACATCAATTCAAACCTCCTAAATTTAAAGAGTTTCGAGGCTTTATTTCTATAGCTGCATTGCAAATGGTGTTAATTGAGTCAAAGCATGTTAATTCCATTAGTATTGATGTGTTTGTGTGTGGTTGTACAATTCGTAGTACACATCGTTTACCTTGTGCTCATGAGATTGAGATTGTAGAATATAAAAAGGAAAGTCAACCTATACCTTTAGAATGTATTGATTCACATTGGAAGAAACTTGACTTGATTCGTAATCATAATAAGAGAAAGGCAGAGATGAGTTACCGACCGATATTTGACTTGATTGCCAAACGCTTTAACGAGAATGATGATGATACGAAGTTACATATTCTACAAAAGTTGACATAAATTGCTAATCCTTAGTCTACATCTCTTATAGAACCAGAAGCTTAGAAAAATACACGTGGTTGACCAAATTCAAAAGCTAATGCATCGACCCGTCATGACCCATCTTCTTTTGAGATTGTTTTATCTAGAAAAGAAATTTGTTCGCCTACAATTGTATTTATGAGACCTATAGTGAAAGTTAATGGAAATAAGCAACCAAAGCAAAAGGTATTATTTTAATTGTATTAGAATTATAATATATATTAGCAAAAGGTATTGTTTTAATTGTATTAGAATTATAATATATATTAGCAAAAGGTATTGTTTTAATTGTATTAGAATTATATAGACACACACGCACATACACTTATTTCTTAACTATAGTTTGTATTTTCACATTTTTTTCCTCACATTTGTTGCTAGGTGTATAAAAAAAAATCGCTCAAGTCAAATCCATTTGTTAATGAATGTCCAGTTGCATTACAATCATACATTCATCATATTAAAGATGTCGCACCTGATGGTAATTGTGGGTTTAGAGCGATAGTCGACTTAATGTGTTTTGGTGAGAATGGATGGTTACAAGTGAGGAAAGATATGCTAAATGAGTTGCATTTGAATATGGAGCATTATAGCCATTTATATGGGACATATGAGAGAGTCAATAAATTAATTCATGCAATATCATATTTTGAGAACTGTCCAGGATCTGACAAATGGATGATAATGCCTGACATGGGACATCTTATTGCATCAGCCTACAATGTTGTGGTATTCCACTTATCGATGAAGCATGCCTTACCTTCCTTCCTCTTAGGTCCAACCCAATACCTACAGATTCTCATAAAGAGATTGCTATTGGTTTTGTAAATAACAATCATTTTGTAGAGGTATTTTTTTAATTTTTTTATTTTTATTTTTATGTTGAATTTAATAAACAATTCTACTAATTGAAATTAATCAAACATATGTAGGTGTTCTTGTTACCAGGCCATCCCATCCCCCCTGTAGCAATCAATTGGCAAAGATTTCACAGTTTTTGTGCCAAAGGATGGGAGACGATATATAATCATCGCATACAACATTTCAAGGAAATAATTGGTGGCGACGTAGCTACAAAAGAAGTAATAATAGATGTTGACAGCAATTATCAATAGATAATTCTTTTTGGATGATTAATTCTTTTTTGTATGACTATGATTTGGCCAAAGGATATATTGTTTAATTGATTTATTTGTTTGAGTGTATATAGCATTTTCATGAGTGTGTAGAGTAATTAAGATGATTAATTTAAAAAGGATTAAGTGAGGGCTTTTTTGGCATTTTAAAGAGTGTACAAAGTATAATTTATTTTCTTAAAATTAATGGATGAGTGTACATAGTAATAGAGTGTTCAAAGTAATTTTTAGAGTGCATATAGCCCCACCTTTCTTTAAACCTTCTCTAATATTTGAGGGGTGCCTACTTCACTCACATTTCGTAAGGGGAAGATTGTCTCCACTCAATTGGCTAACAATTGAGAGAGAACTGAAACTAACTTCCATAATGCTCTTATGGAGGCTTGAACCCGTGCACTCACTATTATAAGTGATGAGAACCATTAAGGGAATACCATTAAAACTTCAAGTGATCATTTGCACATTCATGGAGGCCCAATTACAAGAGTAAAAGCCAAAAAGATGCAAGCTGCTTTAAATGGATTAATTGAGAAAATATGGATTGAAAATGCAATTCAAGATGCAAGACATCATGAATTGGGCTTGAAGAGGAGACAAGGCATTGTGGGTATTATTCAAGTTATTGGGCAGCCAAATACACAATTTGTATCAAATGCAGAAAGGTCAAATTCGGAATAAAAACTGTATTGATTGAGCCAGAAGTAATGTACAAGCTATATACCGTTGGAAAGATAATTAAGTTAGCTTTCTAATAAATTTTATAGAGCTGGATTTGGAGTTCTCTAGAAGGAGTTATGACCAATTCATTACAGCTTGTTCAGACTTGGGATTTTCAACGACTCCTTTGTTTTTCAACTTCATTTGTTTGTCAATGTGTAAGGTAAGTTTACCATCAATGATGGTGGGCTAACATTAAGTTTGTCAATGATAGCATTAATTATAGTGGGTTGGTGAAGACTTTTGACAAACCTACTTGGAGGGTTGTTCCAATGTTTCCATTTGTATTTTTAGGATCTTAGGTTTCTTTTTTATTTAAATTCAAACCTTGTATGTAAGATGATAAAAATTAATGTTATTTGAATTTGAAAGATTATTCTTTCTTTGGTTATTTTGAGAAGCTAAATTTGCATTCTTTAAATTTAGACTTATCACTTACCTTCTCATCTATTTTTTGAGTGTGGCGTCAATATCATTCTCTATACCTTTTGTTCATGTTTTCTTAAGCATTGGGTCAAGGTTTTGTTCATCATAAATCTGTTTAGAACTTTCTTGGGAAGTTGAAGCTACAAATTAAGTGTGGGTTTCAAAGTTTCATTGTGGGATTCACATCAATAAGTGCAAGGCTTCTCCCATTGGACCAAAAGCCAATTGATTATCACATTTTTAAATTAAATGAGTAAACGAAAACTGTAAATTCTAATTTGTACAATTTTTGAGTATATAATGTGATTAATTGAATAAGTCACATGCTCTATATGCTTTATTTTTCATTATTTATATCTTTATTCAACTAATCTTTTCTTATACCATGACAATTTGTGTAAAATAGTAATTAATTGCTATCAATATTTTATTTAATTTAAAAAATTAAAATTTTTTTACAAAACAATTGAGACACGTTTTGATGATCAATTGACAACATTTTGGTAATCAATTTATCATTCTTGTATATTTTGAAGGAGAAAGTACATCTCATCCTAGGGATGGAAAAAATCCCCACGGGTACGAGTACACTC
This sequence comes from Citrus mangshanensis, assembly GCA_030449895.1. Classification (NCBI taxonomy): domain Eukaryota; kingdom Viridiplantae; phylum Streptophyta; class Magnoliopsida; order Sapindales; family Rutaceae; genus Citrus; species Citrus mangshanensis. The sequence goes on from JASUUJ010000070.1 coordinate 532,517, forward strand.
AGGAATTTTTCCCATTCGGGGAGGATATAGAGATAATCTCATACTCAATTTCTTATTCGGGGAAGGGACAGGGAAATTTTTTTACCCAATTTCTTATTTGGGGAGGGGACGGGGATGAGGTGGAATCTCCATCCCCTACCCATTTCCCCATTTTAATTTTATTTTTATTTTTATTTTTTAAAATTACTAGTAAAAATAATAAATTTTGAATTATAAAATTATAAATGTTGGTAAAAATAACAAATATCAAAATATTTATATTATTAAAATTTTAAGCCTAATTAACTAATTAAAGTCCTAAATTTTTATTTAGGACATTAAAAAGACCTGGTAGATTCTATTATCCCAAAAATTTATTTTAATTTTAATATTCATTAAATATTTTAAACTTAAATCTATTTTTTATTTATTTTTAGATGTTATAATTACCTATAAGAAATCACAATTTTAATATCTAATATAATCTAATCTAATATTTACTCTTTATTTGCTTCAACTTAACTATTTCATTTATAAAGTGTCACAAAAAAGTTAATTTTGAATCTAAATTCGATTTTATTTGTAACAATTTTATATTAGACTATTAATTTGTTCATGATAGTTTGTAAAAGAAGTTTGTATCATTTGCATGTTGCGTTACTTACTAATTTAATGTATGTGACTTTTGTAATGGATATTAATGTAAAATATATTTCGAACTTTACTTTTATTTGAGTTTTTTATTTTAATATGATTAACTTAAAATCGAAAATAAAAAAAATATATTAGTTATTCGGAGATCGGCCTCATTTATTCTATGAAAATTCTTTGACGGGGATGGGAAGGAGGCACAAAATATGTAGACTCCTCCTCTCCCATCCCTATCTCATCCTAAAAATTCAATCTTGATAAATAATTAACCCTTTATCTTTTAAAAAAATGGACAATCAAAGTGTTTCTCGGTAAATTAATTTTTATTTAAAGATTCGAGCATTACTTTCCTCATAATGATTAAACCAAATTAAGTGGCTTGGGTCGACTTTTTATACGTTAGCTTTGAGCCTCACGAACCATCGGCTTAGGTACAGGCTTTTTTTTGGTTGATTCCCAGTCAAGAACAATCTTATATGCTCTGTTTGTGTGAAAGTGTGTACCATGTCATTTTTATTGATGTAAATGGAAGGATTTAGGCAGTCTAATTATTGGTACACCTAGCTATATGATATAAAACTATGTATGCCGATAGAATAAATGTAACGAATAGACTGCACTTTAACTATTCAATAAAAAGTATCCACTTATTAAGTTCAGTTTTTAATTATTTTTTTTAATTATAAAGAGATTGTCAAATTATATATATCTTTTATGTTTTTACTGTTTTCATAATAATTAATAACTTTATGTGATAATATAATTTTACAGTATTATTCTTATTTTTAAATATACTTTTATTCATATTTATTATAAATTAAATAAATCATATAAATAGAAATTAAAATAAAAAAATTAAATGCTAAAAATAATCAATATATATGTTATAGTGTGAATAAAAAATTAACAACAAGATATTTTCTTATATTTTTATTATTTTTTAACTATTTTTTATAATAATAAATATTTTATATTTTTTAAATAAATTATTAAGTAAATGACTCATTTACTCTTCTTTTTCTTAAAAATTTTGATGTTAAAAAAATATTTGAATATTATATAAATAGTGTGAGAATAAATAATATATATTAATTTCAGTAAATGATGAAGTAACAATCTCTCTTTACTACTATATATTAATAAGACGTAGTAGTGATCCTTGCTGTGTATTGAATTTGATTAACATTTTAGAATAAAATCGTGGTCTTCATTATGACAAGCACTCATTACATTTGTGTTTAAAGAGTAATGAATCCAAGGAGGCAAAAATATCGCCATAGGGTAACACTTCGCTATCATGAAATAAAATATATCAATATCATAATGTCAAATCAATCTATTGGCAACTAAGTGTGCGAAATCCTTCCTTTGGTGTGATATGCAGATAAAATATTTTAACTCTTTTTTTCTTTTTTGGTTCTTCCGTGATGTTGAAGTTTGTACATAAATTAAAATTATTTAATTTACGTGTTAAAATTTGTGTTTCTCTTTAATAACGTGTTTGACCAAATACGAGATTAAAAATTTTCAAAAACTCACAATTCTACATTATAGGAAAGTGTTAATATATATCCTCACTTTTTTTTTTTTTTTTTTTATAGGAAAGTTCAGGAAATTCTCTGTGGTAAGGTGTGGGTGCGATGGTTATAACATCGAAATAAATAAATTAATTTTCTTATGAAATCAATGATGTAAGGGTGATGATTAATGGATTTGATCATGCTCATGAGCAAAACTGGTCTTTACCCTAAAGCACAACTAAGATGTAGAAAATTAATTGGAGAAATTAATTGGGCAAAACGGAATATAATAATTCATTATTAAGATAGATGATTCAAAATTCTGTCATTTATTCATTCTAATTATACAAATGATTAGTTAACTTAAAATATGTATATACATATTACAATTAAAATTTAATTAAATTGAAATACACTTGCTGAGAATCATTAATGGTCGGCTTGATCACGTCAAATTTGGATCTAATACTATGTTGAGCTGTGCTCAATTTATTATAATTTTTTGTCACACGTACATATATAGCAATATATGATTAAAATTAATTAATTTTAAAATTTTCTTCAAAAACAATCAATTGTATCTTTTTAAAAAGTTAAAAAAAAGATCCGCTCAATATTGGATCCAAATCTAATCACAAAACCATATCTCAATTATTTCAATTCAAAGTATTAGATTATTTAACATTTGCCATATATGGTCACTCCAGCCTTATTAATGCTCTCTTCATGTATTTGAAAATTTTGAGAAAATTTGATCCTAATTAATTCTCTCTTTTTTTTAAAAAAATTGAATTATTAACGTTTTAATGGAAACTTCGTGCAAATTAACAATTATTGAAGCACAGTCCAAATGTTTGAGTTCATTGTAAGTCAAATTAGACTCACTTTTTGTCACTTACGTGTAAAATCTATTTCAGTGATATAGTTAAGGAGATGGTTATCAAAACCATGACCTAAACTTCATGGGAGCAAACAAATATCAATCCAGTCATTCGGTTAACCCCTCATGAGTAGCTAACTTTTATTTTTGTGAACATTTCTGCTTTATATTTTTTCTATAAGATAGATGGATGGTGAGCAAAGTCCAAGTGAATATTTAACCATACATTTTTTAAAATAAAAAATATTATTTGAACATCAGTAAAATAATAAAATAACAGAAACGACAACACTGTAGTATCATTTTGTATTGTATAATATTACTGTTACATGAAAAATATTTTTATTTTTATTTTTATGTTACCTTATTACAGTGATCTTCCTAAATTTAAATTTTATTAATTAATAAAATAAAACTACTTGAAAATCTCTTAAAAAAACTTGCTTTTGAGCACATTTCTCTTTTACATTTTCATGAGGAAAAAAAAGTTCAACAATTTCTATCCGACCGCATCCCATGACATGTAAGAATTTGAACAAAAAATGTGGTTTAAATAAATTATGTGACACGGCACTATGATTATTTTCTAACCTTCCATTCTAGCTACATCGATTTTGTGGGACTTTTCTTGAGCCCACACAACAAATGAACGGCGGAGAATTGTTAATGATACTACTATCGTTAAACCTCAATATTTATTGGAGGCTTTGCCGTAAAATTATGAATTTTTTAGTGTCTTATGTAGCTATATCTACCTCTTTATAAACTTTTCAAGATTCTCCCTTAATCAGATTTCAGATTGTGTATTAAATAAAAATTCAAGTCTTACTTAGTAGTTAATTAAAAAAAAATTAAATCTTACTTATATACTATCATTTAAACATGCATAATAAAAAATTATTAAAAATTTAACAGAGCACAAATTCCGAGAGAATTGTATGCTCTTATAAACGACAATTGTTTGTTGATTTATTATTAATTGATCATAAAAGAAAAGAAAGACGTGAAGGAGTACGATGATGCCACATAGACATACTACCGAATTAATAATAGTTAATTAACAAAATTATTACCTTAAATGGAATTTATTTTAGCAGCTTAATTAATGCCTTGTTGGGAAGGATAGATGAAAAATTAAATTCGGTCAACACATTCAAAAATTGCATGAGCGATTCTCTACCACATAGAAAAAAAAAATAGTAGCTTACAATTAATTAATTGTACCTTTAATCTGGACATTGAACCTTTCAAGAGGGTATATTGATTTTTGATGGGTCCATTAAATGAATGAGTTTCATGTTGTATCACTATCTGTGATTGCTAGCTATCTAGGTGAAGGTTACCAAATTAATTTTTGATCGTCTTCCATACGTAGCAAATAGATTTTGATGGCTAATTAATTGTGGGTCCCCTAAATGGGGTTGAAGTTGGGAAATAAGAATGCGTTTGAGATTGAGGTTGGACAGCTGTACAATATTTAAATATTTAGTAAATACTAACTGTTGTATCTTGTAAACTATGCTGATATGATTTTTTATTTGTATAATGAAAAATCTATTATAACTTTAATAATTTTATCAAAATTATTATTTAAAATTTATATTTATTACATATTATTAATTTTTATTTGATAGTTACAGTTTTTTTTTTCACAACAAATATAACTTAAAAGTTACACCACTTTAATCTCAAACGAAACCTAAATTAAGGTAATCTATGAATACATTTACTGTATATAATAACAACTTTGTTTAACATTAACTATACGATATATAATTTTTTAAGACTTTAATAAAATCTAAGATCTTAAATTAGATAAGTACTCCATATGTATATATATATATATATATATGAGTCTTGCTTCCACAACAGTGATCAAGGCATTCTCAAATGTTTGCCATCTTGTGTCCAGGATGGCAACAAAACACGTGACATCTTTTCTAGCCAGAAATAATGGTTGTAATCCTATCCCATGACTTATGTCGAATGGTTTGACTTCAATTGGCCTTGTGTGCTTGTGGTTGTAGAAGCCTTCTCCACTTGTTGAACTGGTCTGATTTATAGCCGTAGACTCTTCTGTTTCCCTTGGATTCCTCTATCAACAGTGCTCCCCAATAATGGTCACTAGCATCTGTCTGTAAGATGAGCTGTCCATTGTTAGGTATCTTCAATGGCGGAAGTGACTGACACTTTTATTTTAGTTCCATCACTGCTTTTGTCGCTTCTTATATATATATATATACACACACACATACATACATGGGCTACTTCTATCTTATCAGAGCGCTCACTAATACCTTCTATCTTATGGCCTGCGCTTGGCAATAGGCCAATTCAAGCTTGAGCTTGGTCAAGATCTAGCCTAACACCGTGACTAAAATGAAGCACCTTGTTCTTTAAAAAGCTCGACCCTTCAAACTAAGGGTCATGTTTGGGAGCTGATGATAATTTTTTTTTTTACATTTTTTTTATTTTTAGATTCTTTTTTAGAATAAGACTCTAATGCTTCATTTTTCTTATTAATAATATTGTATTATTATTGTTCCATTTTTACAATAAATTTGGTTGCAAAGAATTTAATAAATTATTTTTTATTTAGCTTTGACAACAATACTATATGCAACAATATAATCAAATTAACAAGTAAAATAAATTAAATATAAAATACTAAATTAATACATAATAGAGGTAACTGGTAGTAGATTTTGAGTTGTGATCACACGTGTCGTGAAAGTATTTTAAGTGTTTCATTCTTCTAATTTTAAAAGTTAATTTAAATGTAATCAGAGTGTAATCTATTGACCGGAATGTAATTAAACTTGATCCTTAAGCCTTGACTCAACTCTTGACCCCTTAAATTCAGGCCGAAAAACCTAAAAATTAAAGTCGGATTAATTGAGCTAAGGACTGGGGTCAATTCTTTTTGCCAACCTACCATAACCTATAAATAAACATTTCAAAATTGATTTTCATCAGGACAGTGAAGTAGCGTGGGCAAATTTTATTTACCAAAAAGAATTTCAGCTTTTTACTTGAGCATTTTCATTTAATTTTTGTGTCTAATGCACTCATTTGACGCAATTTTATTGATGAAAAATGAAATCTTTGTCCTAACGGTTTGTAATTTATTCAAAGTCTATGGGGCACAAGTAAAAAATTTTACCATAAGGCAAATAAAAAATTCACTTGAAATTATAAAAAACAATGTTGTTAAAAAAATTATACTCGGTGTAGAAACCATAATACAATTACACCATCAAACTACTAATGAAGAATAGTTACACCTTGTGTATGTAAATGCAACAACAATTAATAAGATTAAAAAATAAGAACACAATCACACATGCTCGATTTGCACATTTCAATATAATTAAATCTCTCCCTAACTGGAACTCACTTATGAAGGATAATCATAATAAATTTTTAATCATAAATATCAGTAGAATTCTAATTATAAAATATCAACGTATAAAAATTAAAAGGAAAAAAAAAAACTCCCTTTCGAACGTTTTCTCAGCCTCCAGATTCTGTTAGATTTTCTGCCCTTAATTAATTAGAACTTAAGAAATAATAATAACTGTACAAATGCCATCAAGCTTATTAAGATTACAACAACATTCTTAACTAACCATCAATCATCAGCTAAACCCATATTGCATGAATCACACGAAGCACAGGTAGCAAAAATGGCACTGTTGTGGCAACTCCAAGTCGAATTAGCAGATGTGCCGTGTTGTCAATTATCAATGACTAAATGAAAGAAGAAGTTAGCTCACCAAATTTTGCCCCAGTCTGCGAGCAACAAGTGAGGGAGCAACTTATTACACCAAATAGGGGTTTTGCCTAATTCAACAATAGTCAGAACATAGAGCTGCAAACTGCTATTCAATTCATTTTTTGCATTTGTGTTGGTCAAAGAAGAAAAATCAGAGGTAATCAAACAAAAGAAAAGCCAATTGAGGGAGCAACTTACCAGTTTTTCATTGAGTTATACACTTATGGCTGATTCAACAATGGTTTTACTTTCAAACCTTTTTTCCTTCCACAACTGCCAAGCGTTTTGGACTTCATCCAGCTGCTCATTTGGAATGCTTGTGAACTTCTCCAAATTCTCAATCCATTCCGTCCATGGAGATTTTGTTGCATCCAAGAATTTTGAAACTTCAGGAAGCATCACAGATGTGTAGAACTCATCAACCATCTTCAGGATTTCCTCTGATTCAACCATTGTCTGCATTTCCGGTCTGGTCACACCAGGCCTTGTTCTCACAGAAAAACTGTTTGCCCTCAAAAACAAAACTTCAGATGGAGCCAAGGGTAGGACAATGCGAGAGTGCTTTGCCAGAGATAATGTCAGAATATCTCGTGGGAGTAACTTGCGCTTCACTGCCACAGCAGTCCCAACCATTTTGCGGATCTGGTGAGCACATATACATCAGCATTAAGGTCAGAGATTAATGGTCAAACGAATAGTTAAAAGTACAGACTATGAAATCATATTTACTAAAGCAATTCTTGAATAAGCTTGCCTGATGCAACATGAAGGATTCTCCCGATATGGAAATTTCAACATAACCAAATGCAAGTGATTTCTCCAGCTTCCCACAAGAACAGCTAAAAATCTTTCGGAAGTGGGATGCACCAAGTTTATCTGCCTCATCAGTTTCATACAACCATCTTGCACGAATGACTGAACTCGAGTTTTGATCTTTCAAACCATTAGCATGCTGATTACAGCAGTCTTCTAGGTGCACTCCAGACACCATAGAATTTTGATTTGCTTTCTCATCATCTGATGAAATTTCTCCTCCAATCCCTAAATCTTCTTCTCCATCACTTTCTTCAACCTTAGAGAACCCATCTTCTTCTCCCTCACTTTCTTCAACCCTAGAGAACACTGCATCCTTCGATGCTTTTGCACTTTTTGACACACGTCCGGTCTTATGGGGTTTTCTCCTGTACTTGGATCGTTCTGTATAATTATGGAAAGGGTGTTCTCCCTATTCAAAGGGTTAACCCCAAACAAAAAAAAAGAAAAAAGAACAAGCCATCTTCAGCTGCATGAAACCGATTGTAAAGTTACCACTCAACCCAAAAGCTTTAACAGTGAACCAACTAAAAACATAGCTTTTCATAATTAAAATTTCTATGCTAGGAAGAATTGAATATAAGACAACTTTGCTAACTTAGCTTTAATACCATGTAGAACAAGCTTAGAGTTGAAATGCTTATGCTTCTAAACACAAAAGCAACAAAGAACATGCATAAGTTAGAGAAAGCCAGCATCCTAACAGGGCTTTTAAAGATGGAAATGTGAGAAATCTACTGAATCAACAACAAATACCACACTTATGTTTGGAGCACAAAAGTTATTGTTTGTCTCAAAAGCTGTGAATAACCAAATGTCCTAATCACATCAGAAAATCTGAACCTGAAATACCCGCTACAACCACCATTGAAATTCTGTCAACGATATAAAGAAAGATTCCAAAGCGAATTTTGATTCGACGTAATTGGATAATGCTAGGCCTACTGGGATCTTATACGAATCAGTTATGGTAGTCTAAAGTGACTGGCCAAAAAGGTCTTGACTGTTTAGTTCCATGAGCCATTGTTGTCTCTGGTTAACATTTTCCAGAAATCTGTTTCCGCTGTATTAAAACTATATGTAGGCATGAAAGTTATTCTTTGAGCCATGAATGAAACAATTAAAAAAAAGTTCAGCTTTCTAAACTATGTGACTGTAAGATGCAAATCATGCAACGTGTGATGCCAAAGGGTAAATTAAGACTCTATTTGCGGTTGTGGTTTGGCAGCAAAGCTGCTTTTGATGCAAAGCAGATGTTACCCCACACTCCCACAGCTGTTGATGAAACACCTAAATTAGCCTTAATAATTTATAAAAATAATTACTTTTTATTTATTTTGTTATTATTTCTACTTATTATAGAAATAAATTATTAAACACTAAACCCAAAAGCAACAGCTATCACTAGCGTCCACCACAGACCATTGCCACCCACTGGTTGTACATATCCCTTGAAGTTACTGTTGGTACCGTTGAAATCATCATCTCATTTACAAAACGGTATAAACATCATAAGCGATTGATAATCATTCACTGGCAAATGGCGATATAAGCGTTGGTCACCATATAAAGCCACCTTTAACCACAACAATATGTACTACACTGCCCCTACAGATTTAAAAAGTAGATGCTGCTTAGTAGAAGGTGTTGCTTTCTCGCTCGCTGTCATCAAACTGCAGCATGATTGGTTGTTTGACTTTGTATCCCCATTTCTCAGCAAACGAGTCCTCAAAGATTGATAATATTCATATCATTGTGCTAAGCGAGAGATAAGGTTCCAACAGTACCAACAATGACTTCAGCAAACATATGTAACCAACAGCAAGTGGCGAAAATAGCATCCCACTATGGTCTGTGTTAAAATTTTATTTTTTAGTAATTAATTTAAATTAATTATCTATTTTATAAAAATCAAAATATTAATGCTGAATATTAAAATTAAAGAAGAATATTGTGCATTGTACAAATTATGATATTTAATAAATAATATGAATATTGTGCATAACATAAATTTTTTGATATATAATAAATATAATAATATAAATTGTTTTTGAAGTTGCAAAATTTACCAACTTCAAAAGCTGTGTTTACCAAACACCTATCGACACAACTTGTGCTTTCTTTTCATAGCACCATGAACCTGAATGGCACCTAAGTGACTAAGTGTGATGCCTAAATCATCATCCTTTATATACAACTTATTTCACAACATCCTCTATACCTTAATTAGTAGCCACATTCAGTCCTGAATTCTTTTCAAATCTTCCATTCTACACAAAAATTCCTACTCATAAATCTCTAACCAATCACAGAAAAAGAAAAAATTGTAATTTTGTCCCACATCAATATGCTCCTATAGCATAGGCTGAGATTCATGATGCCATTTCAAATCTTCAAGAAAGCAACTTAGTCAAGTAGCAGCCAGAAATAATTTAAAAAATTAGAGACGATGAGCAGAAAAAATGAGTAGAAGACTATAATGCCACACCTCGAATTCATTTAATATAGCATTAAAGTCTGATATATGACTATCGATTTCAGCTGCTGTAAGCTGACTATTGATTCCAATGACCTCAGCAGGAAGAAGGTATGAATATTTCCGGAGATTACACTCCCTTCTAGGATCAAAGCTCCTAAACGGAGATACCACAAAATTGAATATTAGTAACAACAGCTTAGACCAGTGAAATTAGTATTCATAAAAAATTCAGCAGACTTATCAGAAGTCTTTGTTCAGAGAAAAAATGCATAGATGGGTTAAGATCTAAGACCAATCAAAACAACATCGTCCTTTGTCTAACAAACTATTAAAACGTTTTGGATCATTGGAGTTTTCTTTATGGTCTTTTGTTGCATGGGAAAAACTTTTTGTAAGCTTAGAATCATGAAAAAGGAAAATTGTCAATCTGGAACTTATAAAAGGTCGATAATGAAGATAACTAATAACTGAGAAAAAAAAACTAAACAAGGGAATAAGGAAGTTTCATGCACATAATTATAACTAAATAATCAGAGAAGAAGAAGAAAAGAATTCATTCAGTTTGGAAATCATAAGTAAAACAACAAACTCAAGGTCTCACCTCTGTGAAGGTAAAATGCTGAAAACTTTGATATTTCTTGGAAGATGAGCATTAACGCGTTTAGCGAGATCAATGCCATAGGGGTCATCCTTCCATGCATCTGGAGGAATTTCCATTTTGAGGCATATCATGGTTGCCAAGGAGTGAACCTATATTATTTTGCACAATGATTTGAAACCAAGAACAATAAGAAAATGGTACATTCCAAGGCACATGCAATAAGGGAACATTCCAAATCCAAATGTAACTCACTCCTTTATCTGTTCGGCTACTTCTAGCCCACGCAATTTTCTGCAAATTTCCGTAGTTACTCTCACGGATCCCACCAGCCTTAAAAAGTGCAGTTTCCAATTCCCCTTCAATAGCTACATTCCAAAAATGCAATGCTTTAACAAGATCCATTGATTCTAGTGGACCCAAACACATGACATGATCAATGCCTTTAAAAGAAGTTTACTTTCTACCATAACAGTTCACTTAAGAAAACCAGTCTTCAAAATTCAAAATAACTAATTGTATCATCTCATCATTAGAAAATGCAAGAAACCAAAGGGATTATAAGATCTGGATCATTGTTTTTGTCTTTTCTCGCATAAGGACATAGTTTACCCATTTGTTCAAAAAGCTCCCTGCCCCTACTGCAATGACTGAAATCAAAATTCAATATAACAGGAATAATTTGGTCATTTCAGCAATGCTGAGAGACTTTTTGGGTAAAAATTGACATGTATGCCCTTTATCTTGTAAAACACGAGGAATTTTAAAAAACAAAAAGATACACAAATTTAATTCAGAAATTTACCAATTAAGTGTCTTATATAGAATCATTGTCAAAATTAGCTATATAACAAAATTTCTTCCTATAATAGTAACATACAGTCAACTTGAACTAAATTATCCTTAAAACAAACCAACCAAACCCAACCACCTTGCAACTTGCGGTCGATGGAGACCATTGCCCGCATGAAGTGAGGAACTCTTGCGGACAATGGAAACCATTGCCCGCGTGATATGCGGGTGATGGCTACTATCGCCCGGAGATCATCACCCGCCAAAGTTGAACAACTCTTGCCCAGCTCTTGCAGGCGTCGCCCCACACCTTGGGTGATGGCAACCATCGCCTGTGTCAAAAAGATTTGGTTGGATTGTTTTAAGGGTATTTTGGTACAGATTGGCTGTATGTGACTACTATCGTAGAAATTATGTTATATGGCTAGTTTTGATAATGTATTCATGAAAATGACTAGAGAAGTAAAATTTTCAATTTAATTAATGCTCGAACATTTTCAAAATCAAATAAAGATTTAAATATTGAAGAAGCTTACTCGATAACGAATGCTCATCTCGCTGCATTTGCAGACCTGAAATGCAACAATAATAATAATAATAATAACAACGATAAAAAGAGACCACTTTTATTCAAAATCCAAAATTAAAATAGAAAAGATGAAATTTATTGACCTCTGTAATCGGTGCCAACGTAACCAACGCGCAAGGCGACTTTCTTTTTGCGGACAGGTTCCCATTTGTCGTCGGAGGAGTTGGGAGTGGGAGGAGTCAAAGTATGAGAAACGGACGGTGAAGATTTAGATGAAGATGAAGCAGGACAGCGGTAGCAAGATAAAGGTAGGAGATTGACGGCTGAGATTTTATTTGAGAATCCGACGGTGGAAAGTGTCGAAGTTATGCTTCTGGCAGACCACGGAGAGTGCAGGAGTCGAAGTGGGTAGATGGCCATGGAGTTCTAGAACGAGGGCAATTTTGTTAATTTGATTGGACATCTTACATATGTATTACGTCTGGATGTTTCGAGTGCCGAGTAAAAAGCTCAACGCAACCCGATTCCATCGTCGTGAAAGTGGGCTGTGAAGTTTAAATTTTAACCGATTTGATGCCCATTAAAATTTATCATTATGGTAAAAAAGTGATAAATTTTAATAGTTGATGTATCATCATTCATTTGTATGCCCATCACTATTCGATTTCATTTTCATTGAATCAATTGTATAATTTTCTAAAATATATTAATTGATTTTCTGAAAAAGGAATTTTAGCAATGCTGATGGACGATAAATTTTTCACAACAAAAATATACCAAGTTTTGTATAATTAACTATCATAATTCCAACCTTTTTTTTTTTCTCTTTCTCTACTTTTCAATTTTATGCTGTCAAAAGAGAGCTGTCTATTGTTTTTTGCCTAGTGGTACTTTCTTATATTCTTTTCCTTTTTATTTTGTACCTTATTCTGTCCTTTGACTATGTGAAGTAGGTATTTTCATAGAGTTAGATCCATGTAGACAACAATTTGTGGTGGCTGTGGTTTTTTATTGTTGTTCTTTGACATTAAGTTTTTTTTTTTGTTTAAAGATTAGAGCTTCCAAGCTTCAAAATGTGGAAAGATAAAACATGTAGATTGGTCACCAATAGAGATCTACTACCTCTATTAGTCGGTAGAGCTAACGCTAGAGGCAAAGTCTCTTAAAAGGGCTAAGAAATATTGTTAGTGCAAGTTACTTTAATTTAAGAGTATTATTATAGCTATGAACTATTGTACAAATTTATTTAGTATAAACTGATGTGACATGATATAATTGGTTGAATTAAATATCTTTTGTCCCACATGATTTATTTTTATTATTTTATATTTTCATTCAATTAATGAATTAATGTCAAATTAATTTGTACAAAATAAGTTTGTACAAGAGTTTGTGGATATATCATAACTCCTAATTTAATATGTTGTGTGCATGTTTAATGGAGATATTTGTTTTTTTATATTTAATTGCTCAGTTGTTAGTATTTTAACCATTTGTGTATTGCTAATTGCTCAATCTCGAGCAGGAAAATTGTTAGCAGTGCTTTATTGAAGTAGTTGAGATCTAGGAAGGCATGGATACAGAGGAGTTAATTCGCAAATGCAAAGCTATTTCAATCAAAGGAAAGCAGCCGAATAAGATATCATTCATGGGTAGAAAGAGTGCTAGGGGGGAACAAATAGCAGCATGCTGCCTGGTGGGCAAGATTATGCACTAAAGAGGAGTGAATCTCGAAGGTCTCAGATATGCTATGTTACAGATATGGAGAACAAATAAAGAAGTGAGAATCGAGAGTTTGGGCAGTAACATATTTATGTTTAAGTTTGCGGTGGAGGCTGATAAAAAGAGAGTCATGGGAGGAGGGCCCTGGCATTTTGATGGGGCGTTAATGGTGTTAACGGAACCAAAAGGTATTGGAGACATAGCAAACCAGTCATTCACTCACACACCTTTTTGGGTTCATCTTCGTAATATGCCGATTACATGGATGCACAGAGATATGGTCCAAGAGTTGGGAGAGTACATTGGTTCAGTGGAGGATGTGGACACAGATGAAGAAGGGAACTGTATTGGGGAGATTGTAAGACTCCGAATCTCGGTGGATATTACTAAACCCCTTCAAAAACTCCTGGAAGTGGAAACAGAAGATGAAGGCAGCATCCCAATCCCAATTCTATATGAAAGACTACCTGATTTCTGCTTTTGTTGTGGGCTTATAGGGCATCACTATAAGGAGTGCATAGAGTATAAAGGGCAACCCAAGGAAGACCTCCCTTACGGCTACTGGATGAAAGCTACAACACGAGCTGGAAAGCAAAAGCAGAACCGCCGAGATAAATGGCATCGAGAACAGAATCAATTCAAGAAAGGAGATGGTGCTTCGGATACCCAAAGTCAACAGAAAATGCAAAGCAGTCAAAGGGACCCGGAAACTGAATATGGATCTGAATCTAATCCTCTCAAATCAGGTGAACCTTTAGACCCAATGGTCCATAGACAGAAAGGCAAAATAGATGGAGAACATTTAATGCAAGAAGTTGGAAATTCGAGGAGACAGCTCAAGCTACTAGCTGTAGAAGTTACAGAAGCTGACACAGCAGAGCAAAGCGGGAACTTAATCACCAAAGAAGGAAAAGAAAAAGAGCGGGAAAAAGAAGCCGAAATCTCATCTAAAGAAAACAACCCAAGCCAAGTAAGTGCGGAAAAGGAAGTGGAAAATGGGCCAAAAGTGAGCCAAAGTAAGCCCAAACGCAGGAAGTGGAAACTACAGGCTAGGGAAATAAGCAGTAGCAGTAAGGCAAAAAAGGGATTGGGAGCTACTAAACGAAAGGGAGAAACAATTTCGTGGAGAAGCCCAGATCGGAAGAAAAAAAGAATAAATAGCCCAATAGCAGCAACAACCATACACTTGCACTGCAGCTCCCCCTCGGCAAAGATCAAATTGAGCTGGGAAAATACAAACCCAGACAAGCAAGATGTTTCAGCTTTAACAAAGGATTTATTGGTGGAGGCTGGTGACTAGTCCCGCTGAGAACCATGAGGATCCTCAGCTGGAATGTCCGGGGAATAGGGAATGACCGGACATTCTTAGCACTCAAAACCATTCTCCAAATGCACAAACCTCAAGTTGTTTTTTTGTGTGAAACCAAATTGATGTCTGTGCGAATGAGGAAAGTTGGCAAATTACTGAAGTTTGATGGATGTTTTGCAGTTAGCAGTAAAGGGAGAAGCAGAGGAATAGCCATGATGTGGAGCTCAGAAATCTCAGTCAACATTACCTCTTTCAGCAGCCACCATATAGATGCTGAAGTGCAAACCGAACGAAGGAAATGGGTGAGGTGTACCGGAATTTATGGACATCCGGAGGCAGATAAAAAAAGGCATACTTGGACTTTGCCCAGGAGGCTTGCAGGCTTATCTTCCACTACTTGGCTTTGCTTTGGTGACTTTAATGAAATCCTTCACTTGCATGAAAAGAATGGAGGTAATGACAGAAATTCAAATGCTGTCAGTGAGTTTTGAAACGCTATCCAGGACAACAAACTAATTGATATGGGGAGTAATGGCTGTTTTTACACTTGGTCCAACAGGAGATTCGGATCAAGTTTCATTGAGGAGAAATTAGACAGATTCTTTTGCAGTAAAGACTGGACAGATCACTTCCATGATGCAAAGGCAACAAACCTTGTAAGCTGGAGTTCCGACCATAATCTCATCTTAATGGAAGTTCGAGAAAGAAGTAATAAGGTGAGCTATAAAAGAAAAAATTTCTCAAGAGCCTATTACGAAGATATGTGGAGTTCTTACGAAGCCTGCAAGGAAATTGTCAAAGCGGAATG
The DNA here is from genome assembly GCA_030449895.1 of Citrus mangshanensis. Classification (NCBI taxonomy): domain Eukaryota; kingdom Viridiplantae; phylum Streptophyta; class Magnoliopsida; order Sapindales; family Rutaceae; genus Citrus; species Citrus mangshanensis. The sequence continues at coordinate 548,372 of JASUUJ010000070.1, forward strand.
GTCTTGCAACGGCAACTGGTTGGGGGATTCGGTGGTGCAAACGTTTGCAAAAACTGCAAGAGACTCTTTAGCTCAGCTAAAAAATTGGAGCAGAGAAGAATTCGGTGGCAGGGAAAAGAGACTTCAAAGGCTGATTGATAAGCTTGGAAAGCTAACGGAGGATCAGAAGCAAGAAGATAGCGGGGAGGAAATCAAAATGACTGAAAGGCAAATTCACATATTTTTGGCTGAGAAAGAAATGTATTGGAAGCACCGTTCGAGAGCAGATTGGCTTAAACAAAGAGATAAAAATACCAAGTTTTTTCATTCAAAAGCATCATCACGGAAACGAAAGAACAAGATATGGGGCATCGAAAATGATCAAGGGATTTGGACTGAAGACGATGAAGAAGTGGAAAAACAAATTTGCGAATACTTCATAAATTTATTTTCTACCTCGAATCCAACTCAAGATTAATTAGAAGCTGCTTTAAAGGGGTTAAATCCAAAAGTCAGTGCTGCAATGAATGATGAGCTTGATCAACCATTTACAGAGGAGGAAGTAACAGAGGCTTTAGCTCAGATGTGCCCCACCAAAGCTCCGGGTCCGGACGGATTACATGCTGTTTTCTTCCAAAGGCACTGGCAGTCAGTCAAAACGGGAGTCGTTAGTACCAGTCTGCACATCCTTAATGAGAAAGGTACCATTGCTCCTTTAAATCACACCTACATTGCTTTAATTCCGAAAATCGAAAAGCCTCGCAAAGTTGCTGATTTCAGACCCATTAGTCTATGCAATGTCATTTATAGAATTATTATAAAAGCCATAGCTAATAGGTTGAAATATATTCTTCAGCATGTCATTTCCCCAGCACAAAGTGCTTTTATTCCCAATAGATTAATCACTGACAATATCATCATTGGGTATGAATGCTTGCATAAAATCAGACATAGTAAGGAGAAAAAGAATGGGTTAGTGGCATTAAAGCTTGATATAAGTAAAGCCTATGATCGGGTGGAGTGGCATTTCTTAGAAAAAACAATGTTGAAGCTAGGTTTTTCTAATAAGTGGGTAGAGCTGATAATGGACTGCATAACCACAACCTCCTTCTCAGTTTTCATTAATGGAGTGCCGAAGGGGTTGATTCAACCTCAAAGAGGGCTAAGGCAAGGGTGTCCTCTCTCTCCATACTTGTTCATTTTGTGTGCAGAGGTTTTTTCAAATCTCCTGATGCAAGCTGAAAGTTAGAAGCTGATACATGGGCTGAAATTTGGCAACAATATCACCATTTCTCATCTGTTATTCGCCGATGACAGTCTCATTTTTGCAAGAGCTTCGAAGGAGGATTGTGTGCACCTCAAAGGAATTTTTGATCGCTATGCTACAGCATCCGGGCAGATTTTCAATTTTGACAAGTCATCCATTTTTTTCAGCCACAATGTGAAAGCGGATCAAATTTCGAACATTAAGAATTTATTCAAGCTCAAGGTGGTTTCGAAGCATGAGAGGTACTTGGGGCTGCCTTCTATGATTGGGCCAAAAAAGAACACATTCTTCAATGAGATAAAGCTCAAGATCCTGAGCAAAATATCAAGTTGGGAGCATAAATGTTTTTCGAGTGGAGGTAAAGAAGTGCTCATCAAAGCAGTAGCACAAGCGGTGCCAGCCTATGCCATGAGTGTTTTCAAATTACCAGTGGGCACTTGTAACGACATCCAGAAAGCAATTGCTAGGTACTGGTGGGGAAGTAAAGAAGACAAGCGAGCCATTCACTGGGCTAGCTGGTATAAGTTAAGTCAAGCTAAAAGTCGTGGTGGCTTGGGGTTCAGGGACTTTTCCAGCTTTAATCAAGCTTTGGTAGCGAAGTAGGGGTGGCCGATTATTCAGAATTCTAAGTCACTGGTGGCTAAAGTTTTACAAGCCAAATATTTCAAGCATGGGAATTTTTTGGAAGCAACAGTAGGCTCAAAACCTTCCTATATCTGGAGGAGTATTTTATGGGGTAGGGAAGTTATCCTCAAAGGCTACAGATGGAGGATTGGTGGGGGTGATCAGGTGCTGGTCTACAAAGACAATTGGATTCCCCGACCACTTACTTTTAAACCAATCTCAGTTCAAACACTTCCAAGTGATACTACAGTCTCTGAGCTAATAACAAATGATAACCGATGGAAAGAAGCTTTGCTTTTTGACCAATTTGTGCAGGAAGGTGTAGATGCAATCATGAATATACCTCTGCCCAGAAACCACAGCAAAGACCAAGTAATCTGGCATTATGACAGGAAGGGAGAATACTCTGTCAAAAGTGGATACCAAATAGCCCTCAAGCTGAAGGTTTCGGGCACACCAAGCAGCTAAGTGAATAGCAGCAATCAGTGGAAAGTCATTTGGACTCTCAACATCCCAAAAAAAATCAAGATCTTTCTATGGAGAGCTATTCGAAATTTGCTTTCAACTGCAGTGAACTTATGGAGGAAAAAGGTTATGCATGAGCCTTTCTGTCAAATTTGTGGTAACATGTATGAGAACATTTTCCATGCTTTGGTGGAATGTAAGGCAGCTCGGAAAACCTGGGAGCACACCAAATTTGTAGAAAGCTTTAAGGATATGGTAGGCCCAGATATGCTTACGGTCTTCCAAGAACTAGCCAAGAAAATGAGCAAAACAGATTTCGAGTCACTTCTTTGGACTATTTGGGAAAATAAATTTTTATTTGAAACAAAGAAGCTTGGTTATCAAATGTCGAGTAAGCATTGTTAGAAGCTTATCGAGAGTAAAGCCTTCAGGATCTTATGGAGTTGGCAAAGAGAAGAAACAAAGCTTGGCTTCCCCATTGATGATGCAAGGAAGAAAATTTATCGGGGTTGGGAGCAATGATTAGAGATGCAACGGGAATATCATAGCTCAAGACTTCAAGGTTTCATGGGAATGTATCGTATGCAAGATGCGGGATTAACCTCTTTAATTATCGAAATTCGGGTGGCTGATTTAATTAACAACAGAAAGGGCAGCAAGAATGAGATTTACTAGGTTATTTCAGAGATTCAAAACAAGTTTAAGGATCTCTGCAATGTTAAATGCCATTATACACCAAGATCTTGTAACGCGATTGCCCACTCATTAGCTAGATTAGCTTTTGATCACTTAGAAGCTGTTGTTTGGTTGGGTTCTTTTCCAATCGAAATTATGAATGTATTTAACTCTTTCGTTTGAATGAAAGTTAGTATTCCTTTTCAAAAAAAAAAAATGCTCAATCTCTATAATTTTCTTTTCTTATTTTCTCTTGTTAAAAGTATGGAAAAGTTATTCAAAGAGCGATTTCAACTATCCAAGCGGCGGATGAACCTTTCTCAATTTGCTTACTTTTTTGGTTTTGGATATGGAACCGATGTTGTTTGTTGCCAATGAAGAAATTTGATCTACTTTTTTTTTAAAATATAAATTGTGATTTTCCCCCTTTTTAAGATCATTTAATTGTTTGCTCACATGAAATTTATAAAAGATTTGTACCTTGCAAAGTGAAAGAGTTTACGAACATAAAAATTATTTTTACTTTTTAATAATTTTGTACATTGACAAAATTGAAATTATTATAAAAGTGATTAATGAGTCTGTTGAGATAAAATAAGACAGTGAAATATCACTACTCTTTTTTTTATTATTGAAATTGAATTCTCCATGCGTTCAGCCTACACTTGCTTTGACACCACACAACTCGTATGACAAATGGGGATATGTTGCATCGGCCCAATACGGGATGCTGGGATGCTGACCATCCTGAGAGTTAACAAACAGTCAACATTAATCTATGAGGGGCTATTTTTTTTTATATATTTGAAAATAATTTTACATGATTGTAAAATAGAGCTTCTATCATTTTTTTTTCAGAAGAAAGAAATTGCAGTAATACAAACTTGTACAACACAACAATAATGATCATATTGACCTCAATGGTTTTTCAAACCTTAATTTTAATGATAACAAACAATATGGTAAGGATTCATTAGCTCTTAAAGGTCAAAAGTTATTCATGTGAGATCAAGCTCAAAGAAATTTGTGCTCATCAAGCCAAGACTCAAATGTGAAGAACACAAAATTAGGTGATGTTTCACTTTCATAGTTCTTGTAAAACTAGTTTGGCTACATTTATGCATGGTTAAGCATTTAAAAGCTCAAGTTCATAATAATCGTGACATTCAAATGTTTTTTTTTTTCCATAAGCTATGTTTTCTATATTTGAAGAAAAATGGAAGATAAATGTTTTATCAAAATGAATTAAGTATATAGATTGATTTGAAAAAGTTTAGAAAAGTTTTGATGTGTGGAAAAGTATGAAAAATTTATGCGATCTTAATGCTATTTCTAAAAATCTAAAAAAGGACCTATATAATAAAGTTTCAAAAGTTTTTAGCTACTTTTGTAATTATTAAAAAGTTTAGGTCAAAATATGAATAATGAGAAAAGCCCAAGCGGTTAGGTAGTTTGCTTTCGAGAGGCAAATCGGCATGTCAATTTCATACTGATTTTGAATTTTATGTTCTTAATTGCTAGTTTTTGCTTAAATTTATATAAACAAATTTTTGTAACCGTTAGAATGTGGGTTAAGCACAACAATTTCTCTATTCTCTCAACTATAAAATACTCTTTTCACTTGCTTTCATTCATAATCATATACAAACTTGCTTTAAATTTGAATATCTACTCTTGTCATGAGTATATTATTTGTAAAATTCATTGCTTTCATATTGAGTGAGTGTTGTAAGGCACTTGAGTGTAAAAAGTGTGGGATATAAACCTTTGATGATTTATAAAGGTATATTGACATCGTGAAAACAACTGTAATATTTGGAGTCTCATGATATAAGTGTATGTTCTTTTTTACTTTGTCTTTTAATTTAATTGATTGTAATTATTGTTGTTGTTGAGTGGTGGTAGTTGCTGGTGTTGAATTGTGGTGTTATTACTGATGTAATTTTTAAAACACAATTCACCTCCTTTTAGATTGTTTAGCAAGAATTTCATATTAGATAACAATAGCACATGAAACATATAATTTTTTTAATTTCTTTTTATTTAATCGGTAGAATTATGCCACATGAATTTATATAAATAGTTTATTTGAAAAGTTGGTACATCAACAATACTCTTACTCAATTGTAAGAGCTCACAAACAAAACCATGCATATGTCTAGTACTAGGTACTTTCTCATCTTATTCCTAAAAGTTAAATGATTGAGTACTCTAATGTGTATTATAAAGAATATATTTTTTTTCAAATATTGAGAATAAATATTAATTATTTTATATTTTAAGGGTGCATTTTAGACAGTTGCATCGTCAAAACATAGTTGGTCCACTCAATGCAACTACCCTAAGGCACTTTAAATATCTAAACTGGGTCATTATATAGTCTCGAGGAGGATGGCAATGGATATTTCCTCATCGGGTTTATCATTACCAAACCCACATCCACAAAATAGCTAAATTATCAATCCCACCCATAACTTGTTGCGGGTTTTTAGTTTTTTTTAAAAATCTACTAGTTGCGGATTTTAACAATTACCAAATTCACATGTAACCTATAACGAGTTTTGCATGTACCCTACAGTGGCTGCAGCAGCAACATATCTATTTCAAATCATAACACCATATCTAGAATCATAATACCACATCCAAAATATTAAATTTAACTAATTATTTTTATAAAATATATTTTTTCTAATGCATACAAATATGCAATTAAATCTACATAGGTTATGCTTGAGTTTTTTATTAGATTTGTAGCTAAGTTTAGGTAGATTTTTAGCCAAATCCAACAAATTTAAGATAGACCAATTTCGATTAATATATCATACGTACTATGAAGAGAACAATATGAATCAAGATAGCAACAATAATTATGTATTTTTATAATTAAATACTTTTATAATTAAGAATATTAGCTTAGGTCTCGAGCAACAAATGTCTATTAATAACTTGGTCTATGAATTTTTGTAATTAAATATTTTTTAATGTAATTTTAAACAATAAAATTATCTACGGCAGAAGATTTTTAAATGGAAGAATTTAGATAGATTTGTCCATAACAATCCCGTCTCGAGTAGACTAAAGACCCGTTTGGGGCAGCTGCTCCCCAAGCCAATTCTAAGGGAATATTCTCCTAAAATTGGCCCACTGCACAGTTGCTCCAACCAAGTCTTAAAAATCTAGAGAGAAATTTAGCCTATATAAATAGGAGTGGGACTATTGGCACTCCTCCAAATGCCTCGTAAAACCCCTTTAATTAGTTTACGATTTTAACCTTTATTAAAATTACATAATAGGATAATTTCTAATTAAACCCCCACTCAAAAGTCAAATAATTTTTTCTTAAAAAAAATCTAACATTTTAGAAACTAGAAAGGTAGCCTTTTCCTCTAGTTTTCAAGTGAAAAATTTATCATTGATAATTATAATAGAGAGAATGAAAATCTATTGTTTTTTTTCTTTTAAATGAAATAAATCCCGTTGCTTTATGTCTGTTGCAAGGATAGTAATAGCCACCATGCTCAGGAGGCCCTTTGCCGTGCTAAGTTCAAGTTTCCTGTTCATCAAAAGATTATTGTCTGCAGGAAATGGGGATTTACCAAGTTCAGCCGTGCTGATTATCTAAGGTGGAAGTCAGAGAACAGGATTGTCCCAGATGGTGTGAATGCCAAGCTCTTCGGATGTCATGGTCCTTTGGCTGATCGTCAACCTGGAAGAGCTTTCCCGGAAGCAACAATATAAGATATTTGCTGCCTCAAAATAACAGAGCCATGTCTAGTTTATTATTTTCCATTTCGTACCTTTTCTCAGTTGAACTGGATTTCTCAAGTTGAAGTGACATGTTTCTTTGGTTTAACTATGTGATCCTTGCAGTTGTCTTAGTGAATTTGCATTTGCACTCTTAAAAAAAAAGAAATAAATCTCATTGTTGAAATAGAGTTTAATAATAAAAATTAGAAAATGTGATTTACATAATAAATTTTAATTAATGATATTTTTGTCATTGATGGAGATGTTAAAATAATTTTTTAATTTTTCAAAATATTTTAATGGGATTGATTAAGAAAAGGGGTGTTAAGAGAGATTTAGAGGGGTGTTAATAGTCCCACTCTATAAACAGACTTCAAATAAAACGGTCCAAAACTTGCGACGGCCCAATTTGATAAACAACATTGGGGAATTCTTATCTCACCAGACCTCTTTGTCCTCTTCTTGACACGCACGCTATCTCATTATTTCAACTCTCCTTTCCCGTCTTCCTCTTCTTTTTCTTCTTCCTTTATTTCTTCGTTAAACCCTATTACCCTTACACACACTCTCACTCCCACTCCCTCTCTCATCTCGCAAAAACGACATCGTCAGGGGGAGTCAGCCAGCAATCATGAACAACTCTTCTCTCCTAACAACTCCCACTTCAAACCGACCCCTTGTCTTCTCCCCCTTCCTCAACCCTTCTCCTCTCCCTAAACGCCGGCGTTTCAAAGTCTCCTTCCCGCGGAACCGCTCCGCTGCCACGTCAGCATCTGCATCAGCTGAAGCAACACCAACAGCAACTCCATCTGATAATATTTGGGGACCAAGGAAAGAACTGCAGGGCATACAGCCTCTCGTGGATAAGCTCTCGCCGCCGGTAAGACTTGCCACGTCGGCAGTCGTCATCGCCGGGGCTGTATTTGCTGGGTTTAAGTTAGGGTCTAAGTATGGCGGTGGGTCCCGCAATGTGGCAATTGGTGGGGCTGCCATTCTGGGAGCTGCCGGTGGGGCAATGGCCTATGCCATGAACGCGGCCGTCCCTGAAGTTGCGGCCAAGCGGTTACATGATTACGTGGCCGATTGTAATGATCCTGGTGCTGTGAAGAGAGAGAACATTGAAGCAATTGCGAGCAAGTTGGTTTTTAAATTAATTTTTTTTTCTTGTAATTACTATTATTTCATATTACTTATTCTTACTTTAAATGTTTAATTTTTCAGATATGGCGTGAGCAAACAAGATGAGGCGTTTAATGCAGAGCTTTCTGAAATATACTGCCGGTAAATGATGAAGAAAAGTTTAATTAGTCATCAAACATTGGATTAATGCTTTTTGAACCATTGGATTATTTTCAATAACATGAGCAACTATAAGGCCTTAAGAGTAGTGTTCGATATATGTATGTGTCTGAATTATAATTTACAAAATTGATGTGAAATGGGAAATTAATTTCTATTCATTCATCTATTTCTATCGATTATATACATTTGATATGGTTCACTTAAAGACCTTCAATTTCTCCTTTAGGTTTGTGACTTCAGTCCTTCCTCCCGGAGGTGAAGATCTTAGAGGTGATGAAGTTGATAAAATTGTTCAGTTTAAGAAAGCTTTAGGTATTGATGATCCAGATGCAGCTGCCATGCATGTAGAGGTAATCTAATATTTAATTATCTGGAAACACAATCTTAAGAATCCGTATGCATGTGGTATACAATCTTAAACTGTTGTTTTGCTTATTGGTTTGTAGATTGGACGAAGATTTTTCAGGCAAAGGCTTGAAGTTGGAGATCGTGATGGTGACATGGAACAGCGTCGGGTAATTAACTTATAATTTTGCTAGTGTAAATCTTTGTCTATGATTTTAGTTAAGATATGGAGCTTGACCATTATTAGTGACTCTCCAGTGCAGGCATTTCAGAAGCTAATATATGTTTCCACTCTTGTCTTTGGGGAAGCATCATCATTCCTTTTACCTTGGAAGCGTATTTTTAAGGTCACCGATTCGCAGGTATTCTTTGGTCTATTATGCTTGTCTCTCTTCTGTTATTGAATTCAATGCCATAGGGTCAGAAACATAGTCGGTTTTGCCCATTAAAGTTATTAAAAGTTCCACCAATTCACAGGTATTCTTTGTTCTATTATGCTTGTCTATTTTTTGTTATCAAATTCAATGCCATAGGGTCAGAAATATAATCATTTTTTCCCATTAAATTTTTTAAAAGTTCCAACATGTATTTTTCTCCTTCTAGGTTGAGATTGCCATCCGTGATAACGCCAAGCGCTTGTATGCTTCTAAGCTAAAATCGGTTGGCAGAGGTAAATGCATAATCTTTTTAAGGTCTCCATCAGTGAATGTTAATGCTTCCTTAAGTGATCCAGCTAGCTCGTGAGGAAAAAGGTTTTGATAAGCGATTTTTTTTTTTTTAAATTTATGTCTGAGAGGATGTATTGTTAGTTACCTTTTTGGTTTTTAACATAAAATGATTTGTTTGATTATGTTGCATTGTAAACTCTTATCAAACTGATGACCCATTTATATTTAACGCTACCAGGGTTGGTTAGGCCATGTATTTTAATAAATTACGAGTTCAATTCTCTAGACTTTTTTACAAACAACTTGTAAATGAATTATTTTCTATGCTTTTCGTATTCTGTTCATTCTGGTCCTCATAAAATGCCCAAGTTAAATATATTTGCTAACACTTGGATACATAATGTATGCTAACAAAGTTTGAAAAATATTTGCTTACAGATGTTGATGCAGAGCATATTGTTAGACTAAGAGAAGAACAGCTTTCGTATCGTCTTTCCGATGCTGTACGATTTTATCTTCTTCACAGCTTATTACTTTTAATTGACTCCTTCTGGTAACTGGTCTATAACTCTAGTGTATGTGCTGTGTTTTATTTTCAGCTTGCTGAAGATTTGTTTAGGGAGCATACACGAAAATTGGTTGAGGAGAATATTGTAACTGCACTCAGTATACTGAAGTCCAGAACAAGAGTAGTGTATGACTACTAATCATTTGGCTTTACTTGTGCTCATATATAATATCATTGTGTTGTCAAGCCTATTTGGTCATCCTTTTCTTCTTTAAGCAGTTGTTTAGAGTCTTCTTGTATGGGTGAGTCTAAACAGTAAGGTATAATTGGTATTTTGTGTTTGTGTAGTATTTGGATAACTTTATTACAAAATTTAAGACAGCACAAACTTTTTTGTAGTTAGTTGTGTGAAGGAAACACACAAACACAACGTGATTATTAAAGGGAAACACTTCTGGTAAATGTGTTAAGTTAGTATTTTTAGCCACCGGCCCAACAAATTCAGCTTGTTTAGAAATGTTGAACTGCCTTAATCTGTTTTCAATTCACGAGTTCAGCATGCTTAACAATTTTAGACAATTACAACATGTGTACATATTGACAATTTCAACATGCTTAACAATTTTAGACAAATCCAACACGTGTAACACATTTTGACAATTTTAGTGCAAAATAGCTTGTTTTCTGCAATAATTTTGCCAGTACCTTACAAAACTAATTAACCAATAGTATATCAAATTTCAGCTTTTCTGCTCTTGGAAAAAATTTTGAGACTTGAAGGTAGGGTTAAGGCTTCTATCTTATGGGATTGCGCAGTTATGGCTATATTTTGGGTCCTATAGATTGCAAGAGACGTAAGAATTTTTCAGAACAAAGTGATGGAAGATTACATGTTTGTTAGGGACACATTTAAATTCTGGGCTCTCTATGGGCTTCTTTATTTCGATTAATTGGGAAGCAGCTATGGTGTAAGTTCATTAGTTAGAATTTTTTATCTTATAGGATTTGCAGTTCTAGGGCTTCAGGATTTTTGACTTCTATGGACTTATTGTCCTTCCTCTATGTAGATTTTTACATCTAGTATACTTATTTTGTTCCTGAGCTACATACATACATACAGTGTATCGAATTTTATATATTGCTAATACACTTTATAAAGTCATTAACTGATTTGTGATACAAGCAGGCTGAGGACCCTAATCCTAAACTAGATAAGATTATTAGTTTTGCTCAGGTCAATCTTAAACCACGAACTTCTTATTATGTTCATGTGCCATATCTCCATATGTATAATAGGATGCTCATAGTTTTGCACATGAATAAATATTGGGAGTAGCTTTATCCATGACTTGCGAATTTAGAGTTTCCTTGATAATTCATCCATTACATTTACAGTAACTAATATTGTAATCTGAATTTTCAGAAAGGGAGTTGCACAAGTTGTTGAAGAGCTAGATAAGGTGCTGGCTTTTAATAATTTGCTGATTTCTTTAAAGCAGCATCCGAATGCAGATCGCTTTGCCCGTGGGGTTGGTCCGGTGTCTTTAGTAGGTAAGAACCTTTTTCTATTTGATTCAATTTAGGGCTTGCAATATTCTTTTTATGGTACTAATATAAATTTTTGGTTTAGGTGGTGAGTTTGATGGTGACAGAAAGATGGATGACTTGAAGCTGCTTTACAGAGCGTATGTAACAGATTCTTTATCTGGTGGCCGCATGGAAGAAAGCAAGGTGAACATAAACATTTTTGATTTTCCTCAGTATTTTCTACTTACACTGACATTTTTTCTTTACAATTTTTTCTAAATAGCATTTAATTGGGTTTTGTAGGGTATATTGAATGTACTTAAAGCAAGTGGTCCTCATACTTTTTGTATAGAATCCACGTTTTGGTTGTCACCTGATTTTAGCTAAGCATGCAATGTTTGCCTTCTACACTGAAAGTTTGGCAGATAGAGTTACTCTTTTTTATTGTGTTTTTCTGCTTGGTTGGTGATATAATTTCCAGCAGCTGAGAAACAACTCAAGAAAGAACAGCTATTTGTTTAGCAATTCTGTACATTGTGGATTAGGTTTGCAGAGTTAGATGGATTATGCTCCATAACCCGAGCAATAAGTGCTTAATTGCTTAATAATTTCTAGACGATGATTGATCGTTGTTCATAGTTGTGGTGGTTGCTTTACAGGGATCTCCTTTTTGATGGCTAGCTCGGTAGTGAACGAGCCTTGTGTTTGTTGTACCCCAAAATTCCACTCTCCCAGCTGCTCCGGGAAGACTTCTTATACCTTTTTACTGTTCGAGCTTTCAGTCTGTTGATCAGATCTATATATTATGTCTTTTGTTGTCGTCGACTAGAGGATAGAAAGGATAAGATAAAGGAAGAAACCCGATAAAAAGTTTTATTGTGCATTTTATCTCTGAATTTTGGAAGGATTTTATTTAGCAGTCCAAGGCAAGACATGTCATTTAGTTCACCTTCTTCATGTCTGTGTATTACTTTGGGAATTTATCCCTTGTATTACGTTGGGGCTTGATCTCTTGTAATCTCATTATTGAGCGTTCCCCTCTTCCACCAAGCTAGTTACCATATCAGAACATAAACATCAGTTGTATGCAATACCAAATGCTGTCCTGTTATAACTCAGCGCCATATCAACTAAGCCTCACTGCAAACAATCTCCAAATAGACGTTTTAGGTTCTAAACTGTTGGGGTTGCGGGGCCTCAAAGAATTGCTCCCCAGGTGTGCAACCTGTTCCAGTATATCCATTAGGCCATACTTCTTTCAATCAAATCTGTACCTAAAAGTTATGATCATATCTTATTAATGGGTTTCTCTCTGTGCGTTGTATAAACAAAGAATCAGTAAGGTGTGTGTTTGTTGCATGTCTCTGCAAAACAAGCATTCATAACAGATAGATTGCTTATAAACATAAATTACTTCATGAACTTCATTTGGCATCTGGGAGCCCTTGTGGTAGGACAGACAAGGGATTTTTTTTTTTTGACATCAATGCATTTATTTTTATTGGCAGTGTTAAGATGTTTTTCTTGCTGTTGGATTTTGTTTCTAATTAGTTACTCATCATGTTTTATTCCTTTCATTTTTCTTTCCTTTTTGTTAGCTTGCTGCTTTGAATCAATTGAGGAACATATTTGGTTTGGGCAAGCGGGAATCAGAGGCCATTATAGTTGACGTCACTTCAAAGGTATACCGTAAAAGACTTGGCCAAGCTGTTTCTGGTGGTGCTTTAGAAGCAGCAGATAGCAAAGCATCTTTCCTTCAAAGTCTTTGTGAGGAATTGCACTTTGATCCTCAAAACGCCAGTGAGATCCATGAAGGTAATAATTAGTGCCATCAATGTCCTTAAAAACTGTTATAGAGCAAATCTGAGTTGTAACCTTTTCGGTAAGGTGGGGCAGGAGGAAGCAAAGAATTCAGACTTTTTTGTTTCTATCTTTTCTTTTTTCTCCTTTGCCAATTGAAAAATTTGTTGCGTTTAGATGTGTCTGATATGTCTACTTTGTTTGCAGAAATTTACAGGCAAAAGCTTCAGCAGTGTGTAGCTGATGGTGAGCTAAATGATGAGGATGTTGCTGCTTTGTTGAGGTTACGGGTCATGCTTTGCGTTCCTCAACAAACCGTTGAAGCAGCACACTCCGACATTTGTGGCAGTTTGTTTGAAAAGGTTGCATGGTTTCTTTCTATATTCCTTTGTCGTATGAGAATCCTGGTGACAGTACAAGAGTTTTTCTTGGTCTGTTTAGATATATTTTTGGGCTTAAAGATTGACTACTTGGTAAAGCTTGTCTCTAGTAGTTTCAAATGGAATAGCTTATAGGTGGAGAAATTGAATCATCTCATGGTTAGATACTGGGCCAGTGTTAGTTAAACACTCATCTTTTATATAAATTATGCTAGTTGGAGATGGTTAGCGGTGTTTCCTTCCATTTTTAAGATTAAATCAGTTAGTTATCAGCGCCTAGTCTTGTCAGAAGGTAAAAGGTCATAGAGAAAAATTCCACTCTGTAGAGAAGTTATACCAATGTGCTTTTTTACAAAATGCTAATTATTGTGCACTGTCTGGTCTTTTAATGTCCTATGTTTATCAATTACCATCACAATATTTTCCTTAGTTTGGGTTATTGATCAAGTCTCATCATCACATATTTAGTTTGAGGTCATAAATATCACAGACTTTAAAAGTTTCAGGTTTTCCATATTAGTGGAAAGATGTTGTGTTAAAATTTGCATTTGCCTTTTTATTAGTCCTTGGACTTTCATATTCCTGCTATTTATGCTGCTGTTAGATAAATTTTATCATGCTAATTATTTAGTTGCCTTTTCCAGGTTGTGAAAGATGCAATTTCTTCTGGTGTTGAAGGTTATGATGGTGAGGTTAAGAAAGCGGTGAGAAAGGCTGCACATGGCTTGCGATTAACGAGGGAGGCTGCCATGTCTATTGCTAGCAAGGCAGTAAGTATCTCTTCTGCCATGTGGTGTGATTAAAATGAAAAATGTTCACATTTAACATTTTCCTACCTTTAAAAAAAAAGGGTTCCTATGTTATTTATTCTTCAACTTATATATGCACAGGTCAGACGGATTTTTGTAATCTATATAAAACGAGCCCGGGCAGCTGAGAACCGCACTGAGGCTGCAAAAGAACTTAAGAAGCTGATAACTTTCAACACCTTGGTTGTGACTGAAGTGGTGGCAGATATTAAGGGAGAATCTTCTGATACCTCTGAAGAAGAGCCAATTAAAGAGGAAGAAAAGCAAACTGATGAGGACGAGGAAGAATGGGAGTCCCTTGAGACACTTAAGAAAATTACTCCTGGCAAGGAACTTGCTGAAAAGATGGGGAAGCCTGGACAGATAGAGATAAATCTCAAAGATGACCTTCCTGAGAGAGATCGAACTGATCTTTACAAGACATACTTGCTTTATTGTCTAACAGGAGAAGTCACAAAGATCCCTTTTGGTGCCTCGATCACCACAAAGAAGGATGATTCAGAGTATGTTCTGCTAAGTCAGCTTGGTGGGATTCTGGGTTTGACAACTAAGGAGATTGTGGATGTCCATAGGGGCCTGGCAGAGCAGGCATTTAGGCAACAAGCTGAGGTGATATTAGCTGATGGGCAATTGACTAAGGCTAGGATTGAGCAGCTTAATGAGGTTCAGAAGCAAGTTGGTTTGCCTTCAGAGTATGCACAGAAAATAATTAAAAACATTACCACCACAAAAATGGCAGCTGCTATAGAAACAGCAGTAGCTCAGGGGAAGCTAAATATAAAGCAGATAAGAGAACTCAAGGAAGCTAGTGTTAATTTAGACAACATGATCTCTGAAAGTTTACGAGAGAATCTCTTTAAGAAGACAGTGGATGAAATTTTCTCATCGGGCACTGGAGAGTTTGATGCGGAGGAAGTTTATGAGAAAATTCCTGCTGACCTCAGCATTAATGCTGAGAAGGCTAGAAGGGTTGTTCATGAGCTTGCACGAAATAGATTATCAAACTCACTGATTCAGGCTGTGTCACTGCTGAGACAGAAGAATCGACGAGGAGTGGTATGGATGTGGTTTATAATCTTGTTATTTTGCTTGTTTCAACTGAAAAATGGTTCCATTTATGTATATGCACATGACGTATGCACAAATACCTAGTTATGCACAAATACCTAGTTCTAAGGGGCTTGATTCTGCCTTTTTTTTTTTTTTCAAATAGGTTTCCTCGCTAAATGATTTGCTGGCTTGTGACAAAGCTGTGCCAGCTGAGCCGTTGTCTTGGGAATTGCCGGATGAGCTAGCTGATCTATTCAATATATACATGAAGAGCAACCCTGCACCCGAAAAACTGACTCGCTTGCAGTATCTGCTGGGTATAAGTGATTCAACAGCTGCTGCTCTCCGAGAAATGGGAGATTCACTACTCTCTGCCGGAGCAGAGGAGGAAAATTTTGTATTCTAATTGTTATATGATTTGATGAAATAGGTTTTAGACGCACTGAAGGATTAACCGGTTGGCATATTTTTACATCACTCTTTTTCATCAGATTGGAGAGGAAAATATCACTGTAAGATTATTAGAGAAACTGTTGATGTGATATTAGATGGTGAAATTTTGAATAGCCATTAGCGTACCATTAATTATTATCCCTTGTTGGCAGGTTTTGGGGAAATAATAGTTTTTCTCAACTAAAAATATTTTTCAGGATAAATGTACTCTCTTTAGAGAACAATAGCCAAAAAGTACCATTTTAAAATTTTAATGGATGTTTAAAAACAGGCAGAGTGTATGGAATAAACTTGATGTATGTAATTCTTAATTAATTTGAATGAGTAAATGCATGGAACATGTGATGTTATAATGCAAATCAAATTAGTAAAAAAAAAAAATAATAATAATAATAATATATATATATAGTTTTACGGAGGTTTTGACAAAACAATTGATAACTGAGAATTACTAAAGATTCCTAAAGACAAGATTTATAATATCAAAAAATTTGAGTTTTTAAAGACTGATTTCGTTATAAAAACTGAAGAAAGAGACATAACACTTTCAAAGTCATTTAAAACAATTCATCTGTCCTCTGAACATGCCCTAAAAAGATTAAAAGAAAAGAATTTTAATTATGCCATTCGGTTTAAAGAATACACCTTCAGAATTTTAAAGGATAATGAATGATATTTATAATTCTTTTTCTGAATTCTGCATTATTTACATAGATGACGTGTTGATTTTTTCTCAAACAATTGATAAGCATTTCAAACATTTAAAGACTTTTTATTTAGCCACTAAGAAAGCTGGTTTAGCCATTTCTAGTTCTAAAGCCCCTTTTAGTTTTATCGTGAGCAAATGCTACGGGCTATATAAGATGCATTATCAGTCCATATTCTAGCTTCTCTCTTTTCATTCACTCTTTAATGGTTTATATTTCCTGCTTGTGTTATTAGAGTGGCAATTTTTGACACTTGTTAACTCTACATTAGCATGATATAAATAAACAGGATTTATGCCACTTTTTAATAATTGTTTCGACTTCAGGATCGGAATTCTTGACAATAATTTATTTATGACCTAATAAACAATATAATTAATCATATTATAATGACTTATTTTTTATTCAATAGAATTGTGATATACTCAATAAATTGAGGAAAATTTATTAAAAATATAGAATGAAGTATCCACCAACACCGAAGGGAGGCCAAAACAACCAAACCCAAATTTAATTAAACAATTGAAATCAATTGAAAGGTGTGAAAATATTCATTTATAAAAAAATACTGTAATTGACATAACTCAATTTATAATTAAGTCATCAAATACTGAGTAGAATTACCATTTTAATTTACACAATGGATTCAACAATAATTCAATAATAATGTAACACTCAAGTAATAATACGAATTCAAATCAGTTGAAATGTAACACGTGTGATTGGATTTAAAAGTTATGAAGTTCAATTATATTTAATTAATTAAAGAACATGATGCAATGCAATCAACAACCACAAAAACATTAAATTTGAAAGTACAACATAACGAATTCAATTTGAATTTGATAGGAATACGATAATGACAAACTTTTTATGGCTAGCGGGATTTTCACCTTCCCACTTGTTGCCTCTGGTTAGAATGGATTTGGGTGGGTTGTTACTGAATATTGACTTCAAATGTGGCGTGGTCTATGAACCCGGCTTCCGTGAGAGTTTAGGAGTAAGGTGGCTCTTAGGGGTGCAGAGAAGAGCTCGTCTTTTCCATTTCCAACTTATAAACAAATAATAAAATCTCAGATCGGAGAGACACAGAGAAGAGAACAAGAGAAGGGACGGAGAAAGAGAGTGAAGAAGAAGAGAGCATTGTCCAAGTTGAAGGTAGCAAAGTTAGGGTATTACATTTCTAGATCAGTTTATCAGCTGTCTTGTCCCGGTTCAACACGGTTTAAAAGAAATTAGAGAGACAAAGATGAAATTATAAATCCACTTTGCACATTAGCAAGCAATAATTCATTTATTTATTCTTTTTAGAAATTAGACGAAACAAATTAAATTAAAACATACCAAGTCAAGGTCCTGATTCTGTGCTCCAGCGATGGGTCCTCCTACTCCACACTTATCAACGTAACAATAAATTAAATGTCAATAAATAAATAATTAGTAATCTATTTATAAAATATTTTGAAAAAATTCAGAAAACATAGTTATTATATTTTGAAAGAATAGACGATCTTACGAGTTGTTGGAGTTGTTCAAAATCTTATTTTTTTTTTTTTAATTACATGAGACTATTTCTCAAACTACAAATCATATTACATAAAATTATAACTAATATTTATAAATTAAACTATTATTAAGACCAACTTACACATAAATCTTATAAAAATTTATTTAGATTTTAAACTTCACTAATATTATACTTAGATAAAGAAGAAAACAATATTCATTTAATTATACAATATAATTAAAAAAAAAATACCCAACAAACACCTGGTGGGAGTTCGAACTCCCAACTTAAAGGACAACAATCCTAACCATTTGAACAAAAGGCTGAGTGGCTTTCAAGATCATAGTTCTTATTATTAGTTTTGGGAGTTTTATATACCCCGATCTTAGTGTTCGTACCACAAGAGCATCAACGTCAAATCTAGCAAGTGCCACTCTGATATCGACAGAACCATTATCAAAGCCCCAAGACAAATTTTCCCATACTTTTACACATTATCAACAGATCCTTGGCAGCTTTGCGATCCATTTTATTATTATTATTATTATTATTATTTTTTTTTCCAATTAAACTGGCTTACAAATGACTTTTCGTTTCACCTTTGTATTTATATAGTAAAGAGTCATTTAACTTTTATTCTTCATTCCCAATGTATGAAGAAATAATTTTGTTGTGAGAGTTGATTAAAAATTAAAAATTAACAACAATGATGCAACCAGCATACATGACATGAATGAATTGGTTAAATTAAAATTTCATAGGACCACACATAGTTTATTACTACCTTTATTTTTCAATCAATCCATTAATGTCACATAAATTATTAATTCAATTTGTACAAAAGAAACTATTTGTCCGAACATATGTGGTAGTTTTAATAAGCTACCGGCTCAAGTTTGTGGTAGTTTTATTGTTCTAAAATGAGTAATAGAGGCGTAAACTCTTGCATAAATTTATTGGATTGAATATCTCTTGACTGACATAATTTATTTTTATTTTTATGTAACTAATCAATTTATACTACATTACTTTGTATAAAATAAATTTATACAAAATTTTTAATTTTATAATCACTCGAAATTTTTGCATAATCTCTTTCAATCCCATTCAAAGGCCAAATAAATGGCATCATAAACACATCCCACTCTTGCAAGCAAGTCGATATCGGTTTAATTTATATATTTTCAACACTAAATAATTAGCAATTACACAAGGGTTAAGTTCATATTTATCATAAAACTCTCGATAAGATGAGATGTCCAAAAGTCACCTATTACGTTTTCTAAATTAATAAACCCCATTCTTGATTTTATTTAATAAACTTACGTTGAAAGTAATATCCTTCCAATCTCACTTTATCGGTCCAGTGGAATTTAAACTTTAAAAAACGGCTAATTTTTACTTAATAATACAATTTTTTTCTTAAATACTTTACATTTATTAAAAATATATTTTATTCTTAAAAAAAAAAATACATTGTATGAAACCACCGCCAGCCACCCCACACCGTCACCATTTGACACGAGTAGCTAACACAATCTACATGAATGCGAAAAGCTATTGAATAGATCGAATCCAAACCCTCTTTAATATTTATGGCTAAAAAATTGACCAATACCAATCTTAATATTTCTCCAGCTTCTTTTTGAATAATAATAGTATTAGAGAAAGATTTAATTCCATTGTTCTAAATAAAAAAAACTAAATGTAGATTATTATCAATACCAAACTTTATAATTCTCTTTCTTGTTTTTTTTTAAAAATAATTCTAACCTCAAGTCACTTACAATTATTGTAAAGATAGTACCATAAAGTTTTTGATTTATCCTTTAAAAAGAATACAAATGTTGGTATTAACGATTTGGTACTTGGAAACTCAACTTGAAATTGTCTTGAAGGGCTCAAAGAAGAAAAGAAACAAATAGTATACAGAAAGTGGCTGTTCAAGACACAAGATCAGACTTGCAAATATATATATATATTCATTCTCTAGTGCGGGCACTCTTATTTTTTTTTATATAGACATATTTTAAAACCGTAGGGTTTAAAAGAATTAGTTTTTAACCATTTTAAATAGTATAGTTTTATAGTTCATTCAATAACCAACTCTTTTAAACCACACGGTTTAAAAATATGTCCGCATTAAGAAAAATACGGGCGTCCGCACCTGAAAATAATTACACACACACACACACACACTCACACACATCTATATATGTATGTAGGTACGTACGTACGTATGTATGTATTTGTATGTGTATATGTATTTATATATGTATGTATGTGGGTGTGTGCATATGTATATGTTAACTAACTAATTTTTCTCAACTTGGTATTAGGTATCATTTTTTCTTTTCATTTCTCAATTACTTTCTTCATTCATTTGGGAGCTTCTTTTGTACTTGATATTTGTGGATCAAATAATGAGATATCATGCAACAAATTACCATCAATATTTTCCTTGCCAACATTGTAAGTTCCATCCTATTCAACTTTATGTTCTTTGCGAGAATGATTCATCCTATACACTTTTCCCCAAGCATCCCGAAACCCACAATGTGAAATATTGAAACCTTCCACTAGATAAGGAGGCTTTCTCACTCAACTTTGTTGATTGATGACATAATTGATTGAAATGTTGCTCTTTGGATTGTATTCCCTTTGGATATTACTCGTAGAATTGTAGATTCCAAAATCTTTGCATCCTTACTCATCGCTTTAATATGCAATGAGATGAAACATTAAAAAAGCCAAGAGATTGGAGAATACGTATCACATGCCTGCAAAGAAATCCATCATACTCAAGCCAAGAGATTGGAGAATACGTATCATATGCCTACAAAGAAATCCATCATACTCAAATGTTTGACACACATAATTAATTTAATGACTCCTTACTTCTGAATTTACCACAAAAGCTACATTTTTCTCAAAATCTTTAACATCAATGGTTTTTATTCTGCCAACTTTTAGTTTTTGTGATTAGAAACATATTAACACTCCTAAAAATTAAACTTGAAATTTCTTCAAAGCTTCATGTGTATGTGGACATTTGTTTCTCAAAGGATGAAGAAGATTTTAACACTGTTTCTTAAGCCATGTACTGAAACTTGCATAAACTTCCTTTTCTTGTCTATCTTATAAAGCTACGGTGTACTATTCAACAAATTGTTTTAATGATGTCTTCTTGCTAACATATTTGTCAAAAAAAAAGTTGATGCTTTAAGACCATTGGGTTGTAGATAATCCAGCAAAGAATGTACCGCTCATATAAGTAGGCACTCTAAACTTGCGATCTTATTTTAATGATCCTAGTCTCTTATTCCCTTCAAGCTCAAACTCTCCAACCACGAGTTTGTAAACACAATCATTGAATATTCTCATAAAAATACATCTTTCTATATCATATGGCTAAGCTTTTCAGAAATCTTCCTTAGTATATGCCGCTTACAAAACCCAATGTCATGTATTTGGAAAGACAATAGAAATAGCTGCTTTCATAGCTTTGTCTTGATCAGTTAATATAGCAAGTGTGATCTGAGAAGTAGGTGAAATGGTTCACAAAAAAAGAAGGGCAGTTTAGAATCTAAATAGAGAAGCAAATGGTATTTCAGAGTAAATATGTTTAAAGTGTGGGCAAAATAATACTTTAGCGAATGAGTAAGACAAAATTATTATTTGTGGATTTTAATGAAAAGTGAAATTAGACACTTGTCCAATTTTAAGAGAAGCGAATGAATCAGTGGACCATTTGTCATAAGGGTGTTCACGGATCAAATTTTACGAATTGAATATCAATTCATATCTGATCTATAATTTTATGGATTATAAATTTTTTAATTTAATCTAATCCACGGATTGGTGAAAATCGATCCAAATTCAATCCATACGTCTGTGGATCGAATGCGGATTTGACCCAATCCATATCCAATTCATCATTTTGTAGACTAAAAAATTTTAATTATGTCCTATCTACGAACTAACTAAATAAAAAAATTAATATAAAAATAATTTTACTACCGATCAAATTCAAAATTAAATAAGATTTAAATAAATTGATTGTTTAAATAAAGTTAGAAAATACATTCAAAGTTCGAAATATAATACACCAAAAAGAAAAAAAATCTCATTTGTTTAGATCAGTACATAAAAATTAACTATTTAGGAAGCTTTTTTTTATTTAATTATTTTTATTTTATATTATTGTCGAATAAGATATAATATGATTTTAACTTATTTATTTATTAGTAAGTATAATGCCATATTTACAAGTTTAGTTTTTTATTAAGTAAATATTTTTTATTTTTTTGCAAATTCATGGATTTTTACAGATTTACAGAAGTAAATCCATATCCAATCCACCGACTACGGATTTTCAAATTTTCAATCCAATCCTATCCACCAATCCACGAATTGGATGTTTATGGATTAGATTTTTATGGATTAGGCGAATTAAGTGGATTGGATTGGATTGGATTGGATTCTGAACACCTCTAATTTGTCCGATTGTAAGAGAAGCGACTGAGTCAATACCTAAATGGTCAATAACCACTTGTATTACTGATATTGTATATGTTGGAGAATTTGAAGGATAAAACACAAATTTTGATTAAAGAAAGCTCAAGAATATTACAAGATCAATTCATACATTCTCACAAATCACTCTCAAAAGCTTTGTTTTCCTTCTTATGCTTTCTTTTTCTTACACTTAATACACAAACAAAAATGAGAAGGGTATTTATAGTACCCAAAATTTAATTATAGCCATATACATAAACAAAATTTTTTTAATCACAACCACTCCTTTATTCTCGACCATCACACTAATTATCAACGTAACACATTCCACTTCACCTATTTCATTAACCACACCAACCTTACCTACTCCTTAAGCTCACCTAACTTAGAAAGTTGTATGAGATGGGCTAGGCTTTGTGTTTTTTGGATTTGGATCAATAACAAGTTTATGATCCAACACCCCTCTTAAACTTATGTCATAACACTCAATAAAGTTCTCAACTGGAAGAAATCTTCTTGCTCAATGGCTAGGTAAGGATGTCAGCAATTTGATCATATGATTTGACATACTTTGCTTGTATTTTCTTTCTTTTGATGCACTTCCATGTAAAATGATAACAAATATCGATATGTTTGCTTCGATCATAGAAGATTAGATTCTTGGATAGAGCAATCGCTGATTTGTTATCTACACAAATCTCAGTTGGCTTTACTTGCGGCATACCCAACTCCTTCAACAAATTCCTTAAACAAATTGCGTGACAAATAGATGCAGTAGCAGCTACATACTTAGCTTCACAAGTTGAGAGTGTAACAATAAGTTGCTTCTTTGACATCCATGTGAAAACAATGTCTCCTATAAAGAACACAAATCTTGTGGTGCTCTTTCGATCAATTACATCTCTATCCTAATCACTATTGCTATATGTAACAAGTTTGCAGTCATTAGAAAATGAGTATAACAAACTGAAATTAATTGTACTTTTGATGTAGCAAATGATTCTTTTTGCAGCTTTAAAACCGATGACCTTTGGATTCTTTATGCATCGACTCACAAGTCCAACAACATAAAGGATATTTGGTCTGTGCATGTCAAATAATGTAAGCTTCCGACCAAACTCTTAAAAAATGTTGGATCTACACCTTCGCCTTCATTATGCTTGGATAACTTGACTCTGCATTCCACTGACATGCTTGTAGGCTTGCAATCATTCATCTTAAACTTCTTCAGAATCTTTTTTGCATAGCTTCTTGGGAGATAAATATGCCTTTTTCTTTTTGCTTGACTTCAATGCTGAGGTAATATACCATTAATATGATGTTAGTCATTCGAATTCTTTGATCATCACTCTTTTGAACTCTTCAAATAAGCTTAGATTACTTCCAATGAAGTTGAAATCATCCACATACATGTACACAATCAAATATCTCCATCTGTTTCTTTGATATAGAGAGCATGTTCATATGAGTATTTGGTGAAACTATTCTCTTGAAAATACTTGTCAATTCTGCTATTCCATGCCCTTGACGCTTATTTTAATCCATAAAGAGTTTTCTTCAATCTTAGAACTTTTTCTTCATGTCCTTTTACCACATAGCTTAATGGTTATTCGATGTAAACTTCTTCTTTGAAGAATATATTCAAGAAAGTAGACCACATTTATTTGAAAATCTTCCATTGTTTTTGAGCAGTTAAAGAAATAATAAGTCTAATAGTTTCAAGTTAGGCTACAAGAGCAAATATCTCATCATAATCAATGCTAGCTTTTTTACTATAACCTTTTGTAAGTAGCCTTTCCTTGTGCCTTTCAATTTCTCTTTTGGCATTTCTCTTCATCTTGTAAGCCCATATGACACCGATTGCGTTGTGACCTTTGGGAAGAGTAACAAATTCCCAAGTGTCATTCTTCACGATAACTTTGATTTCTTTATCCATTGTTTTTCTATATTTCTCATCTTGCACAACTTGTTGGATGTTAACTAGCTCATAATCAGCAAAAAGGCAAAAAAGACTAAGATTGCCAAGTCTCTCAGTTACCTCATAGAGATCTTGAAGACTCATTATACGTTCTTTGGTTCTTTCATTTAAGAAATATGGTAGTGAATCTCTACGTGTAGCTGATGTTGGTGAGATAGGTAAAGCAGCTGGCTTTTATTGATCTTCTACTTGTTTTATCTATGTATGATCATCTTCTTCATTAGGAAAGAATTGAAATCATCCACACCAGAGCCAAAATCCCATTATCCTTTTTCATAAAAAAATACATCTTGACTAATCAGAATCTTCCCATTGTTTAGATTATATAATTTGCATCCTTTAGAATTATTGTCGTAGTCGATGAAGATGAACTTCTCACTTTTGTCATCTAGTTTGACTATTCTTTCATCTTGTATATGTACATGGGTAATGCTTCCACAAACTCTTAGATTGACGATGCCAGACTTCATTCAACTCTATGCTTCTTGTGGCATCTTACCCTATACTAGGGTTGGCAAAAACCCAGGTCCGGTCCAGATTTGGCCTTGCCGGGATTGGCTCCGATCAATAAAACAGCTTCCCAGACCTGGATTGGTGCCCGATTTTTTCAAATCCGCTCCGAGTAAAGCTCGGCACATCCCAAGCATGAGTTTTTAATCTGGGCTTCCCCTACCTGAATAAGATACTGCCCTGCTGGTTTTGGAATTAGTTTGCCGTAAACAGAATCATTTGCAGATTTTTTATTTGAAGAAGGACTCA
Organism: Citrus mangshanensis; assembly: GCA_030449895.1. NCBI lineage: Eukaryota > Viridiplantae > Streptophyta > Magnoliopsida > Sapindales > Rutaceae > Citrus > Citrus mangshanensis. Next base: position 573,440 of record JASUUJ010000070.1, read on the forward strand.
TGCTAGAGAAAACCAAAAACAAAAAAAAAAAGAAAAAAAAAACCATAAAACCATAGCCACAGAACAACAAGTAAGGCCTATTAAATGATGGTCAAAGCCTCAAGAGTCAAGACCTTTTGCTTTTTGCAATCAAATGCTGATTTTGCAGGATTTATAAAATGCTTTTTACAATCAATGTTGGCTTGGAGTGTTTGCTTGGGGTGTTTGCTTTTTGAAGCCGGCAACTTGTGTTTCTTGGGAATATTGAGTGGTGGCCGCTGGCTTGGAGTGTTGGAGAGTTGGAGGTGCGGTAGCCGACAATACTATTTATGTTTGCTTAACAATATAATTGAAAATTAGGGTTTGTTTCAATTTTGGGTGTATTGTATTTATATTTTCTTTCTTTTTTTAACTTATAAAAAAATTGAGCACGATTCTGGGTTTCGGGTTTTGGTACCATGACCGAACTTAGATCTAGAAATGTCTAGGTATTGAATTTTAATACCTGGAACTGTACTTTTTGTATATACGGTCCGGGTAAAACTCGAACTGAATTAGCCGCGTTCGGGCCAGATCCGATCCGGACAGGTTTTATTGCTACCCCTGCTCTATACACTTCTTGTTGAAGATCGGTGGATAGGTAGATTGCACATTAATAGCTTCAACCTAAAATTCTTTAGGTAGTCTCTTACTCTTGAGCATACTCATTGCCATGTCTAAAATGGTTCTATTCTTTCTTTCTACAACACCATTTTGTTCGGGAGATCTTGGAATTTGTTAATGGCACTGGATTCTATTTGCTTCACTAAACTTTATGAATTCTTTGGAAGTGAACTCTCCTCTTTGATCAAATTTCATAGCTTTAATCTGGTGTCCACTGCAGTTTTGAACTTTTGGAAACTTCAAAAACTTCTTACTTATGCTTCAAAAAATATGCCCAAGTTTTTCTTAAAAAATCATTAATAAAGAGAAGGAAGTAGTTACTTTTACCAAGAGAGCTTGGTTTGATTTGTCCGCATAAATCAGCATGAGTAAGCTCAAATGACTTTTGAGCTTGACTTCTTTGGAACACTCTTTCTAAACTGCTTGGTAAATAAACATCCATCACAAACTTGATCAGGATGATTAATTGAAGTTAGACATTTCACCATATTTTTCTTTGATAGTAGCTCTAGTTCACTAAAGTAAAGATACTCATATCGAAGATGTCAAATTTAGATTAGATCTTTGTGACAAGCTTTGAGATACTTTACAATATCATTTTTAATATTTAAAGGAAACATTCTATTCTTCGATATTCACACCTTTGTAATTAGGTTTCCTTTGTTATTTCTTAGAAAAAAGACTATAATCTTTTAAGTAAATATCATAGTATTTTTCCAAAAGTTGACCGGAATAGAGGATGTCGCTTTTCATATTGAACACATGGTCAACATTTGAAATTAATTGGTGGCCACATCTTTTGCACGAAAAAGAATGTTACCTCTGCCCTTCATTGGTACTTTTAAATCATCTCCAAAAATGATATTATTATTCACAAATTCATTTAGTTCCACGAACATGCTTATGTTTTTGCTTATATGATTGATAACACCTGTGTCAAGATACCATGTATTTTCTTGACTTCCACTAGTGTTATTGCGTGCTAGTAAAAATGTACCATATTTGCAATTATTCTCTTCAACATAATTCACTCTATCATCAACTCTGGTTCTTGAAGCTCTATATTCTGAAGCATAATGCCAAAACTTTTGACAATTATAGCATTGTACTCGGGATTTGTCATACGTCGATATTGGATTGCCTCTACCTTGTCCTCTGCTTGAGCTTTCTCCTTTTCTATAATTGAAGTTGTTGTTGAAATTCCAGTCTTGTCTATGACCACAACCTCTATCTCGTCCTTGACCTCTATTTCAAACATAATGACTTTTCTTATTTAAGAGCTTTATTCTTTGTTTTTTGGATTGTTTTCCATCTTGAGAATATGTTCTTCAATTTTTTGCTTCTTTTTCAATTTTTCTTCGTAGGCTTGCAAACTTTTTTGAAGTTGTTTGATCGTCATAGCCTCTAAATCTTTTGTTTCCTCGATTGTCACAACAATATGGTCAAACATTGAGTCTACTGATCGAAGTATTCAATGGTCCTTGCTCTTCTACCTGTTCACCATTTCTTTTCAATTCATTGGAAACTATCACAACTTGAGTAAAATAGTCAGAAATTGATTTGGAAGCCTTCATATGCAAGGACTCAAATTCTCCTTGTAGTGCTTGGAGATGAACCTCCTTAACTGGTTCTGTTCCTTTGTAAGAGGTCTCTAGCTTTTCATATGCTTCATTTGAGGAGGTAGCACCAACAATCTTTTCAAAAGCACCTTCATCAATGGTTGAAAGATGAGATAGTTTGCTTTGTTCTCATTCTTCTTCAAATCTTTTAAATTCTCCTTTTGTGCCACAATTAAAGTGGCTTCATTTTGCGGTAGAGTAAAGCCTTCTTCCATGACTTTTTGTACATCATGTGCACCCAATAGAGCCTTCATTTTAATACACCAGTTGTCAAACTTACTTTCCTTCAATTGTGGCACTTAGAATGGCATCATGCTACCATTTGCCACAGTTTACAAATTGTGTGAGAATTTGGAAATTTTGAATGCACAAATAAGTCCAAAATGTCGAAAAACCTTAGGAGAGACTCAGATAAGCTTTCGGTCAATGGTCAACATTTATCAATGACTAGTCAACAGTCAATGGTCAGCTCAGCTCACTTGGCTTGGCTTGGTCTGGTTTGACTTATCCGGGTTGGACTTGATTAAGTGTGGATCAATGCGTTTAAATTGGTTCAACTTGGTGAATTAACTCAGTTTTGGGGCAGCAAACTTTTAGTAGTGATTACAGGTGTGTTCATACTCGGATTAGGCTGATTTTTATAGCATCGCGTTCCTTTCATCGAGGTCTTTGTTTTGATATGCTATATGCTCTTCGTTTTCATCGCTTTCCTTTCAAAAGCTTTGTTTTACTTCTTATAGTTCTTCTTCTTAGACTTGATGCACACAACAGAAATGACAAGGCTATTTATAGTACCAAAACTTAATTATACCCACACACATAAACTAAAAAAATTTAATCACAACCACTCTTTTATTCTCAATCATCACACTAATTATCAACCTTACTTATTCTAATTTACCTATTTCATCCATCCACACCAACCTTGCCTACCACCTAAGCTCACCTAATTTAGAAAATTCTATGGGATGGGCTAGGCTTTGTGTTTTTTGGACTTGGATGAAAAACAAGTTATTATCCAAAAATATACGGGCATGTTTGATTTGGGTATACTTTTAAACATAATTTTGAACACAAAATTTTAACGATTAGATTAATTTAAGTTCATCAAATGATTAGAAATAACATACAATTTTTTAATTCTAAAAATTAATTAATTAGCCATAGGCCCATGAAAAATTTAACAGTAAACAATAAACGTGAAATAAGCCTCTCTCTCCTCATCTTCATTTAATTTTATTTTTTTAACTAAATTATTTCATTCAAAGTTTAAAATTACACTTGATTTGGGAAGGAAGATCTCCGAACTAAATTTCAAGTAACTAAAAATTAAAAAGCCACCTTAGCTTAGCTAACAAATGACATGAGTATGTAAGCTGCAGGCTCTTGGGATGAGCTGAATTTTAAATAAGCCATTGTCCTTAATTTCTTCTTGAAATTTCCAACGACACCCAAAAGATTTCCTTTGCCTAACACTATGTTCACGACATTCATGCATTTCTTTCTTTAAGTTATGCACTTATCTTTGTCTCATCTCCTTCAATCTTCTCTCTTCTCCTTGTAAATGAATTTTCTATTCCAATGGTTTTTGGATGGATGTTACTACTGCAAGTTAAAGCACGTACAATAACACTTCTCTGCATTTTTTCTTTGTTAGCCAGTAAATCGAAATGGTGGTTATCTATCCTTTGCCAATTCTCTTTAAATTATGAAGTAACAAAATTTCAAGCATGATAAATGAAAAAAAAGGTAGAAATGGTTCCTGCATTTTCTTTTTTTTCCTATATTTTATAGTTGTTTTATTAATCAAATTTATCTAGAAAATATTTTCTCTTATGGCTATTTGGTGTAATCTTTAGTTCACTGGCAATATTTACAGAGAGAAATGCACGGTGATATAGAGGTGAGTGAAACACATTTTACTTTTACTATTAAAATTTAATAATGTTGGGAAAGGGACTCACACAAGTAACTGCAAATTAAGCGGAAAAAAATTATTTTCCTCTTTTTGTGATTAAAATAGGATGTGTACCACAAATAAATAGGCAGAAAATAATCTAACAGAATCCAAAGCAATAAATCAACCACAAGAGACACAGATTTTTACATGGAAAACCTAAAATGGAAAAAATCATGGGAGCGTAGTCCGATATAATCTTCCACTATATTAATGGGATTACAACACAAAATTATTCTCTAGATAACACTAGAGGCTAATAACATCAAGAATCTTAACAAATCTTGGCTTACAGTAACAGTTTAATATATGTCTTTCTAATAAGTAAGTATCTCAAATAACAACCAATGATAGGATAAAGCAAAAATCAAGACTAGAAGGCTTGTAGAGGGTGATGCCATGAACTTACCCTCCTAATTTGGGAGAAAATAGAGTGAAAATTGTATTATGATTGTCCAATCAAAAATTGAAAAGTAAGCCCCCAAATTCTTGAAGCACGCCAGTGTCTCTTTATTTCTTTCTCACCATTCACGCACAAAAGTTGCAGCCGCTTGCTTTTGCTCCTTTATACAATGTTTTCAAAACCTAATTTCAATGAAAATTTCAACTAGCCCCTTTAATTTTTTTTAATCGCTTATCAAGCTTTGGTCTTGTGCTAACCAAATGAGATCGACCCAACAAATAATGTGGGACGCATGTGAATCAATTAGTTATTGCAAAAGACATGCTAAACTCTTTCTTCAAATTGTTATTCTCGGCCAACAATCAACATGTCATCCACATAAAGAAGAAGAATGATAAAATCATTATTGCCAAGCTTTTTCATAAAAATACAATGATCATAAATTGTCTCGTTAAAACCATGATTCTCCATGAAAGAATCAAACTTCTTATATCACTGTCTTAGTGCCTGTTTCAGACCGTACAATTTTTTTTTCAACTTGCACATAAGTTCTTCTTTGCCTTTAACACTGAACCCTTCATGTTGCTCCATGTATATAGAAGAAATCTTCACCACAAGAGAAAATATTTCTTCAAAATCAACACATTTCTTCTGACCAAAATCCTTCATAACTAATCTAGCCTTGTAATGCTATTAAGAGTTATTTCTAGTCTTCAACCTGTAAATCCATTTGTTCATTAGTGCCCTATTTCCCTTAGGTGGTTTCACTAAGTCATAAGTGTGGTTCTCATTCATGGATTTCATCTCCTCTTGCATGGCTTTAACCTACTCACTTTTATGCTAGTGAGACATGACTTCTTCAAAACACTTTGGCGTCCCTTTATCTGTAAGCATAACATATTTATGTAGAGGATATCTAGTGGAAGGTCGCTGTTCTCTAGAGGATCTTCTCAATTCTGACTCAACTGGTAGTGCAGGTAGTTCAAAAGCGTACTTGCTCAACTAGTTCTGCTGGAACATCATTGTTATCCTCTTCAGCTCCCCCGTGATCATCATGAGTTACAGGTGGAGAAATTGAAGTTGGAATAATAGGAATCTCTAGAGATGATTGAGATTCATCACTAACTATCTGATCTTCAAGAAACATAACATTTCTGCTTTTGATCAATATTCTTGCCACTGGATCCCATAATCTGTACCCAAATTCTTTATGTCCACAACCTAAGAAAATGCATTCCTTGACTTTATCATCAAGCTTCGATCTCTCATAATTAGGGATGTGAACATATGTTTTGCAACCAAACACTTTCAAGTGTTTATAAGAAACATCTTTCCTGGTCCAAACTCTCTCAAGCACATCACCATCTAATGACGATAAAGGAGAAATGTTAATCAAATCAATTCCACTATGCATAGCCTTATCCTAAAAAGATTTAGGAGGTTTGGCATCATAAAGCATACATCTGATCCTTTCCTTAATTGTTCTATTCATCCTTTCTGCAACACCATTCTACTGCAGGTTTTTGGTATAGTATTTTCAAGTTTGATTCTATGAGATATGCAATACTACTCAAATGGCCCTCTAAACTTACTATTATTATCTGCCCTGACGTATTTTAATTTTCTTCTTATCACTCTCTCAACATAAGTATGGAAGAACTTAAACGTATTAAGCACCTAGTCTTTAGATTTTAAAACAAAAGCTCACACTTTTCTGCAACAATCGTCAATAAAACTCATAAAATAATGTGCACCTCTTATTGATCTACTTTGCATAATTGTAAATATTAATGTGAATCAAATCAAGTATTTGTGAATTTCTAGATGGAGAAAAGCTTTTAGATGCTACTCTCTGTGCCTTTCTAATTAAGTAATGAACACGAGTCTGGAGGGATATACTTGCAAAGCTGGGTAGAAATCATTTTCTTACAAGAGTTTTTTAACCCTTTATCACCAATATAACCAAGCCTTTTGTGCCGTATTTTAATGTCAAAATCTTTTACAGCTACATTCATATATTCTTTCTTGATCTTAGCTTCTATTACATAGAGAGTGTTTACCTTCCTCACCTTAGCTAACACTAGGGTGCCTTTAGTGAGCTTCCATTTTCATTCACCAAATTGGTTAGTATAACAATCGTCATTAAGCTTGTCTATAGAGATTAAATTAAGGCGAATATTTGGTACATGTCGGATATCTTTAAGCAACAACTTAGATGCTTACAATCTTAGATGCCCCCTCATTTCCCATCCGAACATGATCATAATCACAATTAACATAGGATGTGAAGTAATCACGATGTGCAGTAACAGAAAATGAAACACCCGAATCAATCACCCAATCACTGGTATGACAAGTGAGATTTACAGAGCTCTCACCATAAACAATACATATAACACCATTAACTATGGCTGTAGTTTTTAATTGTCATTTTTATGAGCGTCACCATTTTCTTTTGCCTGCTCTCTTTTCCATAATCTGCACTCCCTTTTAAAGTGACCCATCCTTTGACATTGAAAGCACTTCATGTTTCTCCTCTAGGACTTAGGTCTTCCTCTAGGGTTATCATTGTTCTGCTAGTGGGAATTTCTGCTTTGGCTTCTCCCCCACCTTTCTTACTTTTCTGAAACAAATTTATTTGAATCATAAGGAACTAGTTTTGAAATACTAGTTATGCAACCCAAGAGGGGGGTGAATTGAGTTTTTAAAACTTAAGCAAAACAAACCACACAACAATTCAATCTATTGCCTTAATGGAATAAAAAATAATAAATTTAATAAATCACAATAAAAAAAGAGTAAGGGAAGAGAGAGCAAACACAATGATTTTTATGTGGTTTGACAATCCCCGCCTACGTCCACGCCTCCAAGCAACCCAAGCTTGAGGATTTCACTATCCAAGTCTCCCGAGGCTTCAAATGCTTACAATTGACTTCCAAGGTGTCAATGAACCTTTACAACAAGAGATTATTCCTAATCTTTTAACCTAAGTGTATCTCAACACTTACAACCTCTCAAGGATAAAGATTACAAAAATATTTTTCTCTTACACAAAATATATGATTACAAATCTATGCTTGATGTGTCAATAAAATGAAAGAAGAACGAATTTGAAACTCAATGAAAGTTGTATTTTCGATTACAAGCTCAACAATAACGTTGTGATAAACCCTTGTTTGAATTTGATTGAGCTTATTTATAGTTGGAGCTGAAAACTAGCCGTTATTGACTTTCTTCACACTGTTGGATCGCCGTTTACCACTTATCGAATTGCCGTTTTGACTTTGGTAAGTTACTGTTGTACTGAAATTCAAATTGTCGGATCACCGTTTGTAGGAAGTCGGATTACCATGATCATTCTAGACACTAGCTTAGAGATGTCGGTTATCCGTTTGACATAAATGGTTTACCGTTTGTAAGATGATTGCTCTCTGGAATGTTATCGGTTTACCATTATCAATAAACGGTAAGCCATTATCTAAGTTTTATTCTTTGGAATACATTTGGCTTACCGTTAACCATTAACGGTTTACTGTTAGCTAAGATTTGCTCTCTAGAGTGAAATCAATTTACCGTTATCTGTTAACGGTTTGTCGATATCTGAATGTTGCTCTCTGGAATGCTTTCGGTGTACCGTTAGCCATAAACGGTTAATGCAACCGGTTTACCGTTTTATATAATCAGTTTGCCCTTTCTTTGGAAAATCACTCTCTAGAATGTAATCGGTTTGCCGTTTATTTCCATAAGATTTTTCTTTGCTTTGAAGATTATATGGCTTTAAAAAAATTGATTCAATTAACAAAAAATTTTAAAACTTATCAAATGAAAACATGTTTGTTATCATCAAAATCATTATTATAAAAACAAAACAGTTAACAATCTCCCCATTTTTAATGATGACAAATATTTCAAGGCTAATCAAGATTACTCCTCCTTAATGTGTGCTCCCTCTTAGTAAGTGGCCAAAACATTTAAAAAAATTTGCATTTATTTATCAAAATAAGAATGTATGCATGTATTTCTCACACTTCATCATAAAAAAGAAAAAGTAATGAAAAAAATTTGGACAGAGCCTCCCCTGCAAAGTTGACAGATCCTCAAATGCATAAAAATTTTGAAACACACTCCCAAGGATGTACAAACCATCTCAACTCCGTCAACTAACTCCAATAATTCAACAAGCCAATCAACTCAATAACAAGCATAGATTCAACAATCATATAAACACATAATCAAAATCCATGAAATGAAATTAGAGAAATGAAATGTAATTCAAAATAGAAACTGATCCAAAATAGATAGTGAACCAAAACATACATAGAATAACATCCAAAATATGAAATGAGAAATGTATGTGTGAGACTGAAAGGAAAAATAAACTACGAAGGTGGCCGCGATGAAGACTTAATGGGGAGAAAACCAAGGGCAGAGAGGATGCATCTCTGACCATCTTAAATCTCCTATTGCTGATCGAAAATGAGCTGTTGAAGAGAGTCAAACTAAGATGCAAGATGCTGCTGCTGGACCGAGAGAGTGCGAACCTCACTTAGAAGCTGTTGCATTAACTCCTCAGAGGCTGAAGAAGAGGTAAGGGCTGGAGGCACGTCGGTATCCATATCATGCTCCTCATGCTCTTCAGTCTCCTCAGTGTGCGCAGCTGCAGCTCTACGAGCAACTCAAGGTCTAGCTCTTAAACAAAAATTTAGAAGCTGATCGGCTGAATAAATGTCATTTAACATACGATCTTCTTCAAGAGCCATTCCGCCTATGAAAACCAATACCGAGGATAATCTCACCACTTAACCTTTTGGACTCATCGTATACAGGCTCGGTAATGGGTATGTGAAAGTGCCTTAGAATCCTAGTAATAACACTACTGCATGGAAGAAGTTGATTATTCACGGCAGGGGTAGAGAGCATGTGACGGAGAATAATATAACCAAGGTTAACCGAACACTTTCGAAGAAGACAATCCAACAACCCGACATCTAAACGAGTAACCTCATTATTGTACCCCTTTTTAGGAGTAACGATATGCTGGAGAATACTGTGAAGGATCCTAACTTGCATAGGCAACAACTGAGACCGAAAATGTAGAAAACAAATATCATTGGAAAGGTCTTGACTCCAACAAATGTTCCTAACCTCATCTACATGAGAAAGGTGGTTAAACAGAGTTCTTTCCTAGATGTGTAGAGCTCTAAACCGTAATTATCTGTCCCTAAGATAGAATTTAAATCTTCCATAGAAAAATCAATTTGAACACCTCCGACATATGTCACTAATTGATCTAACCTAGTAGCCGAAAGTTCCATGTTGGAATAGAAAATTCAAACTAGGTTTGGGTATACTTTCTCATCTAGACACAAAGCAATCTCTCATTGTACCAACATTTCCTTCACACTGCTACTACAAACAACTAATTCCTCAAAATCATCTAAATCAAGAAAGAAGGAATCAGTTAACTTACGAGTCATAAACCGAGTCTGGAATCGCCTAACAAGAGGAGCAGAAGGGAAGTAGATCATTTCGAAATCAGGAACAAGAGGAGGATGAGGAGGACTTTTGCTAGCCCTCTGTTTGACCTGTCTTCTTGGCCTTGAAGGTCCTTCACCAGCCATGGATAGATGTGGAGGTGTAAAAAAGTGTTTAAAAAGTTAATAGGATCAAGAAATGAAGATTTTTTTTAGAGATTGTGGAGAAACTTAGTCCGGTTTGCCCTAGGGTTTTGAAATTGGGAATTTGCCATTGAAGGCTTAAAAACGGATTTTAATCGGATGAAATTGTTCTAAACTAGTTAAAAAGAGTTTCTACGGCTTCAATATTGAGAGAAATTGCAAGGAAAATGGGTAATTTGAGAGAGATAAGGAATTGCAGCCGTGATTTGAGAGTTAAACGATTCAAGGGCAAAATAAAATGAAGGAGAAAATGGTTTACTGTGCTCTTATCGTACGATAACGGTGAGCCGTTATTAAGATATTGGCGAGCGATATCATTCCAGAATGTAATCCAAAATTTTTTATGAAAACGGTGAACTGTTATGGAGAAGTCGGCGAACCGTTATCTTCCTAAATATTTTCCCTAGATTCTGTCTCAAAAACGGTTAACCGTTTATTGAATAAACGAAAATCCGTTTTCTTTAACTAATGATTTCGCACATTGACTTTAGTTTTTGGCCAACAATTAATACATTTCAAGATCATTTTATTGATCCAAAATGTTTTAAGGGCTAGTTTAATGTATGATGCATGAACTCATTCAAAGATTAATAATCCAAACACATCACTTATCTATTATGCTTTAACACTTCATAAACATCAAGAAATCATCAATCAATCGATTTTTATAAACTCAATAACATAATTAGAGATATTAATGCGAAAATTTCATCATCCCAAGTTCATGCCGAATTTTTGAAAATTATTCTTTGTAAAGAGGTTTTGTAAAAATATCTGCACGTTGTTTTTTCGTAGAAATAAATTTTAATGCAATATCTCTTTTTTGAACATGATCTCACAAGAAATGATATCTAATTTCTATATGTTTGGTTCTAGAGTGCTGAATGAGATTCTTTGATAAATTTATAGCACTAGTGTTATAACACTTGATAGGAATTTGTTCAAGATTAATGCCATAGTCTCTAAGGGTTTGTTTCATCCAAATAACTTGTGCACAACAACTACCTGCAGCAATATATTCAGCCTCGGTGGTTGAGAGTGCAACCGAATTTTGTTTCTTACTAAACCATGAAGCAAGTGAATGTCCTAGTAAATGTCAAGTTCCACTAGTACTTTTCCTATCGACTTTATAACCAGCAAAATCAGCATCCGAATAACAGGTCAAATCTATATGAGTTCCTCTAGGATACCAAAGGCCAAGATCTATGGTTCCACTCAAATAACGAAAAATTCTTTTCACAGCAAGCAAATGAGATTCCTTGGGATATGATTGAAATCTTGCACATAAACATATATTAAACATGATATTGAGTCTAGTTGCAGTTAAGTAAAGTAAAGAGCCGATCATACCTCGATGCATTTTGATATAAACTTCTTTGCCTTTTTCATCTTTGTCAAGCTTGGGTGTTGTGTTCATTGGAGTGCTCTTGGTCTTTGAGGCATCAATGCAAAATCTCTTGAGTAAATCTTTCACATACTTGGCTTGATTTATGAAAATTCATTCCTCGCTTTATTTTATTTGCAACCCAAGGAAGTACTTCAACTCTCCCATCATACTCATCTCAAATTCTTTATTTATACAAGATGAAAATTCTTTACATAACATTTCATTAGTAGAACGAAAGCTAATAATATCAGCATAAATTTGAACAACAAGTATATCTTGGTCCTTATACTTAACAAAGAGAGTAATATTTACTTTTCCCATCGAAAAATCATTATCCAAAAAGAAATTTTTAAGCCTATCATACCATACTCTAGATGCTTATTTTAATCCATACAATGCTTTAGGCAATTTATAAACATGATTTTTAAATTTTTCATTTTCAAAACCAGGGGTTGTTTCACATAAACTTCATCTATAATATAACCATTTAAGAAAGCACTCTTGACATCCATTTGAAATAAAATGAAATCTTTATGACATACAAATGCTAAGAGCATCCTAATGGATTCTAGTCTAGTTACATGTGCAAATGTTTCGTCAAAATCAATTCCCTCTTCTTGGTTGTAACCTTGAGCCACTAATAAATCTTTATTCATTACAACCACACTAGATTCATCCATTTTGTTTCTAAATACCCATTTAGTACCTATAATGGATTAATGTTTCGGTTTAGGAACTAATTCCCATACTTTATTTCTCTCAAATTGATTTAATTGCTCTTACATTGCCATAATCCACGATTTATCATTTTCTGCATCCGCAAAGGATTTTGGTTCAATTTGAGATATGAATACATAATGCTCAAAAGCATTCCTAAATGATGATCTAGTTGTTATACCTCGTGAGAGATCTCCTAAAATCAAGTGTTTAGGATGAGAAGAAACATACCTCCACTCCTTGGGGAGTGATTGAGATGTACCTTCATTTTGCTCTGCATTTGTTTCTTCATGTTGCTCCTCTTGATTTCCTTGTGATGCATCCTTTTGGTTATCCTTTGATGACTCTTCTTGTAGTTCTTCATTTGCATCATTATCAACAATAGCTTTCTCCGCAGAGGGATTAGATTCATCAAACGTAACATGTATAGATTCTTCCACAACTAGAGTTCTTTTGTTATAAACTTTATAAGATTTTATTGAGTTTGAATATCCAAGAAAAATGCCAACATCGGATTTTGGATCAAATTTGCTAAGATTATCTTTTGTGTTCAAAATAAAACATTTGCATTCAAAAACTTTAAAATAATCAATGTTGGGTTTTCTATCTTTCCAAAGCTCGTATGGAGTTTTATTGAGATGAGGTGTAATCAACATACGATTTAAAATATAACAAGCAGTGTTGACGACCTCGGCCCAAAAATACGTAGGTAAAGAATTTTTATTCAACATGGTCCTAACCATTTCTTGAATCGACATATTCTTTCTCTCAACAACTCCATTTTGTTGTGGAGTTCGAGGTGATAAGAATTGATGCATAATGCCTAAATTATTACAAAAGGTTTCAAATGCACGATTTTCAAACTCTCCTCCATAATCACTCCTAGTGCATACAATAACATACCATTTTTCATTTTGAATTTTCTTACAAAACATTTTAAACGCATCAAAAACATCATCCTTATTAGCTAAGAATAATACCTATGTGTACCTTGAAAAATCATCAACAATTATAAAAAGTATAATACTTGCAACTTAAGCTGGCATATCTTGAAGCTCCAAATAATATATATGAAGTAATTCAATAGGTTTTGAAGTAGAAATATGATTTTTACTTTTAAAGAGGTTTTGATTTGTTTACCAAATTGGCATGCTTCACAAATTCTATTTTTTTGAAAACCGATTTTTGGAAGACCTTTAACTAAATCATTTTTAGAAATCTTTGAAATTAAATTCATGCTTGCATGTCCTAATCTTCTATGCCATAACCAACCATCATCATACAATGTAGAAAAACATTTATAATGTGTAGATGCACAATCTATATCAATGGTATAAACATTAACACATCTATTTCCTACAAACAATATTTTGCCATCACATGCATTCTTAATAATACATTTAGTCTTATCAAAAACAACTTTATAACCCTTATCACATAATTGACTAATGCTAAGAAAATTGTGTTTCAAGTTTTCAACCAAGCACACATTTTCAATAAGAGTAGATGATACATTACCGACATTGCCAATACCAATGATCTTTCCTTTTGAGTTATCTCCAAAAGAAACGTTTCCATCGTTCTCGATCTTCGTAAAACTTGAAAAGCAAGAGTAATTTCTTGTCATGTGTCTTGAACATCCATTGTCCAAGTACCACTTATTTTTCTTTTTCTTTGATCCCTATAGAAAAAGTTTCTAAGTTTTAGGTACCCAAAGCTTCTTGGGTCCTTGAGTGTTAGCAATGATTCCTTTTAGAACCTAAATACATTTCACACCATAATATGCATTTCTTTTTACTGGACATCTATTTTTTATGTGACCATCTTGGTTACAATAATGACATACAATTTGATTATTAATTGAGTTACTTTTCACAAAGTAATTCTTATAATATTTTTGTTTCAAATATGGCTTATAGCCAATACCTCCTTTGTCAAACATACATTTTTATGAATTTAGCATGTTATCCATCATCTTTTGCCCATTTGTGAATTTTGCACAATTTCATTTAGCTCATTATTCTTCTTCTTAAGTACTTCATTTTCTTTTATCAATTCATCTACATATGATTTTTCATGCTCATACGAAGTACTTTGTTTACCTTTAAGAGATGCAATCATATAATGCAACATTTTATTCTCTAATTCTAATTATTTAATCTTCTTATTCAAAGAATCATTGCATTTTTCCAGAGCATCCTTTTCATTTATAAGTTCTAGCATTTTCTTTTTAAGACATGCATTTTTTTTTACCTATTTTTATCCACTCATCATGCAATTCTTTAAAAACATTATGTAACTCGTCATATGTTAGAAGATCACTTACCTCATCAAGTTCATCAAATGATTCTTCCTCAATGGCCATGAGTGCTAGATTTGTCATCTCTTGATACTTTTCATTGTCACTCGTTTCCTCATTGGTATCATCCTATGTGGCTACCATTGCTTTCTTCTTGAACTTGTTGAGAAGAGGATATTTCGACTGTATGTGTCCAGGCTTTTTGCATTCATAGCAAGTGATTGGCTCCTTATTCTCCTTTTGATTTTTGAAGTTTTTGAACTTTCTCCGCTCACTAGTTTTCTCGTAGAATTTTCTTAATTTTTTAGTTAGCATAACCATCTCCTCATTATCCAGCTCGCTTTCCTCACCACTCTTATGTTTTGAAACTTTGAGAGCAATGCTTTTTTTTTTCTCCTCATGCTCTTTTTCTGTTGCCAAGTCTTCTTCATATGAAATAAGAGAGCCAATTAAATCATCAATAGGTAAAATATTCAAATTTTTGGCTTCTTCAATGACAGTCCTCTTAGGTCTCTAATCTTTTGGAAGTGACCTAATGATTTTCTTGACTTTTTTGTTATTTGAAAAAGTCTTTCCTAAGGCTCCAAGGGTGTTTACTATGTCTGTAAAACATGTATACATAGAATACACACTTTCATTTTGTTCCATTTAGAACAATTCATATTGACGAGTGTATCCACTGATTTTAGACTCTTTAACTTGATTTGTCCATAGCTCAAGTTTGTTCCAAATTTCTTGTGCACTCTCACAACTACATACTCTGTGGAATTCTTTCTTATCAAGAGAACAAAACAAAGCATTCATTTCCTTGAAATTTAATGACATCTTTTTTTTTTTCTAACTCACTCATTTGATTTGAAGGTTTTGAAATATCATCTCATACTTCATTTTTAGTCATAGGCATGAAAGGACCATCACAAACAACTTCCCAAATTTTGTAATTTAAGGCTTGTAAATAAATTCTCACCCTAGTTTTCTAATATGGGTAGTCATTATCATTAAATAATAGTAGCATAGTTGTGGATTGTTCTTCCCTAAAGGTAGAGTCATTTTGAGTTGCCATTGATCTTTTACTCTAGACGGTTAAGATCTAACAAGAAAACCTTGTTCTAATATCAAATGAAATACTAGTTATGCAACCCAAGAGGGGGGTAAATTGGTTTTTTAAAATTTAAGCAAAACAAACCACACAACAATTAAATCTATTGCCTTAATTGAATAAAAATAATAAATTTAATAAAGAACAATAATAAAAGAGTAAGGGAAGAGAGAGCAAACATAATGATTTTTACGTGGTTCAGCAATCCCCGCCTACGTTCACACCTCCAAGCAAGACAAGTTTGATGATTTCATTATCCAAGCCTCGCAAGGCTTCAAATGCTTACAATTGACTTCCAAGGTGTCAATGAACCTTTACAACAAGAGATTATTCCCAATCTCTTAACCCAAGTGTATCCTAACACTTACAACCTCTCAAGGATAAAGATTACAAAAATATTTTTCTCTCACACAAAATATATGATTACAAATCTATACTTGATGTGTTAATAAAATTAAATAAGAATGAATTTGAAGCTCAATGAAAGTTGTATTCTCGATTGCAAGCTCAATAATAACGTTGTGATCAACCCTTGTTTGAATTTGATTGAGATTATTTATAGTTGGAACTGAAAATTAGCCGTTATTGACTTTCTGCACACTATCGGATTGCCGTTTACCACTTATCAGATTGTCATTTTGACTTTGGTAAGTTACCGTTGCGCCGAAATTCAAATTGTCGGATCATTGTTTACAGGAAGTCGGATTACTATTATTGTTCCAGAGACTAGCTTAGAGATGTCGGTTACCATTTGACATAAACGATTTACCATTTGCAAAATGATTGCTCTCTGGAATGTTATCAGTTTACCGTTATCAATAAACGGTATGCCATTATCTAAGTTTTATTCTCTGGAATACATTCGGTTTACCGTTAACCATTAACGGTTTACCATTAGCTGAGATTTGCTCTTTGGAGTGAAATCGGTTTACTGTTATCTGTTAACGGTTTGCCGATATCTGAATGTTGCTCTTTGGAAGGCTTTCGGTGTACCATTAGCTATAAACGGTTAATGCAATCGGTTTAACGTTTTATATAATTGATTTGCCTTACTCTTTTATTATTGTGCTTTATTAAATTTATTTTAATGTATATATATAAATGAATAAAATTTAAAAGCGTGAAGAACTAAAGAAAGTAAATAAAAAATGGCAAGGAAAGAGATTTTGAATTGCTGGGTTTTGATTATATTTTGACATTAAAAAGGAAAAAAGCATTGCATTTGTGTGAGATAAACATAATAGGAATGTGAAAAAGAAATTGTGTAACTTTATGTAATTTATACATTTAAGGACAGAAAAATGACATAGGTGCCATTTTATAAATTTTAATATGACAATTAGAATATTTATAAATTTTGTATAATTTTTTTTTATAATGCGTGATAAAAATTTAGTTCATTGTTACTAAATTTTTCATTAATAAGCTAAATAAATAGAGAAGAACATAAAATATTCCTTTGCATAGAATTCGAATGGGAGATCAACAGTTCCCTTATTTAAATCAACACATACCCTCTCTATTGTTTTCATAATAGCTAATAATCCCCTTAACATATAATTTTATTATATTACTCATATTTTAAAATACACTTTATTAATATTAATTTTAAATTACATAAATCATATAAATGGAAACCGAAATAAAAAAATTTAAGTACTAAAAAGAAGAAATATATTTTCAGTGTGAATAAAAAATTAATAATAAGATATTTTCCTATACTTTTTTATTTTGTTTTTTTCTTATAATAAATATATTTTATTTTAAAAAGGACACCTACCCCCCAATTTTTTTTTTCTATATACTAACACCTTCTTTTGACTATAATACCCTTTATAGATAATAACTAAGAAAATTAACCTTAAAGTTTTTTTAAAAATAAACATATTTTAAGTTTTTTAATTTTCTAATAGACTAATAATATTAGAATTTTTTGATATATAAAATAATTTTTAAAATGTAGACTATTATATATATTATAGTAATATATTTTTATTTATTATAAAATTTAAATAAATCTTTGGGTTAAATAGATTTTATAATTAATAAAATATATCTCATATATTAATAATATTAAAATTATTTTATATAATATTGAAAATAATTTAAAGTTTTATATATTTATTTTAATTTATGTTCCTATTTATTACAAAATTTAGTTTAATATAATATAAGATTGTAAAGTATTTAAAAACTTTTTTAAATATTGAAATTATCTTAAAATGTATATATTGTTACATTTATTTTGATATTATATTTATATTTATTTAAAGCATTGGAGTCGATATTTTTAAGTTAATAAAGCTAAAGAGTGTTGTAGTTAAAAGGGAATAATGGTGTCCCTTATTAAAAACTAAGGGGTTTACATGACTATTTCCCCAAAACCATGAGGTGTATGTGTTGTTTTCCCTTATATTTATTATAAAACACTGAAGTCAATCTTTTTAAGTTAATAGAGTCAGATGATATTATGGTCAAAAGGGGGTAATGTTGTCTGTTATTGAAACTTTGGGATTTACATGACCATTTTCTCAAATTTGTAGGTGTCATTTTTTTAATTTATAATAAATTTAAATAAAAGTGTATTTGAAAATAAGGATAATATAGTAAAATTATGATGTCAAGGAAGTTTTTGAACTATGATAAAAAAATAAAAGTTAAATAGCATATATTAATTTTAAAGAGGAAAAACTAATAATCTCCTATTCGAATTCTATGTAAAATAATCAAGATTGTAATCATCACAAAGCTTGATGCATGGTTGAGAACGGAATTTGCTTACTTGTTTATTTATTTATTAAAACATAAGAAACAGAATCAAATAACATTATTAAGCCATTTGTCATTTGTCAAAAAGAAATGTTGTTGGGGGCTGGGTCTTGGTAGGATGGGATGTGACGCAATTCAAAAGTATTCAAAGGGAAACGAAATAAACAATAAATTGATCCCCTGGGCCTGGTGTTGCCACCAGTCAGTAATTCGCCGATTTAATATCAAGATTATTATGAAACTTTAAGACTTTGTATTCAAGATTGATATGAACGTTTAAGACTTTGTATCTTGCTTTCAACTATATTAATTTATTCTTTTTTTGGATAGTCCTCTTAAGTTGCATTACAAGTAGTTGGAAGATTCTAAAGTTTGGGAGATTTGCAACAACATCCATGTATAGAACTATGTTTATTTGCAAAGATTAAGAAATCTAATTTGAACCGAGTTTTTGACTTGATAGATTCCTTGTGACCATTTTGTTCACACACTCACCAACCGCCATTAAGTTTTTCAGACGATGACAAATCCTCTTATATATTTTTGACTTCTAATATAGTTTGGGCACCCAACATTATCTTGTAATTTATAAAACAAAATGCAAGACTTCAATCAATTTACTCAAAATGTTAAAATACAGTCTTCTATAATACAACCCAATAATCTTTTCCCCGACATTTCTCAAGATTTTGCTAGATTTCCTAAGCTTTATGATGCCTTTTCCGAGTTGCTTCAAAAAATTAAAATCTGATTTAAAACTTGAGATGTGCAATAATTATTTGTAAAATATAACGAAAGTTTGGTTAGTTGATAGTTATTTCTTATTTTTGTGCTCATATTTTAGAAATTAAACTAATTCATAATTGTTACATAAGACTTTATAGTTAATTGTTAAATTTTAAGCTATACAATGTTATATACCCATGTACTAAAAGATATCGAAATTTTTATTTACATGACTTTAGTGAGCTGCATTTGAGAATATTAACGGATCAATATAAGATGGTGGGGAGTTTCCAACTCTCAATGAATGCATGCATCCATTATTTTTAATAGTTTCTAATAAAAAATTAGCAAAATCTTTTTTCTTTTGACCTAGAAACAATAATTCATCCTCTATATAAGAGCATCTGATTTATCACATATCATTCACCAAGCACAAAAACACAAGCTCTGCTGAATTACTTTGGTGTCTCCTTGAGTACTTTTTGATAATGTCGTCTCACTCACATCTTTATGGAACTTGCTTCATCATGTTTTTGTTGTTATCTAAACTGGCCTTTGCACAATTATCCTCAAATCACTATGATAATACTTGCCCAAAAGCCCTCTCTACCATCAAGTCTATAGTGCACAATGCAGTGGTAAAGGAGCATCGAATGGGAGCTTCTTTGCTTCGTCTCCATTTCCACGATTGTTTTGTTAATGCACGTTCTATCTCTCCCTCTCTCTTTCTTTTCACTTTCAACGAAAGCGATTTGCAATTGCAAACTTGCATGCATGCATCCACCCAAAACGCATAATAGAGTTTCATTTACGCATTATCATAGTAATGCTTGAGTGACAAACTTTCTTTGTATATGTTATTTAATTTGTACATAGTGAGGTGCTAAAACAGTATTAATTAGTAGAATAATAACTCAAAATAATCTCTTTTTATTAGCTATTTTTGTTTAGGTAAATGCTCCTTATAATTTAGATCAAGTCCCAAATATTTTCAAAATTAAAATTTTCTAAAAAGTCCAATTGTCTGTTTGTTTATGTTAAAATTTACTTAATTATCATCTATTTTTCACCTGTTGTATGTTAGATTTATTTGAATTTTAGGTTATATATCATGCAAAAATACTACTTTACTCTTAAATATTAAATTGGATTGCTACGATAGTAACAACATACGTGTTTTAGGTAATTTTATAAATATAGGGATGAACTGAATAATTAGCTCAAACCACATATAAAACTGAAGGAAATTTACTATTAATACATTTTTGTTATCAATATGGTTATATTACAACTTGATTAGTTGGGCATATGATAGTGTATTACGGTAACTTTTTTTTTTTAATTAAATTTCGTTTATGCCTCAATTTGCAGGGTTGTGATGCATCAGTTCTATTAGATGACACTTCAAGTTTTACTGGTGAGAAATCAGCCAGCGCCAATGCGAATTCAATAAGAGGCTTCGAAGTGATCGATTCAGTTAAATCTAAAGTTGAGAGTCTCTGCCCTGGTGTTGTTTCTTGTGCAGACATCTTAGCTGTTGCTGCTCGAGATTCTGTTGTTGCTGTAAGTGAAGTGAAAATTGCATTAACGACTACTTGAGATTATTGTCACCTACTAGTAATAACTGCAGGCCCAAAATCTTAGCACTTTTCTTTATTATTATTGTTGGATCTTTATCATCGACTTAGGCTTAATTTTGGTTAAACGGTTTCTCTAACACAATTAAATTGAATTCTCTCAACTTATAAGCTCATTCAATTTCTTGATTCACTTTTAAGCTCTCGTCTTTTGGTACATCCAAAACCTTTTTCTTTTTCCTTTTTTTTCTTTTTTCCTAATCTTAGCCTACAAACATTTCACATAAGGAAGCATATGAAACCCTATCTTATCAGCTTAAACTTTTGGCTAAGCAGTTATTAACAGTATAATGGAATTTTATTTATCAAAATTAATTAATTAATCAGATATTCTTTTTTGTTCAGTTCGGGGGGCCTTCATGGACAGTTCAATTAGGTAGAAGAGATTCGACAACGGCAAGTTCCAGTGCAGTAAATACTAATATTCCATCCCCTCTCATGGATCTTAATGACCTTATTTCTAACTTTGCAAAGAAAGGACTCAGTGCTAAAGAAATGGTGGCCCTCTCAGGTAATAACATTATTATTAGATTAATAAACTTAGACCTTGTGCTGATCTAAGCTGCACTAATCTTTCAAAATCATATCTCATCACCTGCACAACCAAAAAAGGCCTCTAGTATCAGTGGATGTACGAGTGCATTAATAACATTGTACGCATGGTAGAATTTAGTTACATATATATACCTTGTAGAATGATCAACATAAGATTAGATAAATATTGATATGTATTGAAGATATTATCTCACATCAACTGAGAATAATTACTAGGTTAATAATATAAGTGAGGCAATCCTCAAATCCTAGGCCATTTTTTGAGTATAAGTTAGGCTCATCAGTTTTTTATATGGTATCAGAGTTAGAGTCAATTACGAGTGGGATCACTCTGCTTTATCGTGTGATAAGGACTAGCTAGGCAAAAATATCCGCATTGAGGAGAATATTCCAAGTCAACTATTAACACAACTAGCTAGCTAGTAGCCATATTCTTTGACGTCTATAATTCTTATTTCGTGTATGATTAATTATATATCAAAATTCTGGTCATATACAGGAGCTCACACAATAGGACAAGCTAGGTGCTTATTGTTTCGACAAAGAATCTACAATGAAACAAACATTGATTCAGGATTTGCAACTTCATTAAAATCAAACTGCCCAAGCTCAGGCGGCGATGACAACCTTTCTCCATTAGATGCCACCAGCCCTGTTCTATTTGACAATGGCTATTTCCGGGACTTGGTGAATAACAAAGGTGTCTTTCATTCAGACCAGCAGCTCTTCAATGGCGGCTCAACTGACTCTCAAGTCACCACTTACAGCACCAACATTGGAACGTTTTATGCAGATTTCGCCAATGCAATGGTCAAAATGGGGAACCTTAGCCCGCTTACGGGGACTGATGGGCAGATTCGCACCAACTGCCGCAAAATAAACTGAATTCTATTGGGGCCTTATTAATTAGCTTTGAACAAAGTCGTTCATTTCTATTTCTTGTTTTCCTATGTCCTGAATATTAAGCGAATAATGATCATGATGATCGTGTTACTAGATTTGGATTAATATTCAGTAAGCATTTTTTAATTTTTCTATTTCTCATAACTACAGATAAAGTGAAATCTGCCATGTGTTGTAATCTTAATACACGTTTCTTAATTGCTAGTTCTTGCAAGAGAATGACACTTTCATTTCTCTAAAATTTATTTTACTAATTTCTGGATTCGTCATAAATTGATCATCTCTTACACCTCTACAAATAAAATTAAACTATTTAATTTATTTGTTATATATATATATATATATATATTCTAAAACAGTGTGTTATTTCTATAACTGTTTTGACACTAGTAACGAAAAAAGGTGTTAAAAATTTATGGCAAAATTAAAATTTTAATTATCACCAAAATGTGTCATTCTACCATTTTATAATATTACTCTAATAATAGTTTGTTTGATTTTTGACTAGACATGAAATATGATTCAGATTGATTCATATATATATATATATATATATATATATATAGAGAGAGAGAGAGAGAGAGAGAGAGAGAGAGAGAGAGAGGGACAGTTTGAGATTGTTGTGGATGGCAAAATAAGTTGCTTCTACTATATTAATGAAATAAATCATTGAACAAAAAAGTGATTAGGTTTTTGATAAACTGTATTATTTCAGTTACTATTAAGTTTCAAAAGCAAAGTATATGAATTTAGTAAAATTTTTTATTAACTTGTTCCTCATTTTGTAATTACCATATGTATATGTTTAAGAGTAAGTATAATAAATTTTCTAGAATGTTTTTTAGACACAAAAATTTATATTAAAAAACTCAAATAATTAAAATCTTATGAACCTTATAATATATTATATTAAATATGATAAAGTTCATAGCGTAATACAATAATAAATAACTTAAAATTAAATAAAAAGTAATATGTAGTTGTGGTAATATGAAAGGGTTTATGATTTTTAGTAGTGTTTATGAAAAAAATATGACACGATTGTCTTTTTATTAAAATAATAAGGTTGTTATAGGAACTTTAAAAGCGTTTGATGACTTATTCAATAAGCTGCTATTATGGTCAGTTTGGGATACATGTGACTGATAAAATAAGTTGTTTTTGCTATGTGGATGAAATAAGTTGTTGATTAAAAAAGTAGCTTAGTATTTAATAAATTATGTCGTTGTAATTGTTGTTAGCTTGAAAAGTAGAGTACAAGTATTTGGTAAATTTTATCATGAAATTGCTGCTTTACTATATAATGACTAAATAGACATAAGTTTAGATTTCCTTCTATTTATATATTAGGGTTTATGAAAAAAAAAGATATAATTATATTTTTATTATGGAAAGGTTATGATAAGGACTTTAAAAAGGTGTTGTGGCTTAAGTTAATAAGTTGCTTACAAAAAGTAACTCTCTACATGCTTTTAGAAATTTCTTTCTATCAAAATGAAAAAAAAACTTAAATAAGCAGTTTTTAAAAAATTAACCAAACATCATTTTTGTCAAAACTTATAAAATATGTTGCTTGTAGAGTTTCAACCTCATTCGCCAATGGGACCTTAAAAAGCAACCCGCTATCTACTTTAAAAACTATTGTTAGAATCGAGAAACTTATAAAATAAATAGTTATAACATCCCACATCGCGAGAGAAAGAGTTCCTGAACTAGTTTATACACCTTGGACTCTTCTGGCTAAGTAAACACGTTTTAAGTTGTAAAGGCCAATAACAAAATTGGGATCAACTGTGTTCCTAATGCAGACAATATCTACTTGGTTATTGGCCTCAGGCTGTTGCAGTTGGTATCGAAACCGACTAGCGACCAGATGTGTGAATGGATATGATAATGATATGATTTAGTTTCATTCTGTTTCCAATAACCCTCACGAGGATGCGAGGTCCTCAATGGGGGAAGCATGTAATATCCCATATTACTAGTGAGACAATTCCTGAACTAGTTTTATAAGCATTGGGCTCTCTTAACTAAGAAGATGCATTTGAATTGTAAAGCCAGATAATAAAACCGTGACAGACTTTGTGTCCAAATTTAACAATATCTACTTGGTTGTTGGGTTTGAACTATTACAATAACTATTAAAAAATTTAACATAAACTAGTTCTATCAAAACTTATGTGATAAGTCTCCTTAACATTTCAACTGCAATCATAAACGTAGACTTAAATGAACAATATGGGTGAGTTTAATTTTGACTTAAACTAAATTCATGTTAATTTATTTCCATATAAAATATGATCCATAATTTTTTTTTGCTTTTTAAAACTTTTTTTCAATGAAATTATAAGGATAAATATGCAAACACCATGTTTTTAATATATTCTATTCAATAACTAAGAAAAATTTAAAAACAAACATTTATATTTAGATTTGTATATTTGGGGTGCATTTAGCACATTATATTGTATAGTATTAGCTTTATTACATTAGCTATATTGCATCATCTTCTACTAAGCTATAATCTAATCCTATGTTTAGTGTGCTATGAACTGCATTATGTAACATAAATTTTTTATTTTTATTTATATTAAATTAATAATTTAAGATTTATTTATATTTTCTTATCATTTATATTAAATTTATAATTTAAATGAGCAATTTTCACCCACCGACCACTATAAGTCGTTGCTGGCCATCCTTCTTCAGTATCATTTGAACTTTATTTTGATACAATTAAAATTCTTATTATCAGTCTATGCAATGGTGCAACTATTGCTGGGAAAGAAATTTTCATTTGCTAAAGATATGCAGGCAAAATTTCAGTTTTCAAAATTTTAACCGTAAATTTAAGGCAAACGAAAGCTCTTTTATCGGCAAAATTGCAATATTGCTTAATTCTAAAACACTAATTTATGCAGTAGCCACCAATGACCGGCAACCGTTGAACTGTTGCAGACGGCAACATAGTTGAGTTTTTAATTTTATTTAATATTATATATTTTTATTCAGTTTTTATTATAGAAAATAAAAAAACTAATATGAACAACGTGGTATTACACAAATCAGACCCCTAGGTTTATTTAATGCGGCATTGTTCGCAACATGATGCATTTTAATACACCATAATGTGAACAAGAATATTTACCAAGCATGAAATTTAATTACATTAATCAATACAATTCTCTTCTCACAAAAAAAG
Organism: Citrus mangshanensis; assembly: GCA_030449895.1. Taxonomy (NCBI): domain Eukaryota; kingdom Viridiplantae; phylum Streptophyta; class Magnoliopsida; order Sapindales; family Rutaceae; genus Citrus; species Citrus mangshanensis. The sequence continues at coordinate 599,033 of JASUUJ010000070.1, forward strand.
AGTAATACAATCCCATGTAATGTGGTGTGCCAAACATACCCTCGATATTATACATTTGAGTATAACTTTGACTTAAACTAGGAGAAAATTACCAGATCCGTCTATCCAAGTGAATCTAACGGCTGGATGCAACGGTGGTACCGTACCACCGTTGCACCGTAGCCGGACCCCTTAAACTAAGTTCATGTAAAACTCTTTCCATTTAAATTAACCATAATTTTTTTACCTTATTAAAAATTTAAAACCTCATTTCCCTTGCCAATTAATGTAATTGATTATACGAAAAATATGTTTACGAATAAATATGTTTTTGTATTCAAATATCTTCAAATTTTAGTAAATGCAGAATTGTTGAAATTTCACATGAAAAAAAATTAAAAAAACCCGCAATTAGCTTTTATTATATGTTTCATCAATAACATCACATAGAAACAAACTTTATTATTAATGGTCAGATCAAGAAATGCAATTCTTGAAACCAGTAAATTACACATGCTAGTTAACTCTTCGGCAATTCATCCTGATTTCTCCTTCATTACCTGTAAGTACGTTCAAGTTACCCATCTTGATCATGGAAGCACTAAAATCTGATGCAAAAGAAATTGGATTTCTACTGTACTTTCGCACTAGCTGATCACTATCACTGCTATCATTTTTAAAAAGTTGCTGATCAGAATGAAGGAGACCCCTTGATGCTATCAAATCCTTAAAGTACTGATTATCAAATAGTGTAGTTGTTGCATCAAGTGGTTCTGTGTTGAATGTTCCTCCGGTTACTGGGCAATTCTTTTGCTTGGAAGCAGCAAATACTGGATCTATATCTGAGTCATTGTAAATCCTGTTCCGAAATGATGGGCAGCGAGCAAGTCCAATGCTGTGGCCTCCTGAGAGAGCAACTAGGTCTTGGAGATTTAAGCCTTGTGATTGGAAGCTTGAAAGAAGCACAGAGATGTTTGAAAATGGGGAAG